>LOEQ01000318.1:8325-35442 GCA_001685075.1 Bramus lutescens | reverse complement strand
CTATCTATCTATCTATCTATCTATCTATCTATCTATCTATCTATCTATATCACTGTATGGACAGTCCAATACTCTCGTCCCATAGAGTTTTACTTTCATTAGTGCTACCACCACTGCAGGAGGTTCAGAGCAATCTCAGAAAAGCCCATTTTGAATGACCAATTGCTTCTGGGATATCAGAGATTTGGTAAAAGATGAGCAAAAATTCTGGAACCACTGGATGAATTCATCTAGGTTGGGAATCAAGCCTTTTCCCAAATGGCCCAGAGACACGCGGGGCATACGAGCACAGTGTATGACATTCTGGGGCCAGTAGAAAAGAGTGCTAAGTTAGTGCATTTTTGTTGTTCTTATTGTTCATTTTGTAAGGGAAAGAAAGACTTTAACTTCAGTCTCATGATTCCTATTAATGGCTTCAGAGGAAGATGACACAATTAGAGACACAGCAGTATTTCTAATTTTCTTGCCATTATTCATTATTTTTAATAAGCCTATGAGAGATTGTTTACTTATTAGCAATATAGTACTTACTTTTTAAAAAGGCATTGTGCAAAGCAATGAGATTATAGACACAGCACCCCAGAGGGATGACAAGCTATCAAGGAAACACCATGCAATGGAATAAACACTAGTAATGTTAGAAAGCCTAGGGATATTATAGGAACATATAGAAAGAGCATTAACACAGACTGAGGAAATAGGAATGGAGTGGGGAGATGCAAGACTTCTTGATGGGGGGGCATCTGTTTTAGACTGGAAGTAATCATTCGTCTACAGCCAAGCATTTACTAAGAATAATTTACTAATTATAGTTTAATTTACTAAGAATACATTATACTAAAAAGTTTTTTATTGTATTAGCCAACTCCGTGATATTTTTCAGTTGTTACACATCTCAAGAGACAACCTCTGCTCTACTGACTAAGTATATGCTAATACTGGATCAAGTCACTAATAAAAACTTCTTTGGATCTGTCTATCCCAGATGGGTGAAGTTAATTCTCAGCCTGGTTCATACCATACAGGCTTACATAAGCATGCTGATAAAGCCATCTCTATGTCTAAAATTATCTCAGCCACTGACTCCATTGCAACACTTAGTTTTGATGTTTTAAACAGTAGTACACTTTTGTACATTTGCAAGCCAATAAAGCTAGGATTGCTACTAATATGCATATCTTTAATAGAATGAGTAAAATTTGGAATTTTACTTTATCTTTCTGTGTATTGTCTCTTTCAAGTCCTTCTGGGACCTACTGAGGTACAGCAACTCACAATGAGTTTCACTTTTAAATGCTTTGCACACTAAGTTACAAATTATGTGTTTTTCTATCTTATTAACTATTTTGAGGTGTGGTATGGTATGCTGTTTAACATTTCACCTTCAGTTTTTCAGCATCAATTCTGGTTCATACTAAACACTCAGTAATTTACTCAATGACAGGACATGGAGGAATACATACACCTTGTTTTCCCTGCTCAGCGGTTAAGTGCTCTTACAGAGGACCCAAGTTTCACTCCCACCACTCAAATGGGCTCACAGCCATCCCTAACTCCACTTCCAGATGATCCTACACTATCTTCTGACTTCCATGGCCACCAGATATACTGTTGGTAGAGACATGTAAGCAAAATATCCAAGCACATAAATTTAATAAAAAAGTTTTAGATCTATCTGGAACTTATTTATAGAACTTACTTGATTAGTCTGTTCCTATTTAATTCTTTCACTTATAGGTATATCTTCTATTTCTATCAGGAACACTGGTCAAACGGAAAGTGAGGAAATAATACCTTCTAGCACTTCTGACGCCTACTAAGGGCTTTTTTTGTTTATTTCTGTAAGAAAGAATGGTTCTAAAAATCCAACTAGACTATAACAACACTACGGACTTCTCTAACTAAGAAAGCATATTTAAATAAGAGACCTTGAAATTATAACCAACATTTTTAGATGAAATTAGATACAGGTATTTATTTGCTAAATACTTACTGAATTTCTCTCAAAAATTTAAAAGGTGCTTTGCTTAATAAAACAAACTTTCCTAGGAGATCACTTTCAATATGGAAGAAGGCAGATAATAATCAAAACACTAAAATTTGGTGTCTCAGTTTAGATTTGGAATGTCCCATGGTCAATATAGAATTTATCCCAATTATAATTTTATACAACTTATTATAATTTTATATTGACAGATTGCTCTACCTACATATTCAACTTAGGCAGTTATTTGAATCACTTTAGAATTGAAAATCCAAATAACACAAAACATTTTAGAAAATGTTTAATAATTCATTTCCTGGCTAGATGTGGTGCTGTATACTTATAATCCCAGTACCCAAAAGGCAAAGGATAGAAAAATCAGGAAATTTCATTTATATTAGTATATGGTGCTCATATCTGTTAAAAAACCCCAAAGTATTCAGTTAGTTTTATAAATAACCTTCACTTGTCTTCTATATAATCTAAGGTTCATAGTAAATTGTGACTAGAGGACTGACCTTCTAAGGAACTAATTATAATATTTAAGTAAGAAAGTATTTAATCAGCAAGTTCATTCTCATCCTGGACATCAATATCAAGAGGTGTAACATCGATTTTAGTCCCAGAAGTCACTGCAGGATTTGTCTAAATAGGACAGCTAGACGTGAGACCAGAAAAAACTACTATGAATCTATTTGCAAATATTCTCTATCTGTTATGAAGAGA
This sequence comes from Bramus lutescens, assembly GCA_001685075.1. Taxonomy (NCBI): domain Eukaryota; kingdom Metazoa; phylum Chordata; class Mammalia; order Rodentia; family Cricetidae; genus Bramus; species Bramus lutescens. The sequence goes on along the minus strand of LOEQ01000318.1, from coordinate 32,732 downwards.
TCACAGTTTAGGACTGCCTTCAGTTGGTAACATGCTTGGCAAGTGTGTCTGAAGCTCTGGGTTCAACTCCCAGCACGACACACTGAGTTTGGGGTCAGCCTGCTTTAAGTAAGGTAGAAGTCAAGTAAGCAGGAAGATAAGAAGAAAGGAAGGAAGGAGAAAGGAAGGAAGACTGACAGGTGCATAGGCAAATATAAATCTCAAAAGGAAACATATAGCAGGAATCTCACTTCATGGGGAAATCCTTTGTCTTTGCGTATGTTAATGTCTCAATTCAGATCTCTAGTAATACACAACTGATGCCCTAACCCCTTTTAAAATGTAGCCCAGTGGTCAATAAATAATAGTACAAGCAGTATTTAACTGAATTGAGAATGCAAGCTAGGCAATTTGGCAGTCAAAGTTAAAAGAATCAAATGACTGATGCAATCATTTTTCCTTTGGATAAATGTGATATAAAATATCCAAGAAGGCTTATGCAGCAGGAAATTCAATTAAACTATTTTCTTTAAATGAATCTATGATAGGTAATAAGAAATCTGTGGAAATAAATCAACCTAATTACCTTACAGTTTTATAGATCAAAAGAAATCCAATTTTGCTGTTTGTGAGATATGCTATTTTAATGAACTTTTAATCTAGTATTTATAAAATATGTATTTTCCTATTTGCTTCAGCAGTGATGATGGGGCTGTTCATCAACTGTAGCTACAACAGTCTACTCAGTACTTCATATAGAGGAACAGAACACCTACATTTAACATTCATCTCAATATGTAATATGAACAGAAATAGCTTTTTGAGAAAATACAATAGTTATCTTAAATTCCACAAAGTATTCATTCTTTTTCATTGCAATGTCCCACTTGTAGTTTCTATCAATGTTTATTAAACTGATTTTCAGATGTTTCTATGTTCAGTCTTTAGTATCATTTCTTACTTTCATCACAATTAATAACAGACACCATATTCTTTAAAATGTGGATTGAAACTGTCTATCATACTTCATAGTCAGTTATGCAATTCACTGTGAAATAGTTAAACAGAGCCTTTATTTTTTTAAGTGTCATAAGGAGTTAATAGGACACAGCTGTACTGGCTCTTTCTAATAAGCAGCTTCCGTCGCTTTGGTCACCACAGGTGTCTCTGTAACCTGCAAACTCTTATTACTAGTGTATCAAAGTTGTGCTACTTAACAGGCTTCTTTAGTAAAACATAACAAAGCAATTACATGGCTGTTGATTGCTAGTCATAAGAAAAAACCCTCAAACACTGTTTTTCAAAAGAAACTACACTGCAATTTTTTGTCATTGTAAAATAAAAGGAACTAAAGAATTAAATGGAGGATAGAACAAAATGACAGCAGGTAGCCAGCTGAACTTAGCCACTACAGATGGTTCAGAAATAGTGTTTCCTTCTCCACCAAGCTGTGGATAAAAGAAAAGGAGGAGATTCCTTATTGCCAGTGAATGGCAAAAGATTTAGCCAAGTCTTCAATCTATGTATTTTGCCTCATGAAAGACCTTAGATGCTGCATTTTTATCTGTTTTTGGCAGTGCTTTTCATCACCTTTAACTGAGTGTGAATAATAATCTGATTTAATTTAAACAAATACAGGTGCTAAAGGTTCTTTATTTATGTATAACAGGGAACATTTCCAAGGCAGAACCAAGTCATCCGAGGAAATTTCCTAACCATTTGCTTAAAGAAATGAAGTATTAGGTGAAGAAATTGCTCTACCACTCGTATGCCTCATGATTAGGGGAAGAATCATCTTTCTTTTCAGATTCAGATTCCATAAAATTAAGTCTGAATAATGACCAAACCTTTAGCCAGCCATAAAATAATAAAAAGACAAATCAAATTATTTCTAATTGTCCTACAATTGCTTGTAGAGTAACCATGATAGGTTTGCGTTGAAGTGAATTTATTTAATCTTCCTCTCTGTCTGCGATTCTGACTGTGTTAACATACCCAAAGTAGCATGATGGAATGTTATGGCCACATGTGTAATTAAACATGATGAAAATGTATTTCAGAAAGGATACTGCAAGAGGCAGATAATGAAGAATTACTTATCAGAGATATCATGATCAGCAAACTCTGTTTTATTCTGACAACTAGGAAAGGCTTTTTTTCCTCCTATGGAGAATATAGATGTCCTGCTGGCTATGTGCAAAAGAATGTGTGCAATAAAGCGATTAGATCAATTAGTGTATGCTAGAGTAAAGCTATTACCAACTTCACTGAAGTAGTCCAGAATGTCCTGCCTTCTTCACTGATGTTAATTAAAAAAAAAATCTTATCACTAAGGTAACTATTAGATTTGCTTTGCTTTTTTATGAACATAATAAAAACATAGATTTTCTTTAGATAATCAACAACTTACAGAAATGTACTCTGCCTTATTGTAGACAGAAGACAAAAATAAATTTTTGTGAGTTTTATTTTTTGTTTTTATTCATTTTTTTTTTTAGTTGTTTGAGACAGGGCAAAATCCTTTTTAAAAATTTTCCTGTTACTTTTTAATTTAAGAAGTTTTATAAGTGAAAGTATATTTTCACATTTGTATTAACTACATGTTTTAGCTATAATAGAATTTATCTAACGAAGTAAAATTAAAGAGAATTTAATGCCAAGGCTATAAAACATTCACAATGAAAATAAGTCAAATGCACCAAGGACTTAATAATTTTGTTTTTTAAATAAAAGCTCAACTTATAGCTTGTGAAAAATATTATTACCTTGCTCTGTTGGTGTCCTTTGTCAGATCCCAAGCCCAGGTTATGAAATTTTGACTCAGATAAGAAACAATGGATTCAGCACAGAGCATTTGTGAGCAGAACACATTGGTTAGTACACTTTCGTCATGGTGGAGGTAGACAGCAAGAAGCTTTCTCTGAAAAAGAGGACAAAATATCAATCAGTTAAAATATGCACTAAAATAAGATTTCTTGAATTCAAGAGAGGCTCAATCAATGCATATGAACAGTAAAGTCAAAACTAAATGCTATCCAGTAAAAGAGCATCTTATCGTCAGAGTTTTCAGAACTACAAGCATTAATCCATTTTTTTCTTATACTCTAAAGAGATTAGAATGGTTGTATATAGTTTCAGAGACCACAATCTTGGGTTTATATTAACATGTGCAAGCCTAATTTGACCAGAAATTGCCACAGAACTGTACTTTAAAAAAAAAAATGGACCTAACATTCTTCACATTTAGTGTACATTGTATTAACTCTAAACTATTCGCTAAGATAGCAAAATCTCTGATAAGTGTTTTACTTGGAAAAAGTCTACACTGGATTTTTACTTTAGCTAAATTGATAATTTGAAACTTATTACATGTGCCTCCACTAAAGTCCTTATTTAAGAGTGGATAACATTTAATTGTCATTTGAGAAAAAATGACAGAGAAGCAAAAGAAATGAACCTACTCTCTTAAAAGGATCTTCAATAGCAGCTAGACAGTCAATAAAATACCCCAAACTAAAAAGTAAAATTTGACAAGACAATTTATAGCATGATAACGTTAAATAATAACAGCAACCAAAGGACCTGAGTGTTTGTTCAGTAACTTCTTAGTACTACCTTATAGAGCAGCTAAGCTCAGGAACTACCACAACTATCAAGGAAAGGAAAGATAACATTTATGACAGGGAATACATATAATAAGGAAGACATTCATAAGGAAATAAACTTTTGGGTGAAATTCTACCAAAGAAAGATTTCAAATAAGCTTGGGACTCTTTCTTTTCCTATTAAATAAGGATGTAATAATAGTAAATGAGAACGTGTTGCTTGGAATTCTCTACAAAAGGAAGCCTCTAAATGTAAGGCTCAGGCTGGAGAAAGGCTAACAAAGTCTGATGCTTGGAACAAAATTGATTAAAAACCCAGATTATAAAAGTAATAGAAAAGTAATCATGAAAATCAAAGCAAAATTTTGTACCAGGTGAAAATAACTAGAGTAGATAAATAGAGTAAGATTCCAAAATCATCTATTGTGTGAAGAATACATTCTTACTTTTGCAACTGTTATTTATACAAATCTCTGGAGTGTATCTGTAAAGAGGGTATTCATAACCTCATTAGCATATGAGGGAAATAAAGTTTAGAAATGACTTATCTGAACTTCCAGCTAGTCAATAAGAAATTCAGCTAGGATGGGAACCTTGATTATCTTAATCCAAGTCTAGTGTTCTTTCTACTACTAGAGTAGTAGCAGGAAGTTGGGCACACTCTAATCAAGAGCCATGTGGGGGTATTCATTAATACAGAGAAGGCTGAATGCACGTGAGAGTCTGAGACAGCATGCAACTGAAATGAAGACAGGACTCCTGGCTATGAATGGCTTGGCTGATCCCATCATGATTCTAGGTGTTAATTCATTTATTCTTTCATTCAATAAACATTTGATGAAATTCCCATTATATCAAACCAAGCAGGAAAAAACAGACAATAAATGATCAACAGGAAAGACTAAGGGATTCTTCACCTTTGTAAAGGACTACAGATAACAGTCCCAGGGCTTCTAGGAAGTTTGTAATCAGACACATTGTTGAAGAGATACTTATCAGGCAAATTCCACTCATCCTTAAAGGCTCAAGGCAAATGTTTCTATGAAACCCTCCTTAATTCCCTCAGTCTTAAAAGCTTCTTTTTCTGGCTGGCTTTTAGCTCTTCCCATTAGTATTATAAATGTTTACAAGTTTCCCCTATAGACAAAGTCTCTCAAGGGCCAGGACTGGGTCTCTCAGTCTTCTTTGCATCCTTAGACTAGCATAGGTCCCAGCCTGTTAGATGAAATGAACTCAATAGTGATCTTAACAACTTAACTCTGGCAAAAAAGACACCAAATGTCAGAGATAAATGCTAAATCTGTTTTTTACTAAGTGAATCAAGAATACTTGGCTTTAGAGATAGAAAGGTGAACCTGGCTGCATTAACAAATTTAGGGCTACTCTTCTTAGCTTTCTAGTTGAATAGACAGAGGGATGTCAACCTGTAATTAGTCTTGATTATATCTCAGCAGCTACATTTAATGAGAGTGGGGACAAAAGAGCTGTCCACTTTTAAAATCAGCAAATTTCTAATCAAACAATAGAAATATCTAAATCTTTAAAATGCTTATTTCTCTCAAGAATACTGCAAGGGAACATTTGGACTTTGGGAAAGAGATTAGTGATTTGCATCGCTATCTCACTGATTTAATTTAAATGCTCTCCCAAATCAAATACATATGTGCCCAAGAGGTTACTAAGACACCCAACATGCAGAGTTCCCTATAAGTGCAGCTGATAGTGTTGACTGAAACTAAACTTGGAAATCCAGGGCAGAAATGCACAATATCAAGCAATAAAAAAAGCATCTCTTTGGCAATATTTAATTTTAAAAAGAAGAAAGAGGCAGGCAGAGACCAGGCACTGTCTGTTTTGGAGGATCAGGCATTCTGCATTTCAAAGCATGGGTCCCTGCAATATCCAGGTTACTGTGCTAGAATCTCGACTATTATATCGCAGTTGTGAGAGGGAGGGCAAAGATGTGTTTACTCAGTGATTAGGCCCTTAGAATAAGCCTCCAGCTCCTAGAGAGACAGCTCACCACTTATTCATTTGGGCCAATTCACAAAGCCTAGGAAGATTAAACATCCATGCTGAGAAGACAAGCGAATGCAGACGGTGAAAAAGAAATAAAAATTCTTTAAAAACTCTGAGATGACTTCATTATTTTTCCACAAGGAAACTTTAGGAAAGTGTTTAGTTAGAGAAAACCCACATTGACCTCTCTCTAAACCCTTAATCTTTCCTTTGTGGTGGCGCTGCTTTGTGGAAAGCCACTGGCTCTCTGTGCTCCTCTTTTCACTGGAAGCTGGGAGAAAAAAGGCTCTGGAGAAACAGTTTTCGTTCAAGGGACACAACCCCCTGACACTGTTAAACACAAGATGCTAGGAAAACACACTTTAAAATTCCCACTTTAAGTGGAATGTGAGAACGATGATAAAAATAATAGCCACAGAGAATCTTCAGGCCAGGACACTCCCAGAGCAGCCTTAAAAGAGGAAGCTGAACAATCACAGCCTTGCTCCTCTTACATGGTAAAATTTCAATGCAAACTTTTTATTTCCTGCTACAATGAAAATAAGTAAGAAGAACCTACTCTTAATGTGGGACATAAAAATCAGATCAAATTATAGGCCAAGATAAACTACAGGCTCAGAATTCTGATTCTCCTGCTGAGCTTAATTGAGCACAAGTCCAAACTGAGAGAACTGAGTATAGCAAATCAACCAATTTAAGAGAGAAGGAACTGCAAAGTATTCAGAAAATACATTTGTGAAGAAAGGGCATTTGGTACACAGAAAAAGTCTAAAAAAAGTTGCATTCTTCCATTGACTATAACCTGTTTTTCCTTTAGCCCATTCATAATTTGGCCCAATAACATTTATAGAGTGCCAAGTGTTAGACACTGAGAATGTAAAATGCATACCACAAAATTCCCTTGCCTTACAGAATTGGGGGAGAAGAGGACATATGGGCAAGATAAACATGAAACTGTGTTATGTTAAGCCTCGACTATCAATTTGTGGTCTGTTTTGGTAACAGTGCAAGGAAGTCCCCAAGGCTTAAAACAGCAGAATACTCTGGTCTGATCCTAGCTCTGTCTCCTACCAGCCTTCTGACCATAAAGAAAGACAAATAGTGAAGATTCTAAATAAAGCACATTAAGTACTTATTTACTGTACTGGATTCATAGAATCTACTAAATAAAAAGTTACTGTTATGATAACAATTTCAGAACTATCAATACAATATTTAAAGCAATTCCTAGGAACATGATAGCCATGAAAACTGTCTATAGATTAGGCAGCTTTTTGAAGTTTTCCTTCTGGCAATAGAATTTGGGATGCTAATTGTGCCTTGAGTGTCAAGCATCTTCAAATCCAGAAACTAAGGGATTAGGCTGATGCTCAGAAATTACCCAGCCAACAGTAACCTATGTGACTTGACCATGGTTATAGTGGCTAGCAAATTTTAACACTTAGTGTTACAGAACTACAGAACCTTAGGATGAAAAGAAGAAGCTGGGATGTGGTTCATCTGTAGACTGTTTTTTCCCATGTCTGAAGTTCTGAGTAAATCCTGAGTAATGCATAAACCAGGTATGGTGCTGCAGGTCTGTAATCCTAACACTTAGAAAGTAGAGACAAGAGGATTAGGAGGTAGAAGTCAAAATTATCCTCAACTACATATCAAGCACAAGGCCAGGCTGGGTTATGAGACTGTGACTTAAAGAAGAAGAAAAAAAGAAGTACCAAGCTATATCTGAAAAGTAAGAAGAGAGCAGACATTCAGGAAGAGGAGGAGTATGCTAATAGACTACTTGAAGAGCTTGTTTTCAAGTATCATAGCACACATAATCTGTGTTCTCTCAGTGACGTTAATGTTGATATGGCAAATATATAGAGAGATATTGGCTTTTTTTTCCAGTGTAGGAAATTAAAGTGTAAAATAATTTTCTTTGTGGAACGTGGTATCTGACTTTGTTTCCCTCCAGTTTCTGAATTATTATTATTACTCTCATGAGCTCTTTTAAGTTGATGGGTAATTTATTGACATAACTGATAGAATAAAACATCTGTTTATATTTTCATTACACCAAATAATTTAATATTGTTCTACTATTATCCAAAATAGAATACATATTCAAAATTTAACAATTATTTCCAAAATGTTCTTTTGTAGGTGTCGTATTTTAGTACTTGGCTTCTTAATTACTTAATATATCTCCTTACTTTGTGTGTGTGCCTACGAGGTGCTTATGTTCTACTCCCTTAAGTGGAGGCTAGAGGACAGCTCTCAGGAGTCAGTTCTTTCCTTCCACTTATTGATTCAAAGGCTTAATTCAGCTTGTGATTGAAGCCTATATAAAAGTGCTCACTGAGCACCACTTTCTCATATTTCGAGACAGCCTTTAACTTGCCACATAGTGGAGGATGATCATGAAGTCATGATTCTCCTACCAAGAGTACTTGCATTAAGAGTGTGTGCCACTAGCCCAAACCACGGTGGTATTCTTGTAAGTGGATGCTCACAGGCCTAATTGTGAGTTAGGTTGTAGAATATATGCACTTCTTAAGTACACATACACAAAGTAATGAGATAAATTGACCCAATACTAATTAAGTACATGGTAAAAGCAGGGGAAAGATAACAAGGAGTCAAACTGGATTCAAATTCCTGCTTTGCTACTTCCCAACTGTGTGGATCTTAGAAAAATTAGTTTTTCTCTTTTAGATGTCATATCTCTAAAGTCCCGACATCCATTACTTCCCCTCTGTTAATGGTGAGGAAGTGCAGTGCTTGTGTTGTTTCTGAGCTGAGAGGCAGCAGCACAGGGAAGCAGGGCTCACTTCAGCTTGCAGTTCTAGAGAATACATAGAGTTCCTCATGTGGGAAGACCTGGCAGCAGGAAACAATCAACCATTACCAGAAAACTGAAGAATATTCATGCTCAGCTCACTTTCTCCGTTTCTTCAGTCCAGGACCTTAGCCCATGGAAGTGCCAGGGTTCTTACTCAATAACCAAATCTAAATAACACCTCATAGGTATGCCAAGAAGCTGTGTCTTAGGTGACTCTATACAACAACGGCACAGACCACCTATCACAGTACATAATCTAGCAAATCAATGGCTGAGGGCAACTGAGCAGTTTAAACCATAAACATCAGACTAGCTGCTATATCACAATGGTGACACTTGAGCTGAAACTATGAAAGCTGACATTTAAAACTGGGTCAAGAAGAAAAATGGAACAAAAATTAAAAGAAAAATCAAAGAAGAAATTTGACAAATGACTATTGGTGCTAAATCCCAGTTTGCCAAATCCCAGAACTCTTAGGTAGTTTTTTTTTCACTCATATTCAATTATTTATTCATCAAGTATTTTTTGGATACTTATATGCTCTGTTTTGATTTGGGTATTAATGACAACAATTTAAAGCCTCACAGAGCTTAAATTTATTATTATTCACATATTTTAAATTAAAGTATAATTAAATCGTTTTCTCCCTTCACTTTCCTTCCTCAAGCTCCTCCCAAATTCCTTCCCTCCAACTCTGACAGTTGGCTAGGAATGGTGGTGAAGGACTATAAGCCCAACACTTGGGATTTGAAGGGAGGAGGACTAGAGTTCAAAGCCAGCCCCAACTATACAGCAAGCTTAAGGTCAGCCTCAGCTACATGAAACCCTGTCACAAAACGCCAACAAACAACCAAGCAAGCAAGTACATAAAAGATTAAAGAGCCATGGGCAAGTCGTATTATGAAACAGATTTCCTTGCTTAATTTTCAAAGATGATTTTAAAGATGATTTCAGAAACCAATAGGCAGGAACCAATCAATCTCTTACATGTTTCAAAAGCAAACAGCCACCTAAGATGAAGAAATGACAGAATGATGCCATCTTCTCAACCCCTGCAGCAGATGTTAAAATAGCATTCTGAAATGCTAAAGACAGGCGCTTTTGAATTTCACACAGGAAAGCTGCCATAGGGAAGTCAGAAAGCAGGGGAGGGATGAAGAGTAGGGGTAAAGAAAACTCAAATTTTCTTCACAACGTAAGCTGACAAATGTTCATCAGGTGTAGATTTTCATCACTTTCCATTGCTCACACTTAATACTTAGGCCATGAATTGCCTTGGCTTAAGGCCAACATGTGACTGAATTATTTTAAATAAAGAAATTAGGGGCTCAAATGTCTGGCTCTTAACAGCAAACTAGAGAGGTGGGTATGCTTCAGGGAGCATGCCAGGTTAGGGGAGGAAGCACAGAGGCAAGGAATTACGGTCAGGCCACAATAAAGAACTTAACTCATCAGTATTATAAGATGAACACTAGGAAACAGTACCAAGGACTGGGAAGAGAACCTCTAAAAGTACTGAAGTTACAGCTCTGTGGTAGTGTCTGTGGGCACTAATGGGACCCTGATTGATACAAACACTACTTAAACACTACACTCATAAGGGAAGCAGGATTTTTCTGATCTCTATTATCTTTTGAGAGGGTTAACAATATCTCTAATAAAGACTGGCCTGTTGAATAGTCAGTACAATAAGAATATGACATATATACTTTCAAAGGTAGTAACAAAAATATCCTGCCTCTGTCACAGGGGTGGGGAGAAAGGCAGAGAACTCACAGTCCATAGTCCACCTATTTAATTTATTTCAACATTCAAAGGGATGGACAAACTACAGCAGTGAAGAACTAAATAAATTAACAATTAATTTCTCATTAAAACATATTAATAATGTATTATTGCCGAAAATCAAAGGAATTACAATGATTTGCATGCAAATATGTTCAGTTGACTTTAAACTATGACACTATCAGGCACTGTTGGCAGAGAGATTTCAAAAGGTGATGTGAATTATAAAGACAAGTACAGAGAACTGTAATAACTTTTTTCAGTACAGAAAGGGTTAAGTGTTGTTCGTGGCTGCTCGTTCATTTCCTGGCCACCCAGACCCAAAATAATCAGTCAGAAACTATATTAATTAAATCACTGCTTGGCCAACGATTTAAGCATATTAATAGCTAGCTGTTATATCTTAAATTAACCCATTTTTATTATTTTATATATTTTTTTGGAGATAAAATCAATTCTTTTGTCCATCATTATGTTATACAAAAATCTACAAATCATCATGAGGCTTGTGGCCTAACAGCAAGGTTCCACCTGGTGGCTCATGTCTTTCTCCTCTGGCAGCTACATGGCGGCGTCTCACTGACTCTGCCGAATCTCTATATATGTCTTTTCCAGCTTGGCTATATTCTGTTAAGTCACTGGCTGAAAGCAGTTTCTTTATTAACCAATGGCAATAAAACATATTCATAGCATGCAGAAGGGAATCCCACATCAGTTAAGCCTAGGTCCTCATGCATGCTAAGTAAGTGCTCTACCAGGCAAGTTGAATTCCCAGGCCTCCAGCCCCTACTCCCCTTTTTATTTTGCTTTGTAAGACAGAGCCTAACCATGTAGCTCAGGCTGGACTTGAACTCATGAATCTTCTGCCCCTGAATAGTAGGATTACAGATGTCCACCGAAGCACCTGGCACACTTTAACTCTTAAGTCACACACTTAATATTCATGGTAGAGACTGTTAGTAGGGCCTAAATGCTTCCATCTCTTTTTAGGGAAGAATCTCTTGTTTTCATTCGTTTGTTGTTTGAAATTAAATCAATGACTGATAATGAAACAGTTAAGTTTTCCTTAATTTTTAGCGCACAGTTCTTTAAACTCCAGACAATTCCAGCAGAAGTGTTAGTTGGAGTTCCAGCAGTCATCCTGAATGATGACATAACCTGAACCTTGGGAGTAAAGGAAGATAAAGAATTGAGTTTCAAATTCTGTGATGTGCCACACCAGAGCCAAACAGAAGACCTGTAGACTTGGAGAAAGAAGAAGAAATCCAGGTGCTATTTTGTTATTAACGTTTATCTTTCAGATACAAATAACAAAGGCCCATCGTAATTTTTTTTACCTACTTTAGTCATTGAGAAAAATGATCAGTCTATAGAACTATATTATTAATTCATGAAATATGAGAAAAGTTACACATATTTGGGTTAGTTCTTTGTCTAGCAGAAAGACTCAAAATATGCTAGTGTGTGTTTTACAATTAGAGAATGGGCTGACTGCTCATTTAGGAAGCTCCATTGTATAGCTAGTTAGTAAAAAGGAGTCCACTCTCAGATGGTCAAGCAGGAACACAAAAGAAAGCATGGAGGTTATTGCTTGGGATGACTTGAGCATTTATTTCCCAAGCAATGAGGTAGGAGAAATTTTTCTTACTAGCATGTGAGCCAGTCAATTTATCCAGAGAAGAGTGCCCACTGGGGTTTGGAATAATATAACAGTGAAGTGTCTATCTACAAAAATGCCCAGGGTGCTGGATTTACACTTCAGAATCAGTACATGAATCAATTCTCTCTCTTTTGAACATTTTTCATCTATTTACGTACCAATTATGCACAACTGTAATTGTTAGAAAATAAAACAGCCACAACAAACACACTACCATGCTCCTTGCTTTTTTTCCACTTAATGTATTTTGAACATCTTCCTACATCAATATTTATGAATGAGCTTTATTCAATATTTCACTATAGGAATGTAAAATTAGTTTTTATTGATGGGCATTTCAGAATTTTCATTTTTTGCTATTCAAGCAATGCTACAATAAGCATTTTTTAACTTCTTTTTTTGTAAGTATATGCATCAAAATATCTTTGAGAAAATGACATAGTAGAATGATTTTAACCTGTTTCTTACATTATTCAAATATGAAAAAATACCTTTTCATATTTTATTGGTAATCTCTTTTATCTTCTGTAAAATGTCTTTTGATTTATATTGCTTGTCTATATTATAATTTTCTTTTGTTTATTTTTTTGATTTCTTCAAAAGTATACATTTCAAAGAAATCAGCAATTTGTGGCTATTTTAAGATACACGTACATGGACTGACACAGAAGGGAACAGGCTGTGAAACTTAGAGCCAGAAAGTTTGTGAACTACATGGCACTATACTGTACCATGGTTTTAAATCACTGAACATATATAAACACACACAGATCTCTCTGTCTCTGTCTCCTCTCCTACAAACTGCTACTATATCACACATTCCTGTGTTATAGCTCTGAAAGTGATACCCTCCTCTTCAAAACCTTCCAAAAACTAACCAATGCTTAACAACAGTAAGAGCAGTAAATAAAGTTTTTTGCTGGTGTTCATGAATTCCATGACCTATCTACCTAAACATGTCTTAGCTCTACTGCTCTGTTACTTCTACCTATGACTAACTGAACAAGTCAAAACATCTTCACTAACATTGTATTAGGACAATTTGCCCATTATTTAGGAAACAGATTCATAATATGAAGGTAGGGTCATTACCAAAATTTTTCAGCATGAAATTCAAAGAAAATAAAAGGATGGTGTATACATTAGTTTCTAATCTAAATCTGCCTGATATCTTTAATGTCTACCTACTAAAAGCAAACTACTAAATTAAAGATGGTGAAATCAAAATAAGCTAGGAAGAAAGCTTTAAACAAGCATGTTATAAAGCTAATGTAGTTTTGACTAATTTAAACACTAACTATAATATGAGCACTGTGATAACTAAGTAGAAGAATTAATGCATATTCTAAATGGTGCTAACACTGTCTGTTTAGTAAAAACACCTAATTATAGAACAGCATATTTAGTTGGTAGGGCTGTGTTTATATAAAACATGCCAGCTTTTGTGTTTGTTTTTATCTTCTGCTTATTTTTTAAAAATTAAAGTCTCATGTACGTAAGGCAATTTTTTAATTTACTATGTATTTTAGTAAGATCCTGAACTCCTAACCTTCCTGTCTCCACCTCCCAAGAACTAGGGTTACAGACATGCACGACAGTGCCAGGACTTAAACATGAACCCCCCACCACCACCACTGTAATCATGAAGGAAAATTGAATCTTGTCAAAGGTCTTTTCTATATATAATGAGATGATCATGCATTTTTATCCTTCAGTACATTTATATAGAAGATTACATGAATCTATTTATGTATGTTGAACCATCCCTGCATCTCTGGAATGAAGCCTACTTGATCATTTTTTATGTGTTGTTGTATTTGGTTTTCAAGTTTTTATTGAATATTTTTGCATCTACATTTATAAGATAACAATTTCTATAACTCTCTTTTTTTGGGTCTTTATGTGGTTTGGGTATCAGGGTAACCGTGGCCTCATAAAACGAAAACAACAATGCTCCTGTTTCTATCTTGTGGAATAATTTGAGGAGTATTGTTATCAATTCTTTTTTTTGAAAATCTGGTAGAATTCTGCGCTAAAACCATCTGGCTCTGAGCTTTCAGTTCGAAGACTTTTCATTACTATTTCTTTGTCACCAGGGGTTATAGGTCTGTTTAAATTGTTTATCTGATCTTCATTTAACTTTGGTAAGTGATAAGTATTGAAAATTATGCATTTATTTTAGATTTTCCAATTTGGTAGAATACAGGTTTTTAAAATATTTTTAAAACATAACAAGTGTCTCTTGTTATGTCTTCCTTTTTGTTGTTAATTTTGTTAGTGAAGATATTCTCTCTCCATCTTTTAGTTAACTTGAAAAAGGATTTGGTCAATATTTTTGATTTTCTTTATTTCATTGGTTCTTTGTATTTTTGTTTCGACTTTTATTGATTTTAGCCCTGAGTTTGAAGATTTCTTGTTTCCTATTCCTTGTGCATGTGATTTCTTCTTTTTATTCTAAAACTTTCAATTGTGCTATTAAGTTACTAGTATGAGACCTCATTTTTTCTTTTTGTAAATACTTTCAATGAACTTGCCTTTAGAACCACATTCATCATGGCCTGCAATCCAATATGTAGGTTCAGCTTGCCTTGAACTCAAAGAGATCTGTCTGCTTCTGTCTTTGCCTCCGGAGTGCTGGGATTAATAATAGCATGTGCCACCTGCCCAGCAAACAATTTTTGGTGTGTGTGTCTGACTTTCCATGTATTTTTATTTATGGACATGCACACACATATGTTTATAGAAGCCAAAGTCGGTGTCTTCTATATGGTTGGTGTCAATGTCAATCACTCCCCACCTTAATTCTTAGGACACAGACTCTCACTTACCCTGGAGGTCACTGACTCACTAAGGCTAGCTGTCTAATGAGCTCCAGGGATCTACCTGTTACCATCTGCTCAAGGCTGGGATAACAGATGTGCACTGTAGTGCCTAGTTTTTCTGTGGGTACCTGAGATGAGAGCTCAGTTCCCAATACTTCTGCAGCAAGAACTTAATAACATCTTTTCAGCCTTCATACAGGTTTATAGATTCTTAAACCATCTTGTTTTTAAAGTAAGCATATTTAATAGTTGCTATTTCTAGGTTCACAATTACATAGTAATTTTTATTTCTAATTGAAATGAATCTATATTATTATATATACCAAAAGCATTTATATGAGAAAATAATTTTTTTCTAAAAGAATTATATTAGTATTATAAGTGTGTAGGATATTGTCTTCTCATTTAAAATTGACATCTAGAACACTGTCTGCCTTCAAGGAAGTCAATAGTAATTTAAAAAATACAATAAAAAACCTAAAAGAAAATAGGCAGACTAGACAAATTTTTCAAAGCATTAAGAAGTCCGTTTGCTTGGTTTTCTCACAATGGGATATGGAAGACTCACTAACTAAAGCTGTAATTTCAGACCTGGGCAGAATTAATTTTTCTTAAACAATACTTATTAATGATGTCATTTAGATTCCTTTCAGACTGAGGCAGTAGAAATGGTAGCACCTAAAGATTAGTTAATTTTTAAAATTAAATATAACAAAAAGACCCTGTTAATGGGAAATATTCAACTTGAGATTGGGTTTTCAGAGGGGCTCTCAAAGCCCTGAAGTTACCTTCAGAGATATTTCAGAGCCAATGAGAATATTGGTTTGTTATTGTATAAACATTTTTCAAATTTATAAACTGCTTAACCATGGCCCTAAGTAGTTATCCAATTAATTCTCAAACCACCACATACAGAAGATATGGCCATCATCTTCATTCTGTGGCTCTTCAGTTTAGAGGCAGGCTCAAATCTGTTCTTTGGGTCAATAGAACTACACTAAGTGAAAATAGGGACTTGAGCACTGGGTTCCTTAAATGAGGAATAATATTTAGAAAAGTCCTAGGTGTGAAGTCAGATTTAGAGGCTTGCAACAAGATCACTGGTATCAAAGCTCACTCTCTCAAGGGAAAGCCTGGGAAATCACAATCCTTCACTTGTGAGACAACGTTGGCAGGGGTTTGACTGTTGTCTCCAGTCATTCTTCAGGGTACACTTTCCAGTATAAGAAAACTCATCAGGGGCAGCAGCAGGAAAGAAAGCGAGTTATCAGGAGAATTATCAAAAACTCTCAAATAATTAAGGAGTGGTCAGTGGTAACTCTTTGGAAGACTGAGTCCATTGATCTTCCCAGTTTTATACTTGCAATGTAACTCTAACTTGGACTTTATTTTTTTGTCTAAGTAACATTAAGGTGGTTATACTTTTCTCATTTTCATCTTCTATTGGCATAACTTTTTCTTTTCAATAAGACAGGGTTTCTTTGTGTAGCCCTGGCCCTCCTGGAACTCACACTGTAGACCAAGTTGTCCTTGAACTCACTGAGATCCTTCTGTCTCTGCCTCCCAAGTGTTAGGATTAAAAGTATGACGTACCACCTGGTTGGCGTAACTTTCCAGAATACTGTCATTTGCCCAAGTATTCTTATTCCAAGATTCTCATCAGAGCTGAGTGTACTGCCACATGACTGCAATCTCAGCTAAAGTAGGAGGCTCTCAAGTGTGAGACCTGAGTGGGTTACAATGTGAGATTCCCATTTCACTACCTCTTAAGAATCAGATTAGATACATCTCCTCTTATTTGTAGACAAGATAACTGTTCTCATTGCTTCTATGTTACATTGTACTATGTGGATCTGTTAATATCGCCTTATTTTACTGGCTAAACTCTGAATTGTCAGAATAAGGAAATCTCTGTATACCACACACTAAGTAAACATGTGATAAATATTTATAACTCTTAACTGAATGACCATCCTTTATAGTAAAGAGCAAGAAAGATATATAAAGCTGATGAAGGTGTTATCAAAAGTCAGAAGTATGTAAGAACCCGTAATATGCTGGATCTGCTTTAGCCAGTACTAAAGACTTCAGGAACAGACAGAGGAACCGACAAGTGCTCTCAAATGAAATCAGCTGGAAGCAGTTTTCATTAAGATGGATTGAATGTGGCATCGTGAGAAACACTTTATCAAATGTAGTGTTTTACTTAGTGATTAACTATATACCAGTTGATGAAGCTCCCTAAATCCTTTGTAATCCCACCACTCCAATAAACATTTAATGAGTATATAAGTTCAAAAAGCCTAGTAGAGGATTTAAACCTTCAATCTTGTTTTTATTTACTCTTGGAACTCAATTTCTCAATTCTAGTGAAGAAAGCTGGTGCTTGAGGCTCATCTGTTGCCCTGGTAAAATTAATGTGCCTTCTAAAGTTTAAATTAAACATGATAGTTAAGATGAAAGAAATTTAGGCAAAGTGCCACAATAACTAACAGTCACACTTGCTCTAAAATGTCTGAACATTGGCAAATTGTTTTCTTAAAAACATTTTTTTTAATTAAAATAAGTGATTTGTGCTAACTTGGAGATGTGGAACCTGGAAACAGAAGGACTTTCATACTACGTCCTACAATGCAGTTGACAGCAGACATGCATCTGTGGTAGAGCCCATACCCTACTTGCTTGTGGTGGAGCACATGAACGCTCACTTCGCTTCTACTATCTACTACTATTATAACTCTGGAGGTCAGACCATTGATCTGAGTTTCCTTGTCTCTACAATGAGAATATATAGTCTAAGTGTCCCTATCTCACTAATTATAGGGTTCAGGAAAATGATTTGGTAGTCGCGTTTTATCATATAAATATGAAGCAGTATTACTATTCCTGGACTTTACTCAATAGGACATGGTGGTATATGCTGGAGCTCTTAGCACTTGGGAGGTGGAGGCAGGAGGGCATAGAGTTCAAAACAAGTCTAAGTTTCCTGTCATCCCAAAAAATAGTGAAAAAGACCTTGATGATTGTTAAAAGTATATTGACTTAGATAATTTTCAACAATCTGACCACCATGTGGTTTTTCTTTAGCTCAGAAAAATATTATAAACTATCCATTAACTACAAATTGGAAAAGGGAAGTGAATGAAGAAAAACGACCTGGTTGAGGAAAGAATAAAGACAATTTAGCAGTCCTAAGAGGTGAGTAAATTTTGATAGGATTCTAATAAACAAAACATGTAAGTATATGTTTCAGCAGTTTGCCACTGCTAAAACACCTAGACATTAATAAGAGCAAATGATCAATTGTTTCATTAGAAATATCCAGGAGTTAATAAACAAGAGCTTATATTCCTCTGGAGATTATCAGTCTGAATAAATCTCCATGACAATTTAATAAAAGTTCTTTTGTTGGCAATAAATACCATATTTAAGCATCTGCATTTAAAGCTGTAACATGTGAGGTATACGTAGAAACTTGAAATGAAATTGAGAAAGCATTTATGTTTGGAATTATTATTAGTCTTATTTTAAGTAATAACCATATTGTGGTTAAGTAGGAGATTTCACTGTTTTGCAAAATTAATGTTTTGCAAATTATTAGGGGTAATAAACGGTCTCATCAAAACCTAACAAATATATAAGATATTCTAATGTTTCTGTGAAGTTTAAATTTTTAACTCTAAAAGCTTAGCTGTTACAAACATTAAAAGTAAGCATGAAATTTCAATAATTTGTTGATTAAAAATAATGTTTTGTATGTATGTATGTATGGGCTGGGGATCAAAACCAGGATCTTACATATGCTAAGCACAAACTCTACCAGAAAGTTACATACTTAGTTCTAAATAATGCAGTTTTAATTATTTTCTGTTCCAGTTAGTATTTTCCTGTCTGAATCTGAGTAATTAAAATAAAAATTAATCATAAAAATGTACTGATTGAACCCGGGGATATAGATGTACAAATGAGTTTGATCCCTGGCACCATGTGAAAACACTGGGCACTCAGATAGTCTGAAATTCCTGTGACAGAAAAGCAGAGAGATGGCCCTCTGGATCATCTCTTTGTCCCGAGTATCCCTATATATAGTATTACACATAGTGCCTACCCACTGGTAATTCAGCGTTATCTTGTTAGAAGCTGGGATGTCATTGCACTTCAGTGCTTGTCTTCAAGTAAGCCTTATTTTATTTCATATGACCCCTAAAGGGAAATAGTAAAGATGCTGCTTGTACAAATGTGCTGTGAAGTGTGGAAAGGTGAACACATAAAAATATTTTGAGAGAGAAGAACCTACATTTATCTAACTGTTGTTGCAGAATATTGCTGTAATTGTTTTATTTTGTCATTAGCTGAAATGCATCTAGTATGAATGCTGGGAACCAAACTCTACTCTGCAAGAGCAGTATACACTAAGTATGGAGCTATATCTCAAATTCCTAATTAGCTGTCTCAATCTCTTAGTATCCTCAAGTTATTTATAAGTTAGAATTAAACGGAGGTGGGAGAAACAGGTTTAAGGCCTGGGCCACAAAAGTACATTGAGGGCAGTTTGTAATTCAGTGAGACCCTTCAAGCTAAAAGGTAAAGGGACGGGTATTGCTGGGGCTACATCTCAGTCAAACTCTTACTTACCATACAGGAAGTAGGCTCAATTCATAGTATAGCAAAATCAAACTAAAAAACTCATACCCTCTAACCACAATTAAAAACTCAAAGGCAAAACAAGACCAGCACCTTTCTGCCCCCCAAATACCTGCCCCATCATAGAACTGAATATATAAATATATATTGTGTAAAGTGATTGGGATAGAAGTATGGCAGCATAGCTTGAGTTCTTTCTGATTTTGGAATATTTGTATAGTCTTCATTGTTTGATTGTCCCTAATCCAAATACTGGAAATTCACAGCTTCTGAGGATCATGCGGCTGCAACAGTTTTGTACTTTGGAGCAATCTAAGCTATGATTTCTAGGTTAGGGATGCTGAATCTGAACACTTGGTCCCACAAGGTTCCGTCATGCACTGGGGGCTTAGAATGCAGTTTTACAGGTAAATTTAGACTACTTACAGGAATAAGCATTCTGAGAATGACTGAAGACAAATTTCTATCATATAACTGAAAACAATATAAACATATAATCTGGTTCCTTGTAAACATATCCACCAACCCTCATAAGTCCTTCTGCAAAGATGATATTAATATAATGTACCAATGGGTATGGGCATCTTGGAGAAGATTAGGTTGGTAGGTGAATGGAAAAATCAAGACTTCAATCTCAACACTGTAAGAAATAGGAAACATTGCCTCACACCAAGTGGTAAACAATACGGTACAATCTTAAATCAGAATCTGGAAGGCTGGACTTACGTCTCGGGCTTTTACATAGAAGGCCTCTTGGAAAGCAGCTTCTAATGAGCCAATAAAAAATACAGGATGGCAGTCACCATATCTATAGGAAAAATTATGAATATTAATAAAGAAATGTTTGAAATTCATACCAAAGCCTCACACAAACTGAATCAATGATTGGTAAGCAAATGTTGCAGCTAATATCTAGAACAAACCAAATATTAAATAAATTCTTTTAATGCCTGAATGAGATATGTAAACTTTAAAAATTCTTCTTGGTCTGTACCAATATATTAGAACACTGGAATTTTTAGGAATAAGTAAACAGGTTTAATAAATATAAATCTATATCACAAGAAGTACTTCTTGGCTACTTAATTTCATCAGATTTTGGAGTTACAATAACTTCTCATTTTAGCTCATTCATTTATTTGGGAATTCTAACATAGAAAATTGATCATTATAAAGTTCCCATATTATAGTATTGCTAACACTAAAAGAGCAATATCATTTATGTCAAATTAAAAATTAAATAGTAAGAAGTCTCTTAAAACACCTCAATAGACTCCAAAATATATAAAGAATTTACTAAAGCTCTTAAAAGAAATGCTAAAGAATCCAAAAACAAAAATTAAAAGAAAAATTTACTTACATTTAAATTTTAATTACCTTTTAATTTAGTATTGTGTAAGTGATTTTTGTTTCCCCTAGGATATACTAAAAACTAGTATGATATATCCTAGTCCTTTGAGAAACGTAAGTCAGTAGAGGAGTGACCCATCTATTAAACGGAATACATTTCTGCATGGCCACAAATGGTTTATTAGTTACACCACACTGAATAGCATGTATTCCTCTATCAATACTGTATGATTGATAAATAGCTCCTTTGAATACTCTAATTTATTATTTAAAATTAAAATTGCACCAAAAAATCACAGTAATAAAAGAGAACATCAATTTTATAGTTAATGTCCTAACCCTACCTTGAGGAAAACTCTGCTGTAAACTGTGATAAGGCATCTCCTCCATTCTCTGCGTTTTCTGGCACTAAAAACAAACAAAAGAAAAAACAAAAACAAAAAAACAAAACAAATAGACACAAAAAACAAACCACATAACATCTAATCCCACATATAAGAAATATATTTAATCAATAAAGAGGAAATAAAATTAAGTGTAGCTTCTGTGATATATCTGATGGGATATTTTAACAAGCATCAGACAATTTTATCAAGCAGAATAAAAAGAATCTTTTTAAAAAAAATCTCAGTGAATAGATACAGTTCTGTTAAGCATCTAAATTATGTGTCATCATCAATTAGGATTTTAATGTTTTCTTGAAATAGATACCTTGTGATTAAATTAAATAAAATATTTGAAAATATTTTAGAGGAACTAATTGGAAAATTGCCAACTTCATGTAACTCTATCAATTTCTGTCAAAGGGAACCCCCTAATTTTACAGAATGAATAGGCCATCTAAGGATTTACTTTGGAAGTCATTTTGCATATAGCATCCTTTATTGTTCTCTACCATACATCTCAAAAGAGAAAATGAGAAAGATGGCACATATATTCTACTTTCTTCCTTCTTAAAATGGATTCCAACAATGAATAAAAAGGTATTGTTAGTATTCTTCACACTGACGTCGCTGACAAGTGGAAAACAAGTACTAGCAACAGAAAGTACAGGTGTTTGTCAATCCACTTTTAAGGTAAAAGTCAACAGAATCGGAACTAATACACCAAAACATTTTACTACACATACTTTTGGACATTCTTACTAGTGCGTTGGAAATCTGGAAACCGAAACTCAAGACTATGGTTCTAATGAAGCATGTCTACCTCTTATAACTCACCTCTCTAAACTAAAGGTCAAGAAGGGATTTTAAATCCCTGTTGTTGCTAAGTTTAGATCTAGAAGTGAGAATTGCAATGTTGGTTCCAAAAAGTTACAAATACTCACTCATTGGAGATTTTCTCAGAGCAGAGGATGGCATGCCAAATACTTCTCCATCATCCACTCCAAATTCTGAAGCATCTTCAAAGTCATCTCCATCACTATCACTAACCATATGAACATCCGTGCTTTGCTATTTAAGAAAAGTCCCAGTTAGATTCACATTGCCTTAATATATCAAATTATAAAGTTACATTACTTCAGTAAGATAAAAACTTTAATAAGAAACCATTTCTTAGTGTTAAATTTAATATTCTCCATTTTAAAGCTCACAAATATTACTAAACTTGTTATGAAACCTGCAGTCCAAACATTGGAGGCTGACAAAATGAAAAGGAGTTTATAAGCTCACCAAGGACAGTGCAGTATGCAAATAAGTGCCCCCAAACTAGGAAACGGATACAATTAGAAAAGTCAGAGACAAATGGAAGCCACGAGTCTCTCAAAAAGCTCACACTGTCTATATCTGGCAAGAAGGAACGAGATAGCATTCAAACTTGTCTTACTGCAGTAACCCACCTAAGTCAGACATCAGTGAGCTATCCTCACAGTGACGTTAGGAAATACATAAAATACACATCTATGAAATTCCATTGTCCATTGTCCACTAGACACAAACACAAATTCCACTAGACACAAATTCCATTGTCCACTAGACACAAACTATAATAGCATGTTTTCATTCAATAAGCTCGTATTGAGAATTTACTATGTGGTTGGCGCCGATAAACTTACCCTACTTATTCTTTATTAGCAACATGGTGACATTTAAGGTATTAAAAATACCAGTTTCAAAATACAAATTTGACTTCTATTCCCTAGATTAAGAGAGTATTATAAAGTGTTAAGATTTAAAACATTTGAACTGGGTTATGAGTACCAATAAGTAAGTGTTCAAGCCTTGGCTGAGATGAGGGTCCAAGCAAAATATCCGGTTAAATGGCAATCCTATGTACAACAAATGGCCCATAAACACTACTTTGTAAATGAATTATTTTTTCAAGGAGGGTTTCTTTGTGTAACACTCTTGGCTACCCTGGAACTCACTTTGTAGACCAGGCTGACCTTAAACTTACAGGCCTCAGTCTCCTCAGTACTGGTATTAAAGGTGTGCACCACCACACCTGGAAGTAAGTGAATTTTTTTACCTTCTAAAATATGGTTCTATGTACATAAGTTATAAAAACATAGAAACTATTTGACCATTTAGTCTGTGTAGAAGAGCATAACTTAAAAATAATTATTTAACAGAAAAAAAGAGTAGATTTCTTTTTTAGTGTTGTGTATGTGTGTATGTTCAGAGGTCAGAGAACAAATTTTAGGAGTCAGGTCTCCTTCCACTGTGTGGGTTCCAGACATCAAACTCAGGTCATCATGTGTGGCAGCAAGCACATTTGTCCACTGAATAATGCTGCCACCCTGCCTCTTCCTCTTTGCATCCATTTGATAGCTGGGTACTGCTGAAACATCTTAGGACTCTACTATTTATTATAAAAGCATTAGTTTCACATATAATTCTAATCTTAACCTTAGAATTTTGTCCTACAGAGTCAAGATATCCTCCTGGTTTAAATATTCCACATTAAAAAAATTCAAAACCCTTCCTCACCTCAAAAAATCTTATTCATTTACTTTTTTATCTATTTATTTATGTGTATGCACATGCATGTGCTTTGGTGCACATGTGGAGGTCATAGAACAAACTGGAAGTACCTCCCTCTACCATGTGAGTTCTACACATAGAATTCAAGTTCTCAGACTTGGTTTCAAGAGCCTGTATCCTCTGACCCTCTTGCCCACTTAAAAGCTATGGTAGGGTTCCACATCAAAAAATACACTAAGATGAACATCTAGTGTAAGATCAGCAGTTCTCAACCTCTGAGTTGCGACCCCTTTGAAGCTGGTCAAATGACCCTTTTATGGGGGTCACCTAAGACCATCTGCATATCATACATATATTTACATTATGTTTCATAACAATAGTAAAATTACAGTTACAAAGTAACAACAAAAATAATTTCATGATTGGAGCTCGCCACATGAGGAGCTGTATTAGAGGGTCGCAGCATTAGGAAGTTTGAGAACCACTGTATAAGATTCAGTCAACTATCTGTACCATGAGGGTGCTGTTAACTCTGAGGCTTGAAGAGCAAGGGCTCAATATCTGTAAGATTCACTGTCTAGTCAGGTTCACATGCAAGTAGAAAGACACCAAGGACCACACTGAAAACCTTACAACTTCCACCGACTAGGCTACCATCTTAGTATCCACTGAGTCTTGCTTAGTAGTATTTAACACTCCAAGAGTGACAGATAAAGAATGGAGGTAGAGAAACACTGGGCAGAAAAATGGCTCTCCTCTCCTCTCCTCTCCTCCCTCCTCCTCCTCCTCCTCCT
>LOEQ01000317.1:500638-511850 GCA_001685075.1 Bramus lutescens | reverse complement strand
TTATAACTTATAGAGATCTCTGTGTGATTTTCTTTGAGGCTTGCCGGCTGTGGGTCACCAGGCGGGACAGAAACCCCAACAAGCAGGGCCCTTCATGTTACACACATATACTAAAATGGTTATAATTAAAAATAGTAACTATTAGCAAGTATATGGAGAAACTGAATTCCTATACACTACTAGGAAACATGAAATAGTTCAAAGAACTATTTAATAACTAGTCCACTGAGGATATAGGAAAGTCCCTACAATGACCTAGGTATGAATGATCAAACTCAACTTCATTTGTAATAATGCAAATCTAGATATAACCCAAAGGATCACTAATGGGTAAGTAGACAAATTGTTGTATAAATGTATCATAGAATTCTAAACCAGAAAGAAATGAGCTAGTGATACACAAGCAGCATGAATGGATCTCTGAATGTTCCTGCTAGACAAAGGAAGTCAGACAAAAATGTATTCTTTTAATGATAGGTGGGTAGTGATGAGTCATGGGCAATTTTTATAAAAGAAGGAGGCATAGGAGGAGTTGGAGGAGGAGAGAGAGAGGTGGAGATGACATAAATCCAGTTCTCCTGCTTGGAAGGCTCACTAAAATAAAAACTTTAAATTAAAATATCTCACAAAAGAATTACAGGAGTGATAGATCTATTCCCTATCTCTCCACTGAGGCAACAGTGTCATGACTGTAGACTATATTATCACTTGTAAAGCTGGGCACTTTAAATGTGTATGATAAATCAATTTTACTCCATAAAGTTGATTTCTTTAAAAAAAAAAGCCACAGCAGCTACCAATTTCATGTTCATGTGCACCCTCAAAACCTAGCCAACAGAGGGAGCACTTTCTAGAAGTCCCCTGAATTCTATTATGCTGCCAATGCTGCCATCACAGATCTAGGATGGCCATGCTGGTTTAGCATACCAGAAGCTTCTGACCCAGGAGTGAACTCTCTGGCTCCCTTCTAGGAGCCTCCTTCCTGTTGGTGCTTCTAGCCTCTTTCCCTGTCTCTCTTCCTCTCCCTCTCATCCCCACTCCCTGACCTCTCACAGATCAGGTTAGGCAATATCAGGAAGGGAGTTATTCTCTTCTGGAACATTTGTAGTTCCTGCAAAGGCTATCACACATCTCCCTAGCTTCCCTGATTTGTCTGCTTGCACAGATGTTGAGGTGGGGTGTTTGAAAGCTGTGGTGAATGTTAGGTGTGGCTGCAATATTTACTTCCCTCCTCGGGAAGTTTCGGGGCCTACTTGCTGACAATTGCAAGACCACCTCCAATTCAGCTAGAGAAAAAGACCAGTAGAGGATAGGGGGCCTGCTGATAGACTCAGGCCACAAGTGGAGAGTGGGTAGGGGTGGGCCACGGGCCCAAAAAGCTTCAGGCTGTATCCTGAGCTAAGTTAACAAATCTTTAATGACTTCTCCCTTGAGGGAATTAAGAGTTGGGTCAGCCAGATCTTAAAGTCAGCAGAGTTTTGTCTTGGGCTCTTCCCCCGCATCCTCCCTCTCTTTTCTTCTTTTCAACATTCTCTGTTGCTGACCAGAGAGAAACAGATAGTTCTCTGATGTGTAGTGTTTTTCCAGAGAGAACATAATTTTTAACACGCAATTGTTTAGCATTGACCAAAAACAAGCTAAACATTCAACTCCTGTTCGGTTTGTGTCCATTCAAGCAGATTTTCAAAGTCCCTTGGGTAAGCTGAGTGCAATTCTGGATGTTCTGACAAGGAGGAAAGAGGAAACAAGTCTTTTAAGAGTGCCACAGAAAATTCTGGTAGTTTCTCTCTGTACCGTTATCCAGAGCCTTTTCTTCACCATGCATCCTCAAAGAATGGCCTTGTACTTCTCACCTGGCAAAAATATTTTCTCTCCTCTTAGAGACTCCTAAGCAAGCCTTGTAAGGATGACCAAGACCCTGGCTCCCAGCCAGGCTGGGGTTTATGTGAATCTTTACAAGCACATCTGCCAGTGAGCATTCTTCCGGGCTCCCATTCCTGCCCAAATGGGCCACATCAATCACAGTCCAGGCTTCTTCCTGACAGAGTAAGAACAAGGACCTACTTATTTATGACAAACTCCTGAGTGTTTCCCTCTGCCAACTGGGCTCCCCAGGAGAGGAGATGGTCATTAAACCAACCACCTCCACTGTGCCCTTCCCTTTCAAATAAGACCCCATTCTTTAAAAGGGATGCTGATGCCAAGAAAAGGAGGTTAACTCATTGGTGGAGAGGGATGGAGAGAGAGAAGCTAGAGCAGGTAAGCCTCTGTTGATTCAGAGTCGACAGAAAAGTCACCTTGCCCACTCTGCAACAATGGTTCTAAGACCCTGAGATGGACTGCATCCAAGGTGAAGATAACCATTGAGAAGCAGGATCCAAATCTGATGTCAAGTTCCTTTTCTTTTAATCAAAGGTCCTTTTCTGCACTCATTTTCATGGTCTGGGGGGATTTCTCAGTAACCAAGGAGTTCTCAAATTCCTACTTGCACACAAGACCACCAGCCCAGGCAGATACTGACTGCAGGGTGCTGGGCCCTACAAATCAATCATCCATCAAGAAAATGCCTCACAGGATCTCTCACAGTCTGGTGGGGGGCTTTTTCTCAACTGAGATTCCTTCTTCACAAATGAGTATAGCTTGTGTTAAGTTGACATAAAACTAGCCAGGGTACCCTGCCACATATAATTCTCCAGTTTTCTCTTTTCTTCATCTTTTAATCGAATGACCCCAGAAGCCCATACCTCAGGACCTTTCAAGCTCAACACTACTGATCTATGAGGTAGATACCTCTTCACTGGAGGCTGTCCAGTGTGCTACAGAGTGTTAAGCAACATCTCTGGTCTCCTCACACTAGATGCCAATTGTGATTCCACTCCTAGTAGAAGTGATATGAAAATGTCTCTGGGCATTTCCAGATGACCCTGGTTGAGGTAGGGAGAGAGCAAGCATCCTGGTTGAAAATCATTTTGCCACGGAAGGCTTCAGAGACACATAACGGAATGCCTGTGTGGAAGAGAGTGCATTCCACATTTGTCAGTGGCATAAGGAAGAAATTAACTCTACTGAGATGTTTGTCCCAAAGTTAGTCTATGTTGACTGATATAGTGTGACTATTATCCCCGTAAGTAAACATTTATCCAACCAGGCAGAGAGGATTTGGAGCAGAGGCAGCCTTTGCCAACAAAGAGTCACAGAAGGAAGTGGGTTTAGGGTTTCCTATCGGAAGATAGACTTTAAGATAAAGGAAAATAGCAGAATGTGTTCTATATGCCACAAAATTACACCTCAAGTTATCAGGCACACAAGTGACTTCTCATCTACCATGGTAGAGAAATCTTAAATGCAATTCTTTTCTTGCAGACTCTCTCCCCATGAACCTGGGATTCTCTGCTGTGGGGGACGTCAGCACCCATTGCCTTTTCTCACACCATAAGGTTCGGCTCAGTAGAGAAAAATGGCCGATAGCCTGCAAAACGTGTCCATTGTTGTCCTTCGCTCATTAATTGCTTTAACTTGTTTTGTTATTGAAGCTGAGGCTCAGTCTTTGGGCAAGGTCAGAGGTGAGTCTGCAGCTCCATGGAAGCCTTGCTTTGTGCAAAGGTCCTTTGTGCCAGCTGGTGAAGAACATGTGAATATGGTTTGTGGCAGAAAAACAGAACCAAGTTAGAGAAAAATAAACTCCCCACCTCTGGCCTCACCATGAATTCTGTATGGAGCTCCCATCGACCAATGCACTTCCTTTCTTCATTGTCCTTTGCATTTATATTAAGTGATAGCCTAACTTTTTCCCATAAAGCTGTCAGGACAATGAGATAAGAGTCTCAGTCCAGGAATGACACCAGAGGAAGGGGAAAACCTGGATGGAATTTGAGCAAAATGGATGGGTCCATGTTCAATCTGTCAATTATTGATTATTCCAAACTGACCAAGTCTCTTTCCTTCTCCAGATATGTGATACCTTGACATAACATGATGCTATGGTTTCAGTGTGTCCCTCAAAGTTCATATGCTGAGAACTTAATCCCTAGTGCAACAGGGCTGGGAAGCGAAGCCTAATAAGAAGCAGTCAGATCATAAGAGCTTTGCCTTCATAGATGGGTTGATGTCATTATTACAGGAGTGAACTATTGATTCTGACAGTGGATTTGTTTAGTAGTAAGTCTGAATGTCTTGACTTCTTTCTCTCTCCCTCTCTCCCTCCCATCTCTTGCCCTTCTTTCCTCCTCCATGGAATGATGCAATATGAAGCCCTTATCATTGTCAGCGCTCTTGTACTGTCTGTCCAGCCTTCAGAAGCATAAACTAAATAAGCTTATGTGACAAATAAGAACACACTGGACATCTCTTAGTATTATGGTAGCTGCATTGAAAGCATTCATTTGAGATGCTCTTGGTACATCCAATGGCAGCCATGTGCTGTGGTTTCTCCTTCCTTGTCTCTTGACACATCCAGCTACAACATCAACTATTGCAAAGCTCTATAAAAGTTGTGGTGGCCTCAAGCAAGCTTTTTCGAGGGCAGACATTCCCCAAACTTCAACCTAGTCATTCCACTAGGAGAAAAACTCAACTAGACACATCCAAAGTCCTTTCAGTAATTATAGCCAAGAATTCTCAAATCAATAATACTCTAGGTTCCCATCTACATATCTGGTATCCTAAAATTCTAAAAATCTTAAATTCTAAAAGTTGGAGTCTATAATTGTAATTATAGCTTGACTATCTGTATAATAGCTGTAACTCAGATTTTCATTGGTCCCTGTGCCCAAGAGATTCAAAGACATGACAGGAATCATGAGCTTGCTTGGCCAGCTAAAGCATGGCATCCTCTGTTCCTCTCCCCACCCTTCTGCCAGGGGTTCTGACTACCACTGCTGTCAATCATCACTCAGTCACTCCCTTCCCCTCCCCAGTTAGTAGAATGTGCTCGGCCTAGTCTAATCCTGACTCCAGTGGCCTCATGCACACTGAGCTCCTCAGTGCTTAATATTTTTATCATCCAATATGTTAGTTCTCCTATTGTCAACTCTCAAGCCATGGAGAATTCTGAATTTCCCACAGTTTATGATTTTAGACATTAATAGTAAAGACCAATCAGTTTTAGATTGCAAAACAGTGTGATTCCAAGATAATGAACAACAGCAGAGTAACTGTTATCAGAGACTTAGGATGAAAGAATTCAGGGAGGCCTGGCTGTGAGCAAGCCTGCAGGAGAGGCTGATGCTTTTCAGGCACAAACATGGCCGTATGGCGAGAGGACAGTAGTCCTAGGGTGAAAGAGGGAGAAATCAAACAACACCCTACATGCTTCCCAGGCCCCTGGCAAGCAGTGAGGACAAGTTTTATAGCCTCTAATCAAGTGTGTTACTTACTTTACAAGTGACTATAAATAGAAAAATAAAACTGAGACTTTAAGTCCGAAGTTATTAAAGCTGTTTATGGCTATACATTCGGGAAGTTCTCCCCCCCAGGACTGGAGGTGATCCCTCTTACCTCTTATAGGCAGGGCCCAAGCCACACAACTCCCAGAGTTGGAGTTTGGGTGTTTGCTTCTTCCCAACTTCGCTACAGATTCCTCTGGCTGTGGTGAGAAGTGGGAAGGTGTAATCGGCCTCAAAGCCACGGAAGTGATTTAGACATGTGTTGGGAGATGGGCCCGAATCTCAGATTTTGTAAGAAGCCCATGGGAGCTCACAGAAAGCTGGGCTGAACACACCAGAGAGCCAGAATCTCCATCTCTAGCCAGAAGCAGCAAAACCTCAGCTTGGAAGAAACTGAAGGTGGAAGAGAGTGTTCTCTATGAAGCAGGGCTGGGCTCTTGGTAGAAGGGCTGCAGTGTTAGAAAGTTTGACCCAGCCCATTATAAGCCAGCTATCTGGTTTTGCTGGGCATCCACCCAAATTCAGCAGCCAATGTGGGGACAAGAGGGTTTGTTTTCGGAAGAGTCTACCAGAATAAAACCAGTCATCAATTTAGTCTTTATATCTGCTACAACCTGACTGTGTCTCTTCTACAGTCATTCTGGCTCTTTTCTTTGTAACCCCACTGGCTCCTCCAGTATCCCATATCTCACCAGCCCTTTGACTCTGCATACTGTGTGCCCTCAGCTGCAGGGCCCTTTCCTGCTCATGATGTCACTCAAACTTAGGGCAAATTTCAAGTGTCGCTCCTCTGTGAAGAGTCCTGCTCCAACAACTCATAAGAGAGAACCACGCTGCTCTTCTGTACTTAAAGCACCATTTTAGAACTTCCATTCCAGGGTCAGGCCCCCACTAGGCCATACTCCTCAAGTCAGTTATCCCAGTCCTTTCACAAAGCCTGGGTCAGAAATGCATTTGGGCTGCAGGTTTGGAGAAGTGGGGCACAGATCTAAATATGGCAGATGTACCTGTTCGAATCAGCGAACACAGGGGACATTTCAAATACCAGGGAAAGGTATAGAGCTGCATAAACATTAATGGTGCTGAGGTCTGGTCCGCCGAGATATCCAGGCTTTGTACTGCTTGCTCATTCCTCCCCTCGCTCACACATGAATAGAGGCCAGCTCCTGCCCAACCCATGGTTCTTCTCTGTAATGAGAGGCACTGTGAGGGCCAAGTTCTCAACCTGGGATACAGAACAGGAGTGAGCTCATAGTATGTATCTCATATCTCGTCGTGAGCTCATCCAAAGGAAATAATTCTGTAGTTGTGGAGATGCTAGAAACAGAGGTGAGGGTTGCGGAGTCATGGTAGCATCACTGTGTGCATTATAAAGGAAGCAAAGTCTAGCTAGCTTGGTCAAGACAGGCAATTTGGGTTAGCTTCCAGAGGAAGTCAAGGTCATTCCATTCCACCAATGCTACTCCATCCTGTGACTTGTGTGGATAGGGGTCAAGGCCATTGCCTGACCGTGGAATAGAGGTAGATAAGGCAGTGTATGTCTCCTATTTTGGAATTAAGTCATGACGTGTTCCAATGTGGAGCATCTCTATTTCTGTCTGTCTACCTTCTTGCTTCCCTCATACTAAATTGGAGCACAAATGCTTTCATTCTCCTAGCTTCCATTTTCTTAAGTTCGTCTTTTTTTTTCAACTCTTCATGTTCTCTTCTGCATGGGGACACGAAGGTTCCATAAAGCACATTACATGTAACATCCAGAAACTTGGTATTATTGCTGGCTCTTCCTTAACTCCTAGGGTGAGCCCAGCCAGGTTCCCTTTCCTCCCTGAACTTGTGTTCTTCTCAACAGAGGAGATATTGACGGCAATTTTTTCCAAAGCCCTTACTCATGTTAGATGTCCGTATACCACTGCGGCAATCTTCCTTAATACTGAAACATCCCTGTACCAAAGAACTAGGCTCCATCTCCCAGCCTGTCCTTGATGAGCACAGACAAAGAGTCAAGCATCATACCACTGCTGAGGATTCAGGGTGAATAAGCCAAAGCTTCTGCTTAGTCTCCTGTTAGAGCATGGCATGAGGAAGGCAAGATGACAATTCTTCAATCATGGGTGATGAAGAGAGGAGAAAACTACATACCAGATTGCCATATTCAGGGAAGAGAGACACATTGGCCTAGGACATGCTGATTGAGCCTCACAATGACCTTAGGAGTCTCATAAAAAATATAAATATAAATAAATTAAAGAAGAGGAAGGTGAAACTAGGTGCCATTATCAAACCTCGTCACTGACACCCAGATCCGTGTGATGAAATGAGTCTCAACCACACCTGATAGTCTCTTCACATTACACCCTCCTTGGTCTCTCTCAGTTCTGGGCACACCAGGAGAGCAAATTCCAGAACTTGTCTTCTGAAGGGCCTCCATGGTAATCATCCTGGCCCTGCTGTGAGGTTTTCTGCCTCAGGCCACTGCAACTCACACCCTCTGTCCCAGGGAGAGGAAGATCTAGGAGATTTGTGGCTGGATCCTGCCCCCCTGACCTACAGCCCTATAAAATAGCAAGCAGGAAAGAAAAGGGGGGACAGAGCTAAAAAACTAAACACTGAAGAAGATTGGAAGTGACTGGGGAGTCTAGGGGATTTATGTCTCATGGAGCGGGATGGCCAAAGAGGCCAGACAGAGAGCAGCAGCCCTGACGCCTCTGCCTGGTTGATAATTTATCCCAGAAAGTAGAGACCTCTGTTTGCCACTCACACAGGCTGGGTGGCTCTTTAGGTCCTCCCAGCCTACTGTCTGCAGGGACCCAAGCTGACTCACAAGGTTTGTTTTCCCAGGCTAAACCCACATGTTTGATACTTCGTCAATTCTTTCCACATCTAAGATCTTGTCAGAGGTTCATCTTACACTCCCGGTGAGGCTGGCAGGATGGGGACCCTCATCCTCATTGGTCAGAGGAGAAAATTGAAGCTGACAGAGGGTGACTCATGCAGGGTCACCCAGGGAATGGAGAGAATGAGCCATTGTTGGCTGATGTTACAGCTTATATAGGTACACATTTCCCTTCTCACTCCATCCCCCAGCGCCTAACCAACCCTCGAATTAACTTTTCTCAGCCAATGAGTCAATTCAACTAACCCCTGCCGCAAAGCGATATTTACTAAGAACCGCTGCAAACACAGAGACAAACATAATAAAGGCATATGCCCAAAACAAATTCACCCTTGTAAGATGTGTGTTGTTGGTGATGATAAAGATCTCTACTCAATATAATAATCAGCATGACCGAACAAAGACAGAAAAATAAATAAATAAAAGCTTTGGAGAGAAACTGGGGGTGAAGGCAATGCTGAAGTCAAGCAAACACAAAAGAATATGTCTAACTGCTTGATTCTTCGAAAGCAGTTCACAGCAACAAGGACAGGTTTTGCTCTGAATGGCATCCCAGCAAATGTCTTCTTGGATAGGAACGTGTTCGAATAAGCAGCCAACACACAGCCTGAGTATTGATGTCCATGCTCAGCTATGCAATATACCTCGGAGCATTTTCTGCCAACTGCAGAGACAAAGCCTCGGTCTGCATACTTGGATAAAAACAAAAAAACGAGCAAACAAACAAAAAAAAACCCTAATGTCTGAGAACCTGATTAGCAAGATTTTTAATACTAGCTGCATGCATAGAGTTAACGGCTTAGTCTCTCTGGACCTGTTTTCTCATCTATTGAATGGAAACAGTAGTATCTGACTCAAGGATTTTCAAAGTTTTCTGGAAAAAAATGCAAAGATAATTTTAAAATTTAACATTAGTCCAGATTTCATGCAAGGTCCCAAGAGAATGGATAACACATCCCCAAGCAGAGCGGAAGACCACCACCCCAGGGCTGCCAAAGTGGTGTCAGAAACTGTGTTTGTGGCTCTTTGCTGACTACCCACCTCTGGCATCTAAAGGAAGCAGAAGAGGCTAGCACTGAGTGCAGAGTTAGACAGGGGATCTCTGGAAAGAGCTGTATGTGCTTTGCGTATCTTCATCTTCTCCCTCTCTCAAGCCTGAGGAAAACGGCTGTAATGGAACCTTTGGAGAGCTTGATGCTTCTCTATATTCAGGAGATATGGTGGACAAGAATCTGACTCCCACTGGTAAACATGAGAGGTTAGACAGTAGCAGGCCAGATGTTCTAACTTCAGAGTAAAGGGAGGTTGCTGTAGAGGGGACAACCTGCACTCCCAGAGTTCATCAAGGAGGAGAAGGAAGAAGTGTTTTTCTCAAAACTAGATCTGGACCACACAGAGAGGGAGATGGTCTCAGATCTGTTAAGCCCTGACAAGGACATGAGAGGCTGGAGGTCCTCAGAAGAATGAGCCGTGATACAAGGAGATGCCTAGCAGCTGGGAAGGACTCTGAAGCACTCAGCAAGTAGAATAAAGCTTGCCCACATCAGGAGAGCACCTGCAGGGGTGTGGATGGAGTGTTCCAAAGTCACAAAAACACCCAAGAAAGGACAAGTGAGAGTCATGCCTGCCAGATACAGACAGACCCTGGATCTACAAAATCTACACTGACTTACAAGAACCCTCGTGCCTGCCTTCCCTTTCCCTCTCCCACTGTCCCTGCCAATGCAATGTTGTTGTTGTTGTCGTTGTTTTAAATTCACAGTAGTTCAAAATTAATTAAAGATATGTTCTTTGTAAGAAAACAAGCAGAAACTGATGCCTCTTCTCACCACAGGAGCCTGGCCAGTGGCAGTGCTGGGTTCAGGCAAATAGCAAGGAAAAGCACTGTATTCAAATGAATTCTGAAGTTTACTATTGTTATTATTGCTAATAGTAATCTTATTTTATTTGATTGTGTCCATGAATACACAGGCTAGACACTTTCACACCTCAGCGTTGTTGCCTGGCAGAGACTAACTGTAAGGGGAAGGACTGCTAGCTCGTTCCCGGCCGCCCAGACCCGAATAATCACACAGAAACTATATTAATTACAACATTCCTTCACCTACTAGCTCAGGCCCTTTATTAAGTAACTCTTACATCTTAAATTAGCCCATTTCTATTAATCTGTGTATCACCACGAGGCTGTGGCTTACCAGTTGGTTCTGGTGTCTTTCTCTCTTGGCAGCTATAGGGTGTCTCTTTGATTCTGCTTACTCTCTCTATATATTTCTTCCACCTGGCCATATTCTGCACAGTCATAGGCCGAAGTAGCTTCGTTATTAGCCAATGGTAATAAAACCTATTCAGAACATACAGAGAGGAATTCCATGTGAACTAACAAAGAATGATTGGAGGCAGATACTAGATTATATTGAAATTAAAATAGAGAGATGAAATATTGGACATGGAAAGACTCAGTAATGGAGGGGTGTGGTAGCATGGAGGAAAACCACAAGTGGAGGAGGGCTGACTCAAAAGGAGGGTGTATGAAAAGTTAAATGGAAGTGTACTATGTCATAGCCTAACTAAAAATATAACTGGAGGGCTAGTAGAACACATGAGATATTAAAGAAGAGGAGAAAAAACTGGGGGCTAAAGGGTAAAGCAGGGATGAGGAAAAACAGGTGAGGTAGTGGAAAGGATAGTAGGTGGCTAATCAAAACTGAATATATATAAAAAGTGGTGCAGGAGAATTATCTGTAATCTGTCAATCATGTTTTAAATAAACACTGATTGGCCAGGCAAGAAGCATAGGTGGGAAAACTAGACAGGAAGTAGAGGTAATACAATGAGAACAGGAGAATTCTGGGAAGGAGCAAGTTGATTCCTGCCACTCCTACTCAGATCACTGAAGCAGCAGGATGTGATCTACCCCACTGAAAAAGGTACTGAG
>LOEQ01000317.1:480905-491849 GCA_001685075.1 Bramus lutescens | reverse complement strand
GAGTAGACAGAACAGAATTCTGGGAGGAAGAAAGCAGAGTCAGACAGACACCATAAATCTCTGACCTGAGACAGACATAGGTTAGGATCTTTCCTGGTAAGCCACAGACTCGTGGTGCTACACATATTCAATGGAAATGGGTTAATCAAGATGTGAGAGTTAGCCAATATGAGGCTAGAAGTAATGGGCCAGGCAGTGTTTAAATGAATACAGTTTCCATGTAATTATTTCAGGCATAGGGACGGGGGCCGCCACACCCTAATACAACAACTCTAGACATTCCCTGCCCTTTTCTTCATTCTCATTGCTTTCCACTGTCAACTGAAGTCTTACTATAAACTAGGCAGGGCAACCAGAGCCTGACTTCCAGAACTCCAGGTGTATCCTCAAAAGTCTCTCTGTCATCCCCTCAGAAGCTTTGGGGAACACACAAGAATAGATATGACTTGTGCAGTCACTCTCTCATGAATTTAGAACTCCAAAACGGGTCACTTTAATAATCTGAGACCAACCATACTGACTCCAGTATTATCTCTTCCTTCCCCACTGGCTTATCTACCAAAACCCCAGCATGCCTTTGGTCAAGCTTATCCAGTTTACCGCATGAGCTGAATTCTGACTCTTTGGTCCCAGAATCTCTAACCTCACCCCACCCTAATGCCTGAAACTAATTCTTGGCCCCACTTGAAAGGTCTCTGAGACTGAGTAAAAGTCATCTGCTGCCCCAAGTATACAGACATCAAGACCCATGGGTACTTCCTTCCGGACCAAAAATTGTCATCATCAGAGTCCAGTAAAGACTTGGCTCACTGCCCTCATCAAGGTCTCCCCCAAGTCCACTCCAAAAAAACACAGTCGTCAGAAAACACACCCAAGAAAGTGATCAGGAAGCAACCAATCTGAATTATTTACTGTCCCATGGAAGTCAGCCAGCAGATTCTGGCCATGCAGACACTGAGAAAATATTTATGTGGGTCCTGATGGTTGCTTGGCCAGGAAGACTGCCCGCTGTCATCCTTTCTTCCTGCTGATAAGGCAAAGCTACATGTCAGACAGCTCTTAGACAAGCTAGGCAAAAAGCTCTGGCATTGGATCAGAACAGGGTATGTGTCTCCAGCGCTTGGTTCCAAGCCCTGTATTTGCTACCAGCCGGGGCTGCCTTCCCTGGGTCTGAGCTCCTGGGTCTGTGCCATCATGGCATAGGCCAGACAACCTCAAGGATTTTGTGATATTGTGACTCAGACAGCACCAAATGTATTCTCCAGATCTGCCACCATGATGCCATGGGTTCATCATGGAGCTATTTTTCTTGGCATCCTGGAAACGTTCCTGGAATTCCAGCATCCTAGGATTTTTCTTTCCACTGATCCAGTTTCTGAAACCAGATGGGAGAATTCTATCTGGGAGAGGAAGATCTGAGCCTAAAATAAAAGGGTAAAATAGAAGGGGTGAGTGGACGAGTTCAAACAGTGTTAATCGTGTGTCCCATAAAGAAACAAAGCTTGGCCTGGAGCCACAGGACCTGTCCTGTGACTCGGCCTCAAAGCCACCCTGAGGCCCATCCTCGCCTCTGAGAAGTCACCATAAGACAGCTGCATGTAGCCCACAGTATTTGCCTTATTTCTGGACTCTTTCCTGTGGCTCGTCCTCTGCCTCCCACTCTCCTCAGCTGTGGAGTTCTGTCCTTGTCCATGATCATTTCATGCTCCTTTCTTGAGGACTCCCGTGCTCCACAGATCCCCATTCCCTGGGAACAACCTTGTCTTTAGGTTCCTTTGAAGACTGAGTCACCTGAAGTACCAATGATGGATTACAGACATATGAAAAGGTTCAAGAACCAGAGTTCTTACAATCATTTTTGAACTCGAGTACCCCTGACACCTTCTCAGAGATGTTCCTTGCCACCTAGCTCTGCCTAGCTTAGTTTCTCTGAGCAGGAAGCACTCCCAGCCTTCCTGCACCCTCAGACCTGTTCTCCTCTGGGGAGTTTCTACTTGAAGGCGTGCTTCAGGAGCCATGAGAAGAAGAAATCCTGTACTCTTCTATATTGGATAAGTACATTTAGCTAATGTTTCCTCAAGAAATTAAGGACAGGTATAGTCAGCATTGGATATCATTTGTATCTTATCTGCAGAATTATTCTATGCTGATTCCTTTGGTCCCTCAATGGATGGGCAGTTAGCATCTACTCTATCCTAAGCATTGTGCATGCAATGTATCAATGAGACAGTATGCAAAGGAGACAAAATCCTCCTCCCCCAGGTACCTAAGGTCCTCGAATCATGACTCAGAACATGACCTGGCAGGCTCCCAGCCTCTTCTTCCATGCCCCTGCCTCACACGTTCTCCTAGTCACTGCCTCATTCATGGAACTGTGGCATTCCGCTTAAGGATATCAGAGCCCAAAGAGTCCTTAAAACCCCACAGGAACTAAGATTATGAAGGGACTGAGTTTTGTACTATAGGCTCCCACCTAAGTGCCATGCTGTGTGGAAAAGCCATATGACCCAGAATCACATCTTGAGACATTCTGATGCGGGATCCTGTCATCTTACAGCCAGTGATACAGGGAACCAGAGGGAGGAAGGGCTTGACCCAAATTGAGACAACAGACAAGACATTCTACTAGTTCATCTGTTGTCTCTAGGATCCCGTCCAGAACACTAGGAGATTGGCTATGTTAAATTCTCTGTTGTTTCAACAAGAAATAGACTGAGAAACATAAAATAGCCTCCAAGTTTACAGCTTTGAAGTGGCTGAGTATTGAATCATATTCAGATTATTTTAACTCTATAATTACTTTTCAGGTACTTGGCTGTTTAAAGGGGGAAAATTCAAGGAGTCAATGACTACTACTGGCTGCCAAATTCAAGGAGTCAGCAACTACTACTGGCTGCCATTGTGATTAGCCGCAATTAGAATGTTAGTCTTCCTAAGGAAACTGAGTGTTAGTAGTCTGTATTCATTCAGAAAGAGAAATAACTAAAACCCAAACAATGTGCTGTAGTGGTCTGAGTAGGAGTTAAAGCACAGCTGACCTCAACAGAGGTTTCTATGGGGAAGAGCAGGTGCTTCTCAGAGAGATAGGAACAGGCCCTTGAAAGCTGTGAGGACATGGGAAGGAGAGAGGCTCTGCACAGATGTCCCAAGCTAAAGGACTGTCAAAGATTGTTTTGCTGCTGTCTTGGAGGCAGCTCGCTGGTAGGGAAAACTGACAGATGCAGGAATCTGAAGGGCGTTGGGGTAAAGAAGGATGCTCTTGTTTTATATTTAAAGTACTGACATCATTAAAAATTTCATCTAGGAAAACAGCTGAAGTCTTTATAAGTCAAAGAAGTTTCTAAGTATAGAGAAATGTGGATGCCCCCCTTTATAACTTACGGTATTATTCTTAATAACAATAATTGCTCAAATGTATCAGGCATAAATCTCGGGTAGATTTTAACTCTAAACATGAGTCCTGTGACTTTCACAGAAGAGGAAGGTAAGTAGGGTCCAGAGTCTTGTGACTGTCTGCTCTGGTCCCAGGGCTGTTCCTCAGGAACGCCTCTCCAAATCCTGAACTCTGGGCCAGCAAGGGCTGGAGAAGCCGAACCTGGATCTCTGGCTTGGGTGGGAGTCTGGAGCAGCTGCTCAGTCTCATCTCACTTCGAGGAGATTGTAAAATCCTACGACTCAGCAGCAAGGCTGGAACTGATGAGCTGAGCTGTGGGTGGTCAGGAATGTTTCAGGACTTCCTGGGCCCAGTGTTCCAAGTCTAAGTGTCTGGATTAATGATCCATCCCCAGGAGAGACAGCCGAAGCCCTGACGCCAGGCGCGGGGCATCGATTCGACTTTATACTCTTAGTTTGGTTCAGCTGAGGCGCTCCAGGTGGGCTGCACTCTAATAATTAACGATCCCTGAGCCCTACAACGTGAATGGCCTGGGAGAGCAGAGTCTCTAACAATGGGTGATAGGAGTGGAAACCTCAAAGCATAAGCAGGGACCCCACCCAGCCAACTCATTGATCCCACCTGGATTTTGTACACTGGGTGATTGGACTCTTGTCATTAAATGCTGCTAAGCTTTTATGGGGACAAAACATGAGGACTTGCACCCTCACTGAATAGGTGAGGAAAACAATGTCAAGAGTGGGCAGAGGCACCCAAGTAGCTACCAGAATTCACATTTTATCCTCCCAGTACAGCAGGGCAACATCTTTCAGGGATGTTGAGACCCTCCTTGAGGTGAGAGAAGGAAGAGGGGTGGTTTGATTTTCAATTTGCAGGAGAGATCATGGCAGAGGTGCTCTGCTATTCACACATAGGCTTAATGAATACTGACTACATATTAGTATGCTCCAGCTGCTCTACCAGGTGCTAGGGATAGCAAAACAGTCCTTCCGTCGTGAGCCTATAGTCATGATTCAGGGGCAAAGGGCAGGGTAGTGGAGACGACTGATATGCAAACTCTGCTCATTGGTACGCCAGGGTTCCATATAGAGTCAATGAGGTTGGTATAATGATCATGCCAGAGAATGGTGGGCACAGAGCACCAACGCAGGAATGAACAGTTTCACTCAAAACCAAGGGTGCAGAAGTAAGAGAGAAAGGGAAGAAGCTTGGAGAAAAGGTGAGCCAGGATGGAAACTTATAGGAGGAATGGGTGTTCATTGGGTCAAAGAGAAATGGAGACCACAGGGATGGGATGTTCCTGGGGGTTGGAGGACATCTGGGTAATGGTATAAAACTGGTTGAGGCTGCTAAAGTTTTCTGCAGAGCAGGATTTAAGTACTAGGCACACTGGGGATGTGTTGAAGAGGAAAGATAATGAGGCAGACAGCATTTGGGTGGCAAGAAATAGCAGTGACCTGCTTGAGTCACTTTTAGCCACATACACAAAAAAAATTGTCTGGTCTGAAAAAGTCTGTCTCAGGAATTTTCTTATTCTAAAAACAGTGTGCCCTGCAGTTATCAACTGATGCCAAGGCTCCTAAATGTGAACCAGCCCTACCCTCCTCTGACCTGATAACAAATCATCATAGCCTGACCTCTTTTTATATTATAAACCTCCCCAGATCACTTCATACAGTTCTGAAGAACACATTTGTCCACAATGGAAAGCCTTCTATTGTCAATACATATGAAGAAAGTCCTTCTGTTTCTATCCTTATATAATTCCATAAGATGTGACTTTCCTTTCTATTCAAAACTGAGTATGGGTCGCTGAATATCTTCTGTGGGCTGGCATTGCTAGACTCTGCAGATGCAGCCTCTGCCTCATTCAAATCTAAACTCTCAGGCCTGCATTTAGATGCCCCCTAGCTAACTCCTATAGCCTCATACTCTCCTCTCTTGTTTACTGCCTCTACCTCGGGGCACATATTATCACATAAATATCCAGTATTATTTGTTTTCAAAATGGAAATGTCATTTTATTAAAATGCCAGTACTCACATTCTAATTCAAGTAATATCAAATGTAGAAAATGGGAAGTAAAATTTCTCTTTCCTGATTTCCCTATCTTATAAACCCCACTCCCAAGAAATAACACCATTAACTTTTGGGAAACATCCTTCCAGGTTCTTTTAAATGCTTTCTCTGCCTTTTGTAAATTCTTACCTGCTCTCAAGACTCATTACAGAAATGATTCTCAACCTATGGGTCACCACCCTTTTGGGGGGCACATATCAGATATTTGTATTATGATTCATAACAGTAGCAAAACTACAGTTAAAATAATATTATAGTTGGGGGTCACTACAACATGAGGAACTGTATTAAAGGATTGCAGCATTAGGAAAGTTGAGGACCACTGTACTGTAGGTCTGTAAGGACAGAGCTGCAACAGTTCTGATTGGTCACTGTCATATCCACAATGCCTTGTGTGTAGTAGACCCTCAGTAAAATCTGTACGATCTGTGGATGAATGGACTGACAGATGGGTGGGTGGGTGATAAATGGGTGGATGGAAGGATGGATGCAAGAACAGATGGCATTATTGCTAGATGCTCAGCAGAACACCCGTATGGGGATGAGGATGACATCAAGCAGTGAGGAAGATCTCCTGGGAATTAGGAGCCTGGACTAGAATCTAGCTCTGCCTTGTATTATTTTGGGGAGTTCCTGAGCCTCTCTAACATTCCATTTCCACATTGAAACTGAATAGTGGGGCTGGGTAATTCTCCAAAAGCCTCTCCAACGGATGTTCCAGAAGGCTCAGTTGGCAGTGACCCAGCTCC
This sequence comes from Bramus lutescens, assembly GCA_001685075.1. Classification (NCBI taxonomy): domain Eukaryota; kingdom Metazoa; phylum Chordata; class Mammalia; order Rodentia; family Cricetidae; genus Bramus; species Bramus lutescens. The sequence continues at coordinate 485,627 of LOEQ01000317.1, read as the reverse complement.
CCTACTTCACACCTCTATAATTACCCACCTGCATGCCTTTTATTATAGAGATTGGGGTGGGGGTGGGGCTTGTTAAATAAAGGGCAAAAGGAAATTGCGGGCTTGCCAAAAATGACATTGCTGGCATTAACCAGATTAACGTCTGAAATGAAAAGCCCACAAAAGCAAAACCAAAACAGAGAAGCAACCATTGCTTCTGCTGGGGGCTTCATGGTCACCAGCCTGTCGGACGCACAAACCAATCTGTCCTTACAGAAGTGGCCACAAAGTCACTTCTGTCTTCCCGAAGCTCAGTGGCCTCAAGAAAATGATTCTGGGTACTAAGGCCCAGGCCAGGGACTTAAGAGATGGGCAGGTGAACAGACAACATGCTGAGAATGAACGCTGAGACAGGAGAGACGGGGCTGGGGTTCCCCAGTTCCTGAGATTTAGAGCAACAGTTCCTAAGGTAAGTACTGAGTTGTTCTGTAGACAGTCTCTGGGCAGAAAGAAGGTAAAGACAGAGACATGAAGGGCACAGTTTTGCATAACATTAAGCACGGAGGGGACGACACTGTCCCACTGTAGCTTCTTCTGGCCCTTACACCTTCCCCAAGATAAAGAGTTACAAGCACTGCAGCCCAAGACATTGAGTTGCAATGCCAATCCCCACACCAAGTCTGAGTGCCAATGTGCAAGAGAACCCACTGAGCAGTCATGGGAGGAAGCTGCTGCCAGCTCTGTTGCAGAGGTGCCAGCCAGTTCTGAGACACAGAGCAGACCGTGAGAGACAAGATCAAGACATTGGCTAGTTTGCAGTGTTGACACTTAGAAAAAGGCCATGATTCTAATGGAAAGGTCCAGCCCTGCCCATGGGTTCCAACCACTCCAGTGGTAGCCAATAGGCAGTAGTGGAACCTCCTCTACCTCACCTCAAAGGGCTGCTATGGCCAGGGAGAATATAGGGAAACATTAGCATATAGAGAACCTCCTCCCTCAGGTTGACTCTTCTGTAAAGATTCCATACTTTACATAACCATCCTCATTTCCTCCTCAGAGGAGCACAGAGAGAAGTGGCAATGTCTCTCTGTACCAGACAAGGAACTGCTGCACACAGAGGGGTTCCCAAGTCCTCACAGCTGATGATTGTCAATGCTAGCCTCTGCACCAAGATCTAAAGCCCTACATCCTATCCCAACACAGGCCTGCTGTTTGGTCCCTGTCTCGGTCCTGCCGACACAAACTCTCCAATTGTGCTGTGGTTCCAGCCATTAGTAGATGATTTTGGATTACAAGCTACAACTTCTGTTATATCTTGAGCCGTTACACACCAGGGCTGTCACATCAGGAGCTCCAGGGGCATTCTCAACATGACTTATACCAGCTGCTCTTGCCTGGGTCATTAAGGGTGTTTTCCTCCTGAAGAGGGACAATCTAATGAAATCACCACAGACATGGGACTAAGTATATACCTTGGTAGAAGACTACTCCAGTACCCCCTCAAAGCTCACGAAGCTACACATAGGCCCAGGCCACCAGCACATGCATAGGTCAGTCCTGGTCAGGATCAGCCATGCCAGACTAGGTCACTAGGTATTAATCATTGCCAAAAGAGCAGTTAAACTAAAAACCAATTCATTAAAGATTAAGCTTCACCTTCATACCCCTCGGGGAAGGGGAACTGTGGCTGGGTAGCCATGTCCTATACTGGGAGGTCATCAACTATGAAAGTTTTCTCAGAGTCTATAATGAGGAGTTGGGTGGCCTGGGTTCCAGTCCTGACTCCACTTTCAACTTGCTAGGGAAACTGGGCCTTGCCAGTTCTGCATCCAGAGTTCTAAATTCCTCCCCAGGTAAACAGAGAAAACACCACTGGGTTTGCCACCCTGAAGACAGTGTGCGCATGCTTTCCCATCTCAGTCTGAAGCCCCAGGCTGCCCAGTGCAATTGCAATGCTGAGGCCATGGAGAGTTGGCAATGAGTCACCACTGCACCCTGAGGTGTACAGGGCAGCATCTCAGACCTTTCCTCCTTGCTCCCCATGCTAAACAGACTGCATTGTTCCCCCTAAAAGCATGCCTGCTTCTTTCTCTGGAAATTAGCCAAAGACAAACCTTCAGCAAAGTCCCCTGGGTTCATTCATCCACAAGAAAAAATAAATCCCCATTTGATCAATTCCTGCAACCTTTCTTTGGATTATGCCATCCTAGTGGGGTCTGCCAAAGCAAAGCTTTATAAACTTAGTGAAGGCACAGGACCTTCACAAGCCAAGCTCCAATGCTGAAGTAATGATGTAATACCGAATGAAGCAATCAATGACTGATACTGAAATCATGAGCTGTGTATGCAGCAGGCGGTGTGATGACCCCAGAACTCTACTGGTACCCCACATAGAAATGGCACCATTAGCATCCTGGCTTGATAACAAGCAGATTCTGTTGAGGTGGGATGGGCGAAGCAAAGTGAAGGGCACCTTGAGACTGCAAACTGAACTTCACCTTCGCTCTTTAACTTTCACCAAGGGAGTCTAATCACTTCTCCGCCTGCAGGTGGCAGCACTAGCCCCTTTCTCTCTCCAAGAGGAACCTTGATTGTCACTTGAGAACAGCGCCTCAATAGGGTAAAGTGCAGAGATAAAATTGAGATAAACTTGCCCCAGAGCAAACACCCTCACAAGTGTAAAATGTAACAAACGTGAACTAACCAAACTCCTGAAACCTCTCTCTGCTTGCAAAACAGTCCTTCCTAGGATCTAGCCAGGTTCTACAAATTAGCAAATGTTGTCCAAGGAACCATTACAGAGTCCAGGAAACAGTCAGCACCTACTGAGCCCAGCTTGGAAACTGCCGAACAAGAGAGGCACTACACAGAATCTGAAGACAGCAGCCTTCCCCCACTCTCTTCTGCACCAGAGTCTCGCCCTGGGCCTGGCTTTTCATAGACGTGACTTCCAGCTCACGTGTGCCAAATCCTCGCTCTGTGCCTTGAGCACTGCTAAGTTGGTTGCCTATACCGTGCCATGCCCCTGTGACCCATGCTCCTGACATCTTATTCTACCAAAGAAAACAGTGAGTTGAGAGGTTATTCTTGGCCTGGGGGTGCAGATCCCTTGCGTAGCATAAAGGGAGCCTTGCTTTTGCTCCCAAGAGCCACACAAACCAGGTGTGGTAGTGGACAGTTCTCATCCCAGCACTGAGGCTGAGGCTACAGGACTGAGAGTTCAAGGTCATTTGGGGCTGAATTTGGGTAGAATGAGGCCAGCCTAAAAGAAATGAGAGTTTGTCTGAAACAAGCTACAACAACAATAAAAAGTGTTCACTTCCCAGACTAGTCAGCTGTTAGCTTACACAAATGGGAAAATGAAGAAGGTAGAGTCTCTGGTTCAAGGTCATGTGGTAGGAGTCATATAAACAGAGCAAGGAGCTTAGTCTCCCACTGGCCACAGTGCAGGACTTGGGGTAGGGCAGGCTCAGAGCTAATAATCCCTTTGAATAGTGTGCCCACTCTCTACGAAAGTGTCAGGGCAAGCGCTACACAGAGCAAGCCGGGTGGCCTCACCAAGTCCCTTCATTTTCCTGAACATGCCCCAGATGGGGGAAGACAATCCAATGAGACAGTAACTGAAAAATGCTTTTAAAAGTATAAATGCTCTCGTGCAGGTGATATTATTAATTATTATTATTACTATCATCCCTATCATCTCTCATGGTTATTAACTGCTGTTACCTGCTATAGATCTGTCATTTAGGAATTCCTTTATGGCTCTGTGGGCTTGTTTATACTCCCAGTCAGCGGCACCTCCCTAGCTTTTGATTCCCCAGCCCAGCTCAGTTTCTACCACCTAGCTCCTCAGCCCTGGGCTTGGAGTTGAATGAGTTTTTCAATCTCTCTCTCTCTCTCTCTCTCTCTCTCTCTCTCTCACTCTCCCTCTCTCTCTCTCTCTCTCCCTCTCTCTTTCCTTCTTTTAAACTTTTTATATTTGTTTGGTTTTTTTTGAGACAGTGTTTCTCTATATAGCTTTAGTGTCTGTCCTGGAACTTGCTCTGTAGACGGGGCTGGCTTGAATTCATAGAGATCTGCCTGCCTTTACCTCCTGAGTGCTGGGATTAAAGGTGTGCATGACCACCTCCTGGCCTAGTCTCTTTTGTGGGTTCCATCATGACCAGCTGAACTCACTGTAGTACAGCCTCAGCCTCTGGTCTCCAAGGGCTCTGAGAGCGATCCCAAGGAGCAGAAGGAAGACACAGACTTTTCATTCCCATGACAGACCTCCAAGCCCAGAAGGCCTGGGTGGGGTGGTGACTAGAACGGCCTAACTATCTGTGCTATAGCTGAGACCCAAGGCCCAGGATACCATTTATTCTCCAAGCTTAGCGTCCTCTTAGGAGAAGCAAGGGACCAGAAAACCTTTCTCACACACATTATACAAGCCAGAAACATGAAGAAAAGCAACTCAGCCAGATTTTGCTCTGGTCTGTGTTCTACAGATTTCAGGTTCGATTAGACGGTATGATCCCCATTTGTGCAAAGGGTCTACAACCCCAACACTGGGAAGGCAAAGACAGGTGGATTCTCAGAACTTTTTCCAAGGCAGCCAGCCTAGCCAAGTTTTTGAGCTCCAGGTACAATGAGACACAGCTTCAGAAAATATGGTGAAAAGTGATTCAGAAAGACACAAAGTGTCCAACTCTTATCTCCAGATGTGCATGCTTTTATAGATAAACACACACACACACACACACA
>LOEQ01000317.1:458949-480900 GCA_001685075.1 Bramus lutescens | reverse complement strand
ACACACACACACACACACACAAAAGCTGAAACGGTAGAAGAGGAGTTTGGTAGACAGAAAGGCAGGGAGTATTGGGAAAGAATTTCTGAATCAGGCAGATTGTGAGCAAATACCAATGGCCACATAGTATTCATGGATAAAGATGGACAGGTCAGAGAGCAGAGGGGACCACCTGGGGTCTCCTGCAAGGAAGCACTGCTGGGTGCACCTGCCCATCAAAGGCACTGACAGGCCTCCTCATTTCCTGCTCCTCTGAAAGGTAACTATTGATAACTCTGATTTGGAGCCTCTACAGAACACCCTGGCCTCCTTAGGCAAGGCCTCCAGGTTTCTCCATAGGGACCCACGGGTTCTGAGCATCACTTAGACCACTGCTGACTATTCCGCAATGCCATGGGTCTCACCGAACGAGGCTGCACAGGCACAGCCTAGCTTTTTCCTTTGATTCTCCTTCCATCACAGTCGAGGGAACCAGATATTGAAAGCCCCTTCCTTCCCAGTCGGAAGCAGGGGTGGGAAGGAACTCGGGCTCACCAGCCTTCTCTCCCAGCCTCCCCTCCTGCTCAGGCAACTGGGTAAATCAGTCTACCCAGTCCACCTGGAGGATGGAGAACTCCAGACAAATTTGGGGTGATTGTAACAGTAGCATTTGCCCAGCAAATTATACTTCATGAGCTAATTAGGAAGGGATTGTGGCCCTCAGCCTTAATTAGTATCTAGTCTCTAACAGCTTAATCCTGGGTGAAACCATAGCAGCAATCTCACCCGAACACTGAAATTCTTTCCTCCTACAAATCACCTATATAAATACATATATTTTAATAGCAGCAATTATAAAGTTCTCTGCCAACTTCTGGGGCTGTTTTGCATTCCTGGATTGAGGCCACAGCTTTTCCTCGGTCTCCTCCCTTGCCACAACCGAGGCCTAATGAATAGTCACTCAGGCAGTTCTGCGTGCCATGTAACCAATATCTCCTACCACTGGGTCTTCACAGGGATTTAATAAGCAGTCTGGGCCGACGGCCTGAGGAGGTCCTCGAACCTAGTCGTTAACTTCGAGGCCTAATCAGCATCTGCTTCCCACCCAGAGTCCCCCTCAGCTATGGGCCTGGTCCCCCCAGTAATGGATGGAAAATAGGCGATTTCCTGACAGTTAGCAAGCAATTTTCCACCAATTAGCTGAGAGATGGTGGTCTCTGGAGGAAAGGGGATGGCTCCAGCACAAGAAGCTGGGCTGGAAGAAAGAAGATGTTAACAGTGTAGGGAGCCAAAGCCTGAGAGTGAAGAACCCTGGGTCTCCCTCGCCTTTGCATCCCTGAAGGCAGCCTCAGCCTGGATCCCTAGGAAGGAATTCTGAGGACAGAGACTATACTAGAATCTCCTGGGAACTCTTCTGAGTGACCTGTTAAATGACCAGTTCCTTCTCTTCTGTCCTCCAGGGCCAGCTGGACAAGGGTAGGTTCCCCTGGGTCTCTCAGCATTGCCCACCCAGGTGACAGCCATGAAATTCCTCCAAGGCTGTTAATATGGAGGTCTGTTCAGATTGGAACCAGAATGCTGCACTTTAAAAATCCTGAACTTGGGGACTGGATTCACAGCTCAGCAGTTGAGAGTGATTTCTCCACAATTGCAAGGACCCAGAGTTGGGATTCCAGCACTCACACAGCAAGTCAGCAACCCTAAAAACGTTCATGACACCATTTGTAAACTAGAGATAATATTACCTGTGATGAAGGTTATGTGAAATAATGTGACATGCTTCATACCTCGTGAAGTAATGCTCAATGAATATGTGCTATTATTAATGGCATTATTAATAGTCAATATGAATAGCAAATATTTGTCAGTGATAGGGCTCAGCTATACGAGAACCATCACCTCTGACAATCCTCTAGTTGCTGACCTGACCCCTCATTTCCTGCCATCTGAATGACCATTATTGTCACCAGCTATCTGGCCTCACATTCCTCCAAGTTCATCCCCATGCCAAAGAGACCTTCCTGAAAGGCAAAGGAGACTCTGCACACATGACTGCCCCAGCTGAGCACCTGCACTGGAGCAGCCTGTGTTGGTCACCAACAGTGCTTTAATCCTAGTGCAAACTCACAAGTCAATAGTTGTATGTTCCCTGCTGTCCCCCGAGGCTCATCTCACTATGCCTGGCCCTCTTTCTTTGTTTTGTAACATTCATTTTTTTGTAATTTAATATTCATACCTGCATATAAAATGTTTTGATAAAATCCGCCCCAGATTCCCTCCCCTCTAGATCCTCCCCTATTCCCTCACACTTTTCCCTTCTGACTTCAAGCTTTCTTGCTTTTTTTTTAATAGCTGCTGAGTCCATTTCATGCCTCCTGTATGCCTCTCAGAGCCTGCATCCCTGATGAAAACTGAGTCTCCATCCCCACTGTGGTCCAATTTCTTATAATCCTTACAGAGAACTCATCCCTGGCTACAGTCCCGTGGCCATAGACCTGCCTTTCTGGATCAATGTGAGACCCCATTGCCAAGCACTCACTCTTACTGCTGGACTACAGGGCCGTACTACAAGGAGGTGACCAAGAGCATTGCTTACGGGCTCCTGAGTCATGGATGAGAGACTGTCACCCTCAGCACCACGTTGCATATTTGGATATGACTATGGTTTCTCACAACTTTCTCACAATTAGTTGTTCTCCTCTGGTAACTGAAGGAGACACAGTCCTCTCCTGGTGGAACTCAGTTTGGGGTGCAGGGCACGGCAGGGGGTCATAACAACAGTGAGTGTTTAATGCAGACACTCCACTGAAAAACTTTACAAGAATTATCTTATGGGATCATCTTTAGGATAAATTAAATATATAGTTATGTAGTTTACCACACAATCTGGAGCTCTTCTGGAGACACTACACAGGGGCAAGAAGGAACACCGGATCATTTCAGGCAAAGCAGAACAGATAGAAAAAGTGGATGGCCTTTGACTTGGTCAGGGTTACTATTGCTGGGATGAAACACCATGACCAAATCAACTTAGAGTGGAAAGGGTTTATTTGGCTTATGCTTCCACACCACTGTCCATCTTTGAAGAGAGTCAGGACAGGAACTTTCACACGGTGGGAACCTGAAGACAGGAGCTGATGCAGTAGCCATGGAGGAATGCTGCTTCCGGGCTTGCTCTCCCTGCTTTCTTATAGCACCCAGGACCACAGGGGTCTGGGCCCTCCCACGTGAATTACTAACTAAGAAAACGCCCTGCAGGCTTGCTTCTCTGACAACTCTAGCTTGTGTCAGCTTGACATAAAAAGAGCCAGCACTGGCTTATTTTAGAGACGAGGGTAGAGATGCCACAGGAAAGTGAAGACCCACAACAGAACTTTCTCTATTTTTAACAGCAGGATTTCTAACCCCTGCCTCCATGCACATGGGCAGAACTGTTTGTGATGCAACATGAAACTATGTTTCCCGACAGGAGAAGCCAGGGTCGGGGCTCCAGGCTGTGGGTGGAAGCCAAGAGAAGGGGAAAGATGAGCTAAGGGATGCTGGTCCGGGAGGGGTTTGGGGTTAAAGGCAGCTGATGAAAGGATAGTAGAGGGACGGAGTATGGAAAACAGTACTTGGCTCTGTATAAGACCCACCTCACCAGAGAGACTTAAGGAGACTTCCCAGAAACTTTCCCAAACAAATACCTCCCAAAATAGGCTGGAAAGGCCCAGCTTTAGTGTTCCCATCTGAAGGACGAAAGGTGCTGTGGAGCTGGGAGCTCCTTCTGTAGGTTGGCAGCTTCTGCGGATTTGGGATGACAGTGGCCAGGCCACTGACACGTGGTGGATGATGTGCGATGTCCCTCTATATTCTCTGAATATGTTTTATTACCATCGGTTAATAAAGAAGCTACTTTGGTCTATGGCAGGTCAGAATATGACCAAGTGGGAAATCCAACCAGAAACAGAGGAAGAAAGATGGCAAAGTCTGGGAGATGCCAGCAGCTGCCAGATGCCAGAGCATTACCGGTAAGCCATGGACCACATGATGATATGCAAATGGATAGAAGTGGTTAATTTAAATATGAAGAGCTAGCCAGTGAGAAGCCTGAGCCATTGGCCAAACAGTTTGTAGTTAGTATTAAGCCATGATATCAGCAGCCTGTCCTGGCACACCACCACTGCCATCCCCTCAGAACCTAGTTGTAGTGGCACTGCTTGCGCCTGAACAACATCTAGAGAGAGGAGACAGGGGTTGCGTCCTGATGTGAGCTTAGGCAGGCCCTGGATTCCAGGTCCCCAGAAGTGTCACAAGCTGCTTCTAAACTGCAGGTCCAGGTTCTGGGTGGGTAATGCTGCTGATGTTGTAGAAGGGGCTCTGTGCCCTCCACGGTCGTGTCCTGGAGGAAACACAGGTTCTTCTGACTTCCATATGCCCTCCAACTGCTTTAGAAGTTCAACTGTTCACACAGCTCTGCTCTCCTTAGTACTCAGAGGTTTCAGCCAGGCTCCTCAGAGCAGACCGTGTCACAGAGCTATGACAACACACAAGGCTAAGTGTCACCCACCCATTCTTCCAAACCACTTCCATAACTGCCAGAGGGATCATTCTAACAATGAATTAGTCAGGAGCTCCTATTCCCAGTAAGAAATAGTCCATCTAACATCTTCACACACAACCCAGGGGCCTACCTCCCCAGAGGAACTTCCCTGCCAGGTCCCTGCAATCACATATCTGTATGTGAAACCCTTTCACCTTCATGCTTACACTGGGTGCTGAGGACCACTGTCTGTTCTGCAGCCTCACCATGTTACTTCAGCTGACCCTCTGGATCCTGTAGCTGAGGTACTTCAGAACTCAGAACCATGAAGCCTTCTGGAGACCCTAACCCATCTCTCTCCTCCTAGTCTGCATGGACATTCATTGTCTGCCTTCACTGCAATTCCTCCAGGGGAGGAGTTCAGCACGGGTCCCTACTGTGCCCTTCTTTGTCTTGAGGAGGCCTGAGGAGGGCAGTCTTTGGGAAAAGAACCTATAGTCATTACCCTTTCTAGCTTCTGTATCCCTGAGTTGCAATTTCTCTGTGTATTCTCCCTCTCTTCTGCCCTTGCCTGCTCTTAGTCATTAGAATAATCTTGTACATTGAGATAAGAAAAGGGACCCCTTACCATGGTTGGAGACAGCCCTAGGCCAAATATAAGCTGCTGACTCTTGGGAGCAAGTTGTGAATTTCAGCCCCGATTGACACCTTAACTGGGCATCGTAATGTAGGATATACATATGCAGCCCTGTTTGTTAGGTCCAAATCTCATCAAGATGCCCAGCTAGCTCCTTCTGGGGAATATGCCTTCAATCTACAGTCACATTTATAGTATGGGGATAATGGAATTGCTGCCCACAAGCTATTTGCTTCTTCCAACATGAAATGAGGTAGGAAAATGAAGAGGCAGGATGGGGAACTCTGCATATCCAATGTGAATAGGCCCTGTCACCAGAACATATCCCGCCACACTTCAGTGTCTTCTGATTGCAGCAGGAGTTGGACCCATGTCCACTGGGAGTATACCAGCTACTCCCCTTCCTTTCTCATGTCTCTTTGGTCTTAGTGTTCTAATTTCTGCGAGTCAGCCTCGAAGCTCCCTCTCAACCCCTCTGCCCACACATAAGCACACACAGGCACATACAAATCACTCCTTTGTACTTGTTACAAGAGAACATAGCAATGGAGCTTGAAGCGAACAGGGTCCTGGCTACTTCTAAACTGTGAAGGATGACAGAATTCCCCCTGAGCCAAGCCCTGCTAAAAACCCAGGCTGGTCTTCTTTCTGGAGTAATTTAGACATAGCTTAGCCACACCAAGAAAACCATGTGCTCTGCTGTCTCAGACTGCAGTAGAACCGACTTTGGTCAAGGCAGACAGATCTAGCCTTAGAGAAGAATATGCTGGAGATATCCTAGATGGCAGCGGATTGTGAATATGGTAATTTGTCATGATGACACCAGCTAGAGTCATCTGGAAAGAGGCTCAATTGAGAAAATGCCCCCATCAGATTGGCTTGTAGGCTTTTTTCTTGATTGTTGATTGACGAGTGATGTGGAAGGATGGTAAATCCCTGAACAGGTGGTCCTGGAGCATATTAGAAAGTAATGAACAAGCAGTGGGAGCCAGCCAATAAACAGTGTTCCTCCATAGTGTCTGCTTCAGTTCCCGCCATGGACTACCTTAGCGGACTATAACCAGGCTATGTAAACCAAATAAACCCTTGCCTCCCCGTGTTGCCTTTAGTCATGGTGTTTTGTCTCAGCAATAGAAACCAAAGGAAGATACTGGGACACAGAGATGATAGCGAGCAGGTGGTCAACAACTAGTATGTAACTAGTCTTGGAGGCCTGAATATGTGACTGTCATTTTCTTTCATAGTCAAGTCTGTGACTCTAAGAACCCAGGATGCTAATTATTATTTGAATTTATTATGCCATGATCCCAAGAATATTTCAACTCAGTGGCTCAAAAATGTTCATATGTTAGGGACCTGAGATGCTTAGAACTGCCCTAAATTTCCTGAGACATGGCCATCCCTGTGCATTTATTTTAAAGATATGTTGAGCCCATTCTGCATGTGTTTATCTCTTCTATGAACCTCAGTTATGGATGGATTATAATTATCCCTGTTTTCCAGATGAGAAAACTGAAGCATGAAGCAGTGAAATAGCTTTCTTGAGGTAACAGAAGTAGTAGCTCGTGGTCCCATAACTGCAGCTTCCAGGTGGTAAAGATACTGTGCCAGAAGATGAAGGCACCTGGGTGGTCCAGAGCTACTTTGCTGCAGAATCACCCTGAGAGCCACTCAATCAGATGTCCCTGTCCTCATCTTGGGCTGTGGATGGTGGTAGAGATCTCCCAATGACCAGTGCTGTTGGGATGGACACTGTCTTCCCTCTGTATCCTAGCTTTAATCACTCCTTCCTCTTGCCACCTTTCAAAGGCATGTTCCCTCCCTAGCCTCCAGTTCTGCATCCCCCAGGCAAAACCAGCCACATTCTTTAGGCTAGAGTCCAAATTTACTTAAGAAGAGGAAAATGGTATCATGGAGATTACAACAGCTTCAAGAAACAGAGCATCGGTGTACCCATGCATGACCACAGAATGCTCACCAGCTCTGGAGCTTCCTGTCGGGGATCTTTCAAGCCTTGTCTGAAGCTGGGGGCCATAGGGAGGGAAATAGGGGATCGAAATAAGGCCAAGCAGCCAGGTGGTGTCACTCCACTGCTCTTGGAGTCTAGGAAGAAAACCAAAGATACCCCCCCTCCTTAAATCCTCATGCCCCACAGTTCTAAGAGACATGCATAGCTCAATTCACATTCTCTGAAATGGAGCTGTGGGTGGCTGGTGTGTGTATGTGTGTGTATGTGTTTGTGTGTGTATGTGTGCATGCATAAGCACATACCTTCATTCATGAGTGTGTAGGTGTGGTGAATAGTATGGAGAACTGGGGCTCCTCATCATCCATTCTATACCTAAGTCTAAGTCATATATGAAGAAGTTTGCTGCTCAAACTCTCCCCAGACCTATCATGGAGCCCTGGATTTGGATTCCTGATTAGTAGAGTGGAATGGGACAGAATAAAAAGATGTATGGATTTAACTCTTTCCAAAACATTTTTTTTAATTTTGTGTATTTATTTATTTATTATAGGAAGAAAAAAGAAAACCATTAATGTAAAGTTCCTAGGGCCAGGAGAACCCAGAAATCTGGCTCACATCTCCTGCTGGATAATTATCTGACATGTAACACCCCTCTTCCCAGCACTTGTAATTAGCAGGGAAATGAAGATGCTGTCATCCTACGTCCAAGCTTCTCTCTGCTGCCCAGAGGCCATGGGAGAGGCTCAGAGAGAGAGGGGACCAGTGCAGCAAACTGAATGGAGGCTAGATATCAGAAAGTACTTTGATCCAGGAGGATCATCAATAGGACAGTAACTGAGGGTCTTCTGGGAAGACTTTCTGCCTCCACCACCCACAGCCATCTCTCTTCCTTGAATTCCTACAGTGGGTGTAGGCTGGTCTGCACCCCTTCCTACGGGAAGCTATCCTGGCTTCAATTAAATAACTGTATCCTAGCAGGGTCTTACTACATCCACTCATATTGTCCCAATGCCTCTTTCATGCCTGCCTCTGCTAGGCCTTGGATGGAGATGAGGTAGAGCCACCTGTAGCCGAAAGAGATATGAATCTACTCGGACAAATACAAGGTCAAAAGTGGCAAGAAGTTAATGAGGCAGAATTTTCTGCTTAGTGAGGAGGGCCTTGGTGAAAGTAAAAATTGTGTGGAGTACTGTGGGCTATAACAACGGAGACATAATTCTCATAGGAAGCTTCCAACAATCGGCACTTATTAACAAAGCCTTTGCCTGTTTGGCTATTGTTCTCATCCTTTGTCCAGCATCCACTCTCTATCTCATCCCCAGGCTAGTCTGGACCCTCTGGGCTCTCACTACCAATTCTCAACAGCCTCACCCTGTCTCAAAACACCCCAAGGAGCAACCTGGAACATAAGGGACCAGAAACACAAAACAAAGTCTTACCTTGAAAGATTAGAAAGTTGAAATTAGATCAGAAAGGTCCATAAATGGCAGGCCAAGGAAAGACACAACTATTCTGTAGGAGAATGTGAGCTTTTCCAGATCAATGTTGGGATCACCGAAGGAATGGGTGGCAGAGAATGACTGGCAGAAGTCAGGATACATAAGCCTGGCAGAGATACAGAAAATATAAACCCAGTTCTAGCAGGTTAGGGTGGTCTAGACCAGAAAGCAGCCATGAGAATGGAGGAGACAGAGGACACAAGCTTTGAAGGCCCAACCACCCTGGCGGCTGCAGTGCTGGGTCAACAGCCAGCTATTCCAATTATTCATAGAAATCAATTTCATTCCACAGAGGCTCAGATAAAACTGTTGCCAGACAACAGTAATGGATGAGAAGCTTAGGGTGAGAAGATAAGAGGGGCCCAGAGTAGGGTGATCAGGTGGGGCTTCGCAGGCTGGGGGCAGCATGGTTAGAGGTTATCGAAACATCCCTTCAAATAGCGAAGGTTCAGCGCCAGCCAGATCAGCTGTGGCCTGTGTGTGGAGGGACAAGCCAGGCCCCTGACCCAAGGCTGACCCATAAGGCCCAGGTGGAAGGTCCTTGAGTGTTATTCCTACAAATAGGGAGAAACTAGTTCAATCTTTGAGGTGGCGGCACAAAAGATAAGACTACAAAGCAAGAAGCCCGCTGAGGCCCTGACCATCTGAGGGCCCTGACCATCTGAGGCCCAGGAATTGTGTGTGTGTGTGTGTGTGTGTGTGTGTGTGTCTTTCTATGTGTAGCACTGGGAAAAGAATGGCTCATTTGCACCACTCAGAAGAGAGTAGGAAGCCAGAGAAATCTTGCTCTTGTCTCATCTGAGCAAGGGCAGAAAGGCTGAGTCCCTATCACACCTGCTGGGAAAAGATCCCAGGCAGCTCTCTTTCTGAGGCATAAAACAGAAAGGGCTGTAGAAGAGGTTCTCCAAGGGAAGAGAAGTACCATGAGAGACACTAGGGTCCCCATAGAGGAATGGGAACAGGAGGAGGAGGATGCCCAGGTGAGCAGTCAGAAGGGGAACTAGAGAGAAACTCCAACAGTAAATTACTGACTCTTAATGCCTTGCTATTCAGCCTGCTGGGCATCACCCTGTGCATTTCACACAAAATAACCAATGTCAACCTCATGATCATCCTCCCTTTTGACCAGAGGAGAGCAATGTTTTGAAATGAAGTAAATGTTTTGGGAACACTTACTGTTCCCAAAGCCACTGCTAGAGAGGATGGAGCTGGCATATGGACGCAGGCAGCCTGACTTCATCACACCGCTACAATGAGATCCATTTAAAAAGGGTGTGCTCCATGCGAGACCAATACAAGCACCCATGGAAGTATTGTATCCCTTGTGCCTCCAGCAGCTTGTGCCCATGGTGTAAAAGCTGAGTCTCAGAGAAGCAGTTTGTCCACAACTGCCTTTCAGAGAACTGGCAGGGCTGGCAGGTGGACCTAGCCCTCTTCCAGGTCACTTCTAGGTCTTCCCTGATGAAGAGTTGAATGGCTGTGCTGGGCATTCCCTAGAGAAGGACAGGACTGAGGCCCAACCCCATCCCGCTCTATCCAGACAGCTTTTCCTCACAGCTGCAAGTTGAGGCATCCGGAGGTCGGCCTGAGAGGCCCCATCTACCAACACTCAAGGCTGGGAGGAGATAAGGCCTTTTATCTCTGCAGAGGGTTCAATAGTTTATTCCCATCCAGGGCAGTAGGGTGCCTGGTGCCCGTTCCTGGAAGGTGTCCAGGACAGATGTGAGGTCCTTCCTACCCTTCTCTCCAGCACGTGCTCCTCTCCACATCCCACCATCAGGAAACATCTTGGATGCAGCATGTTTACACAGGCACCAGGTCCAGGGGAAAATAACCACCTTGATCTTAGAGTTCTGGCCAGCAAGACAACGAACTGGAAAGAACATCACAGCTCTGGAGTGGTCCTAAACCAACTTGCTTTCCCGGCTTTACCGCCTTCTATCTGTTCGATTAAGCTATTATTACATCTTACTTTATTCTAACCCCATCTTGAGTAGTTGCTGCCAGGACTAAGACAAGTCAGATCAAGTAGGGACTGGAGAAATGGCTCAGCAGTTGAGAGCACTGATTGCTCTTTCAGAAGACCTGGGTTCAATTCCAAGTGCTTACATGAAGGCTCACAACCATTTGTAACTACAGTTCCAGAATATCTGATGCCCTCTCCTGGCCTTCTGGGATACCGGGCATGTGTGTGGTGCACAGAGACATGCAGAGAAATCATACAGGTAAAAATATAATAATAATAATAACAACAACAACAATAGAAGATCAAGTATTCAGTAGCCTAGCCCTGGATCTGGCCTATAGCTGAGACTGGGAAATTCTCCTCCTTTTCTGCATGCACCACATGAATTTGACTACAGTGAATGAAACAAAATCTTCTGCAGCCCCCGATGACAGAGCAAATAAACCCACCTCTCTTTCCTAACACTCTCTCAGGCTCCCCACACCCTGCAGAGCGTGGACCACACCCCTTTGGCCTGGTATCCAAGGGCCTCTTGGGTACCCAGCTCTGGTCTCCAGGCCCCAGGTGACTCACTACCCCTGAACAAAGCAGGCCCTATCTTCACCCTCCAGTACATCCTTCAAGGCCTAGATCATCTGCCGCCTCCAGATCCCTGAGGGAGAATGAATCACTTGCTCCGCTGTGCTCCTACAGTTCTGAGCTCGTTCTTTGTGCTGTGGACACAGATGCGTGCATCTGCCTACCGGTGAGCTCTTGCAAGAGGTATCCCCATCATCTCATCCAATGCCCAGCACAGATTTGTAAATGTTGGCTAATCAGTGGATTTTACGAATCCAATCGAATATCCTAGAATGGAAGCAGCTCCTTTAAATGCTTGCCTAGTCCAGGTACCTTCTTTCGCAGATACAGAGGCCTAGGACTAGGAGCTAGAGAGAGGCTGTGAAGGATAGAGAATGGTGAGGATTGGACCAAGGGGCAGGTCCAAGTTTGCAGGATGAGCTAGCAGAGAAGGCTCTGGAATCTGAGCTGCCAGTGCAAGACCAAAGCAAGGATGGTCATATTTGCTCTACAGTGGGTAGTCCAAGATCTCCCATGGCTCTCCACTTCCCTCTGGAAGAAGGGTCAAGTTATCCTAACTTCCTAGAACCCTTGGAATGTGGTCCGCACGAGCCTGCGAACCTGCTGTCCTGTTAACTACACATTCTGGTCACATGGTATCAATCTGGAATCACTCTGGAAGGACCTTCTCCTCAGTTTCTGGGTCCCATTTGCTGTTCTCTCGCTGGGAGGCCCTTCTCTTCCCCCAGCACAGCTGAATCTAATATCCTCGGGTATAAGCTGAGGTGTCACCTCCACTGAAGATTTCCCCTCGTCCCTTCCCCTTTATTCTTTGTCTTCCAACCTAGGGTGTGGCTGCCTCTCTCTACGTAGTCAGGACATCAACCACATCAGAGTTTGTTTAGTTTGTGCTGCCAAAAACCAGCACAGACTGGAAAGAAATGAAAATGAGCTGCTGAACAATGAAAGAATAAATGAATGAATGAATGAGCAAATGAATGAAGTATTAGAACATGAATTCCAGACCACAGGTAGAAATACTGTTTCTCCCAGTGCTCAAGAGAAGGCTTGGTGATTAAGAGCACACACTCCTTTTGCAGAGGGCCTGAGTTCAGTTTCTGGCACTCAGGTCAGGTGGCTCTTAATTACTTATAACTCCAACTCCCAGACATTTGATGCCCTCTCCTGGCCTTTATGGGAACCTGCATTTATAAGCACATATTTATGCACAGACACACATGCATATATGTAATTACAAATAAAAATAAAATAATGCATTTTATAAAAGAAATACTGTTGACACCAAAGCAAATTCCGATGCTACGTGAAAAGAAAAGGCTGAGTGAAGAGGCGGTACAGGACAAGCTGCAGAGCTGAGCTGAGTAACTAGCTGTTAGCAGCAAGGGGAGGAGGCATTTCATAAGTCCCAGAGAACCAAAATTCCAATTATTTGCCTGAGCTGGGTTTCTTCACCCACTGATCTCTTTTATTTCTGCAGAACCTTTGAATCACCGAGTCAGCATTGGGAAGGACAAAAGTCCTTGGGCAAGATCAGCCAGCGCTTCAGCCCTTCAGCCTTTTCCATCCTGATGGGCATACCCATCTCTGCCAGTCACATGAAGCTGTTCTTTAAGTTAAAGGACGTTTCTCCAGATGGGAAAGCCAGGAGACCACTTGAGGCAGAAGAAAGTGCTGTGGAGGCTGGAGTGGGTATGGCTTTGTTCAAGTAGAGGAGTCTCCAATACAAAAAGAGATAAATCCAACTGACTACTATGATGAAAACCCCACCACCACCACAATGTCCTTGTGTTCCAAGCACATTTAGTTCCCCTCTGAGAGTTTACAGTTCAGTGTCACGGCCTCCAGGACAGTGTTCACATGGCTGCATTCTGACATGATATGAGCCCTGTTCTCTTCAGCCTCAACAGCGTCATCACACGCCACACTCACTTCGCTGTCCCTCCTATTGTCTTCACTGGTGGTTCACACTCCTGAAAGAGTGCTTCAGGCCTCCGGGTGACTGCTGCTCCCTCCCTGCTACAGGCTTCAGCTATTTCCCTTAGAGCTGCCAAGTCTGCTCTACATTCCCTGGCTTTAGGAAAATCCCTACTTATGCACCGGAATCTTCGTCTGGCCCATCTACATCCAGGTATCACATAACTTCCTGTTACAGAAGATACCATTCAGTACTGTCAGGCCTTTCTTATTCTCTGCTATGGCTTTCTGCCAAGCACACAATAGTAGGTACTCAAAAACTGTCTATTAATGTTTAAAGGAGTGTTTGGAGAGCTCTGTGGTTTGGATACCATTTGAGTGTTAGCCACCCACATTTATGTATTTGAAACTTGGTCCCCAGTGAAATAATGTTGAGGTGGAAGGACCTTAAAGAGCTGGAGCTTAGGACAAGGTAATCGGGTCATGGGAGCACAGCCCTCAGAAAATACTGTTGTCCTGAGTGGACCCCAGTTAGTTCTTTCCAATCAATGCAGCCCATTGTAAAGTGGCTACCCACGCATGTGGCCGTTTCCTTCCCGTTGCTCCACCATGCTTCTAATGCAGTCATGGAACTTTTACTGGGATGCTGGCACTGTTCTGTTTGGACCTTCCATTGCCAGACCCATGAGCCAAACAAACCTCCATCCTTTAAAGAGAATAGCAAAACTCGGGCATTTTTCTTATAGCAATTCTAAAAATACTAATATTGAGACCTTGAGAAGGAAAAGTTTTGGAACTTTTGCATCATCCCCAGCATCAGAGTGTTAACTTTCCACTTTCTTCCACAAAGTCTATATTGTTGGAGGAAGGCTCCATTCATGCCTCAGGCTCATCACAACAGCAGGACTTTTCCTTCCAGCCCTAAACAGTACCAGAATGCTGGAGATGCTTTCTCATTCCCACCACTCAACCCCCAGTTGTAAAGGCCACACCGCCCTGCTGCTGTCCTGTCTACAAGGCTGGGAAGGACCACACCCTCCACACAAAACACATAGGGCCTGCCTCGCCTACTCAGAGGAAGACAGGAGGCAAGTTCTCCTCACTCCATTGCTCCGTCCTTAGCTACAGCTGAACAGAGCCCCACCCAACCCAGAGCCAAAGAGGTAGAAGGATCCACTAACTCATTTGCAATGCACCGTAATTAACACCCAGATCCTATGATAGCGAAAAGAACCTGTTGTTCTTGAGACATCAAAAAGTACAGGATCTCAAAGTTCAGAGATCTTAAGAGAACACCTAGTCAGAACTCCCGAGCCACCTTTCCATGCCCCTAGCGGAAATGGGAAAATTGAGGCACAAAGGTAAGTGAGATCTTATCAGCTACACAAAGCTCTAGTCCTCAAAGAACTTACACGCCCTTTGGAGATGGAGATACCTATTTGATAGATGAATGGATGAATGAATGAATGAGTGAATGAATGAATGAATGAATGAATGAATGATGAATGGAAATTAACATCAATGCACTGAGGGCTTCTTTTCAACCTCCCTCTAGCAGCACACCTCCTAAGACAGAGAGCACAGGAGGCAGTCTGGGTCAGTCTCAGTGTTGGATAGAACTTCTCTATCCTGGATTTGAATAAGCCTCTCTGCCCTCTCTGGACTCATCTGGGAACCCCCAGGGCTTTTGTGGAGATACTAATATGGGAGGGAAAATGAAGTATACTGTTTTCCTTAGAATTCTCTTAATCAGCAGAAAGTACACCGACAGTCCTCCTGTAAGAAAGCTGGAGCGAAGGGTGAGCTAGAGGGAAGTCCCTGGACTGGACATCTCTGGAGGCTGTGGTCAGGAACTTAATGTAAGGGAAGTGGGAAGTCTTCCCTAGGGCCAATCTATGCTGTTGGCAGGACCTGAGATCCCTCCTGATGACACCATCAAATCCTCAACAAAGTGACAAAAGCCAGGAAAAAAAATTCCCTGTGTAATTAGATTTTCATGGAAAAGGGAGAAAGGTGAAGTTTTCTGTCTGAGTCTGATGGTTTGACCCAGGGGGAGGGGCTGCAGACTCTCAGAGGCAGGGACAGTAGACACACTCAACAACCAACTGCAGAGCATCTGAGCCGTCTGTGGCTCAGAAGAGGTCTTACCAAAGCTACAAGGGGTGTGGAGGTCCCAAAGGGCATAAGGATAGTACAGAAGGATGTGTAACTGGTTCAGTTCCTTATTCCTTCATAAGAGAGAAACGTATTCAATGTTGACTATGTCATCAGATACTGAGGTTCCTATTGTGAACTGCCTAGACTGGCTATCTTGAACATTCTTACATACATCTTTGCCTAAGGTCTCTTAGATGGGTATCTCCCATCTCCAAAGAGCTTCCAAGATCTTTGAGGGCTGGAGCTTAGTTCTGCTTCTTTCCTGAGCCTCAACACCTGCTCCCTTCTGCTTCATAATAAACAACACACCCTTCACACTGAGTAAGGCTCTAGTGATCTCTCTGTAAAGGTACACCGTATCACTGTCTGTCACACTGGCAGCCCAGTCATTTAAACAGAACAACCAGGGGCTGATCTGAATGTGTTTTCAGTCTCTGCAGCTGAATCAGGTAGACACAGAGGAGTTGATTCAAGTTCATTAAGTCTATTCCTCTGCCTCCAGACCAGGCTGTAAGCTAGAGCTAGTCAGTATGAGTTGCTTACCTTACACAATATAACAAAAGTATGCAAGTTAGAAAACCTGGATTTAACTGAACTTGGCAACTAGCCCGCTGGTACTCAGTCATGGTCATTTCTCCTGCCTGAAATCTCTCTCTCTCTCCTCTCTCACTTGATCTTATCAGTGAGTTAAGCAAAGCGGTTTCTGCTGTCATTATTTGACAGTGAAACACTGAATCATAGAGAAGCCAAGTGGTGCATCCAAGGTCCGAGCTGGTGGGTGGTGACACGGCAATTTGAGCCCAGGTCTTCTTTCTCTGTCAGTGTCCCTGGGGCGCATACTCCAGATGCTGCTGCTCTGTATCTGACAAGAGCATCAGGGCTGAGCTTATTCATGAACTGATGGCCTCAGCCTCCCTGCCACCCCTGTCTGATGGATTAGTTGACTCTTCTACCCCCAGCATCACTGGCTGGAGACCAAAGAGAGAACAAGAAAGCTGAGTGGAGGAGAGGGTGAGTGGGAAAGAGAGCAGAGGTGGATGAGAACATCTCAGCATCCATCACCAGGGCCAGTTCACTCTGGGATCGCTCTCCTGGACCAAGTTCCCATCTGAAAATCTGTCTTGCTGATAACCTGTCAGTCACTCTCCAGGGTGAACTACTTCCCAGGTTCCCCTGGCCTTCAAGCCTCCTGGGCCCTGGGCAAATGGGCAGCACAGTCAGTTCTGATGGGGAAAAGAAGCAGCGACTTAGAGGTGGATGTTAGACAGAGCCACATGTTGGCATCAGAAGGACTGTCCATGTCTGCTTCACTTTTTATGACACTTCTAGCAACTCTGAATATCTACCCTAAATCCCCAAAACTCCTTCTAAAGCCCTGCTGATGTTACTGGGTGTAATGGCTGGTCAGCATTTCTCCTTTGGCCTCATCCTCTTCTTAGGCTGAGTCAGGAGCCCCTGTCCTCTTGATTAGACATGTATGATTGCCACATATTCTGCCGTGTCAGATCCTGTTGGACTCAGAACACAGAAACTTGGCAGAAAGGAGGGAAAGAGGGGCCCAGGCCAGCAAGTGTGGGATTGTGCTGCAGAGGTCAAATTCAGAGAAAAGGGCCCCTGCTGTAAATTAGTCCCTTTCCCCTTGCTCTCAGAAAACTGTTGATTGGTTCTGCTGTGGACAGACATTCACTGATGGACACTCAGGAGTGGGACTCTGCTGGACTGGGTCACGGGCATGAATGAGATAAGGTCTCAGCCTCTGAAGAGCTTCTGGGTGGTAGGGACAGCTCAGCAAAGAAATCTTGAGAGACTGGGCAAGCCCAGAAGAGAAAGAAGGGATAAGGCAGAAGCAAATTAGCCTGCTGAAAAGAGCTAAAACCTGGACCCAGAGCTAATGCCCATCACACCTGCTGAGGCTCACCAGACTTGCAAACCATAGTGATAACGTTACTGTCCTCCGAGCAGGGCTCTGAGGCTTCAGATGTGACTAGATGCTTAGGGTGTCCAGGGAAAGCTCCTAGAAAAGGCAGTGCTATAAGAAGGGCACATGACCGTAAGCACAGTTAGCTGAGTGGACCTCAAGGCCATTCAGGCGTCACCTCTCCCAAGAAGCCATCCAGTTGCTAGATGGATTGTCCATGTCCGTCCCTCTGTCATGAGTATATGAGCTGAGTTTGTGAGGGTAGAGCCTGTGTTGCTCACTGCAACATCCTTAGTGCCTGCTGCCCATGGCCCTCTGGATACACAAAGGAGTAACTAACGAATGACAAGGAGCAGGAGAAAAGACTTAGGCAGAGAAGAAACAGACGGGAACTGACAAGTAAAGCCCCCGTTGTCCCAGGTTGCTTACATGGATGATCAGATTAATTTCCCAACTCCCCACAATAGGCTGAGATGTATAGTGTTCTTCCCACTTTACAGATGACGAAATGGGGCATAGAGGTTCCAGGACTGGGCAGAGCAGAGATAGGCAGCAGGAAGAGAGCTGCTTCCCATGTGCGATCCTACATCCCCTTTGTGGGTATACAAGGCTCCTTTCATCCTCCTGGGCTACTTCCAATTGGCCTATGGATATTTGGCTGGAACTTCAGGATCTAGAGGGCAGCCCCTCCCCACCCACTGGGCCACCCCAGCCCAGCTGTGCAAACAGACTCCAGCTGGGCTGTTCCACTGAGGACTGGGGGGAGGATGTAGCAGGTCTGATGGGTCAGGATGAGCTGGGCTTTCCTGAGAATAGTTCCAACCCCAAGGTAGCCTAGGATACTTTCTTCCTAGGGCAGGAGAGGGGCTATGATCCTGACTGCAATGCAGTCAACAGTCTGACAATAAAAATAACTGTTCACCACCTGCCTCTGTTCCATGTTCATAGGGACCTTGCTTGTTCTGATCTGTGTTGACCTGGCAACCGGAATCTAAGGGTCTTGCAGTGAGTGATCCTCATGCATTGGATATCAGAGCCTATGATGGTCACCATTGCAGCACAATGTCTGTAAGTGCCAGTGGCAGGAGAAGATGCCTGATGACTTCTTTGGCCTATTCTCCCTACTTATCATATCTTTTCCCTCCGTTTTTTTGTACCCCAGAGTCACCCTTCTGCACCACTAACTTCCTCACTCCTATTCCCTGCTGATGGGCCCAAGTGCAAGGCCAAGACCTCGGCAGACATTATCGTAAGGATCCTATCAAAGGTTGTGCAGAAGTCCTGAACACCAGAGTGGGTGCTAGAAGCCAGCCTGCAGAGAGCACTCACAGAATACCCACTGCCTAACACTCACAACTGGAACTTTCTAGCATACACTTCCTTAGCTGAGTGATTATTTTTCCTGAAGGACCAGATAACCCCCCTGTAGGAACAACCAACCACAAAGGCCAGCAACCAGCTGCAAAAGGCCCTTGTGTTCACACTAACACAAACAGAAGCTGCTACCCCCAAGCCAGCATCATGAGGCGCACGCGCTCAGCATCCGCACTTGGCTCTCAGACAAGCTGACACAGCCTTGCACATACCACCCAGGAAGTCAGGAATCCACCCTGCCCAAGGGCTGACACCAGCATAAAGGGAAGCATAACCTTGTGTGTGTGTGTGTGGGGGGGGTACCTTCTCACCTCAAAGGCTGCTTAAAAGCTTACCACTTGGAGATCAGACCCTGTGAGTCAGAGGAGCAGTGTGTATTGGCAGAAGGGGACTTTCCAACCCAGGAAAATCTACAACATCCATCCTACGAAATGTTAGTGTGTAGCCAGTGTGACCCAAATTCTGGAATTCCCAAGGATTTCATCAACCCCATCACAGACATTTAATGCTCACCTACTTATGTACATGACTTTCAAGAGGAAACATGGGGTCCCAATGCAAAGTGTGAAGTCAGAAAACTTCAGCTTGTCACCTCATTATTCATGTCTGCTAAGGAGTAGATAAATATTTCTTTCATGCACTGGACATGTTCAGTTCTCTGTTGTAGATGCAAACACTGGGACCCAGAGATTCTATGCTGCTCCTCCACGGTGCACAGTTACAGTTGGTCTGGGGTGATTCATGGCTGTCCCTACCTCATGGGGATGTTGTACGGTTACATGAGTTAATTCACACAAAATCTTGAAAGGTGCCTGCCACAAAGTAGCCAGTAGATATTCTGTCGTAGCTGAAGTGCTTGCTACAGACGTCTTTACAGCACCGTAGCAAAGACAGATAACTCAAAAATCACTTCCCCTCTTTGCTACAACTTTGTTGCATGTTTTCTTGGTCTACAACATTTCTAGCAAATAGCTTTTGGATGTCAATTCTATCCTAAGAACATAAGAGTGTGATCAGCATTGGACCCAGTAACCAAAGTCCCCTGTGTACAGGCCCTATCTCTTTTCCCCGTCTCTTCTCCCCTCTTTTTTGAGCAAACATTTTCCCCCTCACCACAAACAATACCTACTTCTCCACAGTGCTTGCCCCTGGCTCTGCCGCCTCTGCATTTTTTGTCCAGACTCAAAGCTTTTAACCTCTGCTTCCACAGTCTCTGAGTTCCAGCAGGAGTACCCAGGGGTCCTTCCACAAGACAGATCCGGAGAGTCTTGTGTCCCGTGATATCCTAGGGATCACGGTGGCTTTCACATCAGATCCCTGCCACCAAAGCCCAGCTCTACCACTCTGGCTTTGTGACCTTGAACTCCTTAAACCTAAGTGTGAACATGAGAAATGTGTGAGCTATCTGGCAGGGCTTGACTGGAAGAAGAGATTTCATGGAGTGCCCTCCCCTTCAAGCTTTCAATTCACACACGCGGATTACACTGGAATCTACTTTCTTCTATAAGCTTTTCATGAATTTTTATGCCTACTATATCAACCATACTAAAATCCAATTAATAAAGCAGCAATTCAACACCCAGCCAACATATCAAATAATTTTGAATTTCAATTCAAAGTGATCCATGAAATGTTCAGAAATCTCATATCCCTAGGGAAGAAGCCCTTAACCCTCTTTGAGACATCAGCTCCATTTTATCTCCAGCTTGAGGGGTCACACCCTTTCTATCTTTTGAGATTAAATGACAGCTGTGGTGTCATCCTGTGTTTACTATGATCTCCTTGGGGACACAGGCTAGGTCTGACTCGTTGTGAAATTTAAAGAAGCATCAATATGTTTTTAAAAGGACTACGATCTGTTTTAACCCTGCATCTCTCCAATCATCAGATCATCCACTCATCACATTTGAAATAAGGACTCTGCCCTGAGGGGATTTCCCTCTGAAACTGAGAGCCTTTGCCTCATTCAGTCTCTTGCTTTCTTTCCTCTCCTGGAATCCTTTCCAGCTAACTCTTCCACCTTCTGTGATACCAGCTGTCGTCCCAATTTCCAAGCCTCCTTTCTGTTACTAGCCAAGCAGAGCCTCACACCACCATGCAGGTAGGAGTTGGGACTAACACCTCAATAGGAACAATGTCCTGTGGTCCACAGCTGGAAACCTTTAAGGGCATTTGAATGGACCATCAGTTCCCTCTCTAGGCCTTTCAAGCTCCAGGGTGACAAATCTAATCCTAGTAGGATAAGGCAGCTAAATTTTCCTGTACACATTTAGCAAGAGGAGACAGGAGGGTGGGGGTGAGCAGGATCTCACCTCGCCCAGATGCTCCTCTTATCTGCGAGTTCTCTGAAGCAGGAGAGAGGGACCCTCGGGCTCTGGTAACTCGAGGGCCGCTTTTTTTCCCCCCACAGTCCCGTGATTCCTCAGTAGGAGGGACCACCTGGTCCTTGCAAGTACTGGTCTCTGAAAAGGGATCAGCTGCCTTCAAACTCCCAAGAGGAACGGTGGAAATAGAGGCTGAAGGCAATGCTGGCAGCCTTCAGACCTGGCTGGAATGGGAGGACTGGATCTGATCCCTGACCACCCTCTACCTAGGTAAGCAGTTGGGCCTGGGGCACCTACGTCTGCTTTACTACTCACCTCTCCCTCCTGGCCCAAGCAGCCCATTGTAACACTGAATTCTCTGGTAAGTCAATTCTGGTGAATAGGTTCAGCCTCAGAGCGGGAACCTGTTCCCTCTGTTCTTCCTACAGGTTCCAGCTCTAGTCTTCCTGACTGCTCAGAACCTCTTCAGTTATGCTTGCCCCAGAACAGTTCTAACAAGAAGTAGAGGTGATGGTAGGTACCCACAAAATTCAGTTCCTAAAGATTATTTTGTTATAGAAATACCACTCAGGAGTCAAAAAATAAAAAGTACTGCAGGTTGGCCATGAGGAGCCCGGGATTATACCAGGTGAGAGATGATGTAGTTTGAGCCAAAGCAAGAGCAAGCCAAAGGGTCACTCAAGGAGAGGTTTGTGATACATGTTGGAGACTGATAGAAGTTATGATGGACATTGGAAATCCAATGCAAGGTCATGGTAGATACAGAAGACTGATAGGGAGGTCAGGCTGGATGTTGGAGACTGAGGGATGCTCATTCTGCCTACTGAAATAGGAAAGGTTCACTCGGGGCATATGAGAGAGAGAGCTGCCACACTAAGGATGGAGTTTCGATTACTCTCTTAGGCTAAGAGCAGCGATAGGACCATTGAAAATACAAAAATAGAAAACAGCAACAGCTTTCCAACTCCCAGACCTGTGCCCTCTCCTCCTCAGACATATGTGTTTTCTGATCCTAGTCCTTCACCCAAGCAGTTCACAGCCTTGCTTATGGAGGTCCAGTGCTGTGAGACAGTGGTCTGTACCCTGTCACTTGTATTTTAAATAAATGCTGAT
>LOEQ01000317.1:432882-448386 GCA_001685075.1 Bramus lutescens | reverse complement strand
CTTCTTCCTCTTCCTCTTCCTCTTCCTCTTCCTCTTCTTCCTCCTCCTCCTCCTCTTCTAAAGTAACCCATGCTGGCCTCAATTTCATTACATAGCCAAGGATAGCCCCAAATCTTTGAAATTCTAGCCTCCACTTGTCAAATGCTAGAATTACAAGTATGCACCGTTGATATGTGTTGGGGATCTAACCCAAGGCTTTGCACATCCTTGATATGATGGTTTGATTGAGAATGAATACCCTACACTCATTTCTTAATTCTTAGTTCAAAGTTGGTGAAACTATTTGGGAAAGATTAGGAGGTATGCCCTTGTTGGAGAAGGTGTGTCATTGAGGGTAGGTCTGAGCTGTCAAAAGCCTACACCATTCCCAATTAATTCTCTCTTTTTCTCTGTCTCTCTCTACCTCATGTTTGTGAATCAGATATCTGATTCACACCATGCCTACCTGCTCATTGCCATGTTCGCAGCCATGATGATCATGGACTCAAACCCTCTGGAACCTGGGGCCAAGAGGCCTCAAATTAAATGCTTTATTTTATAAGTTGCCTTGGTTTTGGTGTCTCCTCCAAACAATTGATAAATAACTAAGACACTACTAAGTACCTAACCCAAGAATTTGTGCATATTAGTCAGTCACTCTATTGACTGGGCTACATCTCCAGGCCTGTCAGGATGACATCTGAACACTCCATGCTTTCTTCTCTCTCCTTTCAGAACTCTCCAGTCTGCTTTCTCTCTCTCCCAGAGAAGACTACTGGAGACCAGATACCCACAACTGGACTTGAAATATTTGCATCAACATTAGGCAAAGAAGTGTTCCTGCTGAATTCTGCCCAGCACTGAACACCTGTGGAATATTAGACACTGCCAGGCATTCACTACAAGGAAACATATGTTGGCGTGTCCAACTATTGACAGCCGGATGAAAAGCTCCCGGAAATTGTCCTGTGAGATACGGGTGAGGGAAAGAGTCAGGGCAGGGCATCAATTGATGAAATATAAGCAACTTCAAACAATGGCTGGCATCACTTGTGCACCTACTGGAGCAAGATTTCTCAGAGTGCGGCCTCTGGATCTGTGTCTTGGGACAGGGTAGAAATATAAATTCTTAGATTTTTGCCCTGCCAAAGAAACTGAGTCAGAGACTCAAAGTAGAGCCCAGCCAAGAATTTTAATAAGGCCCTACGGAGAGCCTGAAGCGTGTGAAGATTGATGGTCCACCGGCTTGTATTCCTGCTATACTCCCACAAGAAAAAGCATTATTATTGCTTGCTATAGAAAACATCTCAGAGAGGACATTTGCTGGGTCCTAGAACTCACAGCAAATAAGCTGGACAGCTGGAAGCCAATGCAGCTGGGATTCCACAGGGCAGCTCTTCTGTCCCTGTGGACATTCCATCTGGGTAGGGGGAGGAGCTTTAGGAACAAGACTGAGAGTCATGCCCAAGTTACTGAGAGAGCTGCCTGCCTTGGCCTAGAGAAGCCCTTAATTGGCTCATTAATAGCTGTGATTAGTAAGAAAGGAGAAGCCTTTATCTTTGAAGTCCAGAGGCTGAGCTACAGCTCATGCAGGGGGCATGCTGGGGCTAATTAAAGCTGAGCCATGTTTTCTATGAAGGCCAAGAGTGTTAATGGCTCCAAACAAGAAAAAATAAGCTTCAATTTCCATTGAGAGGTAATGGATAGAACTAGCAGAGTGAAGATGAGAAGGAGCCACTTAAAGGGACAGAGCATCTGGACTGGAAGCAGAGCTCAGGGGCATTTTCTAAAGTGGCCAAGGATGTCCTACTGGCCTTAGTGTGTCATGGGATAGGAGCCAGGCTCAGATTCCCACAGGAGCAGCCCTGAGGCTGAAATCTTCATCCCTCTTATTATTGTGACTTTGAGTATTTCAGCTTCTAGCTTGATTACACCTGCTCAAAGGAGTGTGAACTGTAAATGGGGAGAGATGCTGCATAACAGTATTGGAGGCAGCAGATGGCAGAGGCCTTGGAGGTTCTGGTCCCCAAAACCTAACTACAGCTATTTTATCAATCTTCTTTCCTCCAAAATAGCCTAAGAGCCAAACACCGGGTCCAACGCTTTACAGGGTCTCTTATACTGCTCTTAGTTGGCAGCTTAGCCACTTGACATACATCTGAGGTATGGACCAAACTCAGGTCTAACGTATCCTAAATCCCTTATTCTTGGCTACAAATGCAGCCACGTATCAATCACATCCTTGAACCTGTTTTCTTGAGGGCCCAGATTACTTGAAGATGAGAAAAACAGTTGCATCTGACCTTCCATCTAGTAAGACAACCTAAGACCCCATGTTCTTCCTTAGCCTGACCCTGCACTCCACCCCAGCCTGCGCGTGGCCCTGTGTGAGGAAGGTGACTGCAGAGAGACTCTTGCTGAGAGAATGCAGTGGTTAGGTGAAGGGGTCAAACTAGAGCCACTATGTGGATGTAAACATCGAAATGATCATTTCATCAGAAATCAAGCTAACTGCCCTGCACATGGCCTTTTTTTTTATGCCATCAGCTTCTTGCTCTGAAAAGTTTGGTTAAACACTTATCCCCCTCTGTTAAATTGGTATCAGATAAAATAAATTTAAAAAAATCAGCCAATGCTTGGTATACTAGTTGAAAGTAAGACCCAAGTATTTTGGATAACTGACCCAGGGTACCACTTAGGTGGTAAATTCCTGGGAGCCTTAATCTTTAGTTTTGTGTAGACACAGCTTTTCCTTTCTTCAAAGGCTGCATCTCTAACCTTCCTTTCCCTGAAATGGCCTTAATATTCAGTTCTCTGCCATTCCCTTCCTAATGGACTAGTTCAGAGATGACTGTGGGCCCTGGTAGTCCCTTACCACTACCAGTTCTGAGATTCTAAATATAAGAAAAGTAGAGCAGTCTGAGTCATCTGGCTTTCCCAGGGCCCACAGGGGACAGCAGGGACAAGTGCATGCCATCTGATGAAGAAATGCATGACTATTCTAAGTCTCTCCTGGAAAGGGAAACAAGTGTTGGACTCTAGTTCATTTCGGCATTCCTCAGGACTTCTTGCCTTTCTTACAGCCCTTCAGTCTACCAGCAATCAGGGCTCTCTGCTTCTACCTCCCGGAGCTGGTGAGCACATCCAAGGAAGGAACTGAGTCTACCCTGACCACTGTCCCAGGGAACAGTGTCACAGAGGCCAATGGAAGGTCTCGTTGAAACAACTAATGTTCAACAAAAGCAAAGAACTTGCAGTCAATCAAATAGCCTAAGTCATGTCTTTTCCTTGGCAGAAAACTCTGTGTGTGAGCCTACATACCTACTTCAGTCTCTTCCCCAGAAGCCTCAAACAGACTAGAAATACTTCCTGAGATTAACCAACTGGCTGTGCAGAGAAAATAAGGCAGATGATAAGGCTAAAGCAAACATACTGGGAACACGGGAAGAACAGGGAGGGGGTAGGAGAGCCAAATGACTACAGTTCTTCAGGTTCCTTCCACGTGGATGGCGTGAGAAGAGCTTCTCCAGGTACAGCCCCACTCAGAGCTCACAGGTGCCCTTGACATGTGAGGTTCCTCAGAGCCTGCTGTGGTCCCTACTAACTGAGAAGGTCACTGTAGTGAAGTAGGAAAAGCACGTTGACAAAGTCTGACTCCCTCTTGATCATACTCATACTCCTCCTCCATATGTCCTCTCCCATGACGTGGCCTCACGATCATACTGCTTCTCCATATGTCCTGTCCCATGACATGGTCTCATGATCATACTGCTCCTCCGTATGTCCTCTCCCATGACATGGCCTCACGATCATACTGCTCCTCCGTATGTCCTGTCCCATGACATGGCCTCATGATCATACTGCTCCTCCATATGTCCTGTCCCATGACATGGTCTCACGATCATACTCTTCCTCTGTATGTCCTCTCCCATGACATGGTCTCACGATCATACTCCTCCTCCGTATGTCCTCTCCCATGACATGGCCTCACGATCATACTGCTCCTCCGTATGTCCTGTCCCATGACATGGCCTCATGATCATACTGCTCCTCCGTATGTCCTGTCCCATGACATGGCCTCATGATCATACTGCTCCTCCGTATGTCCTGTCCCATGACATGGTCACATGATCATATTCCTCCATATGTCCTCTCCCATGACATAGTCTCATGATCATACTGCTCCTCTGTATGTCCTCTCCCATGACATGGAGTGATAATAATGATGCCACCCTCAGGCAGGGCTGAGATATGTGGCACATTGGCCAATGGGAACTGTTGAGTGGTTCCCAATTGTTGCCATAATAATTTCCATAAAGGCAGAAAGTGGTGGTGTATGTGGAAGGAAACCAGCCCAGGCTGTGCTCAAGCTGCTATGCAACTCGCTTCCCCAGCACATTCTCCGTGCCAAACCTGGGCCGGTAGGCACATGACCACATATTACTTCATTAATTTCCTTAGCCAATAGTCAGAGTGCAGATTAACCTCACAGGAACCACGAGAAATTGAAACCAGAAAGACTCGAGGAGGTAAAGACGTGTCCCACACTGGTCTCAAATGTCAATGCAGAGCCAGCCTCAAAGCCTACCATGTGACCCCATGCTCACGCTGCCTCTCCCACCCATAGACACCT
This sequence comes from Bramus lutescens, assembly GCA_001685075.1. Classification (NCBI taxonomy): domain Eukaryota; kingdom Metazoa; phylum Chordata; class Mammalia; order Rodentia; family Cricetidae; genus Bramus; species Bramus lutescens. Next base: position 443,774 of record LOEQ01000317.1, on the reverse strand, counting down.
GTTCAAGCTTATGTCAACTGTGCACTTGCTCTGTTTCCTGAGAGACAAGTCCTTCCTGCTGTGTCTGTTGACATCCTTAAATTGCTCCTCTATGCAGTCTACCCAGACCAATGCCCACCTTCCTCCATGACCACCTGCACCACACTGCTGTTCCTGTTACATTTAGAGCCAGCATAGTTGTGCTTCCTATAGCAAAGGATTGCAGGAGCTTGCACCTCTCCTTTGACATATTGGGGTTCCAGGAGACACAGATCTCATGTTTTCCCTGCTCCACACTCCTCTATACAGCTCAGTCACAGAAGCCAGATTCCATGGTGGTTGGTCCATGCCAGAGATTCTTAAGTGCTGAATGTGTGTGTGAATGACTGTACTGGCCAGTGCAGGAGTGGTGAGGTGGATGCATGCCTACTACAGGCAGAGGTTGTTAAGATTCGTATCAGTTTCATTCACATTAACTCAGCATTTTCCAGTTTCATCTGACCAATGGTCCTGCCCAAATCTGTTCCTAGAACAGAGTAAACCCTGACAGAATCTCTCCTACCCATCTGTCCATGTATGACTCAGCCAGCTGAGAAGCCCTTTCCTCCTTGAGGATTTGCTCTCTCAAGGGAACTTGAGCTTCCTGTTACCAGTGCTTCATGCTTCGCAGCAGCCGTTGGTCATTGTAAAGACTTCTTCTTCACCTCTCTCAACTCGGGTGACAGCCATGGCTAATTCAATGAGACCTGGATGATAATGTATGATGCTAATGAAAGGGTCTCATACACATGCAACATCACACACACACTGACACACAGACACACACACTCCAAAAGCAACAGGACACTTCTAGAGCACAGCACAAATGATCACCCAACACTCAAATCAGCCTCGATGCTCTTCATCTGAACAGAAGGCTTGCCTCTTCCCCACCTCTCACCCCTTGCCTGTCAGGGGACTGCTGGACTTCCTCTTAACAAGAACCATGATTTATGTTGGCTGGGCCCAATTAGCTCTAAGCTCTCTTGGGCCGCCAAGTGCCCCGCTGGCCAGCAGCTGAGGCCTGTCTGGCAGGACATATTTGGATGATGAAGCCATGCTGCGTGCTAACTCAGCCCAGGAAAGAGCAACTCAAGTTGGATGCCCACCCTAAGCTGCCAGGCTTGGCTCTTGCCCATGAATTGGGCAACAGGGTTGTCTGGCAGAGGAAGGGACTGTGCTTCCTTGGCAAGAGGGGGAGGCTGGTCCAGGAGAGCACCACCCTGGGGCAACGTGGCCTCCCTGGGCTTGGCTGGGTCTACCAAGTTCAGGCAGCCAGAAAGCTCTGAGCTGAAAGCCAAGAGATCTGGACAGACACCAGTGTCACCCCTGACTCCTCCTACATGACCCGAGTGCACTATTATCTTCCTTTCTACCTCCCTACATCTACCTAGACAGTAGAAAGGATTTCCTTCCCTGCTTTGGGAAGGTATGAAAAGCCTTAGTTTCCTCATCTGAAAAATGGGACAAACATGGCCTCCTTGGGCTTTCCTAAAGAGTTTATGTGGAAATGCACAGTGCCTGCATGGAACGGGAGCTGCCTCGATCACCATCTACCCCTTTGTATGATCAACATTACATGGGTATGATGAAGTTTCTCTATCTGATCTTTAGATTTTTCTAATATGCTGGTTTTATATGCCTTGATAATGATAGCCTATGCGTATTATGAGGATTTAGTAGATTTGGGTTCTAAACTTCAATCTCTCTGACTCTGAAGTACACATTCTAAGAGATCAGGATCTTAGCACTAACCAGTGGCTTTCAAATGGCACGTTGTAGTAGTGGATATGTAACCTAGAGCTGGCCCGAAGAGACCAGACGTACAGATGCAGACCTCTCTGATAGCCCAGATAACTGATACCAGCATTTCTGTAAAGCCCAGTCTTCCAGAAGAAGAGACCAAACAGAAAGCAAGGAAATGCGGTTCTACGGAACAGAGAGTCACATTCAGGCCAAGGAGAAGAACTCGGTCTCCAGTGTCCAATCGGGTGTTCCCTAGCAGCATGCTCAGGCCACACAGGCTCCTGTTAGTCTGCTCTAAGTAGCCCCTGATGGACAGAGTAAGGCCAAGACTGGAAGAAAGAGCACAGGGGTTTTACTCCCAATCTTATCACTGATTTCTTAGACTAAGTTGTCAAGTACTTTCAACTTTAGGGTCCCAAATGTGTCTTTGGGAAGCAGAAGTACCACAAAAGCCCTTCAGCATGGGTGTCCACACAAGACATCTTTGCTTGTACAAACTCTTGGCAGTGGGACAACTGACTCCTCTTGGCTCTATTTCTTCAACATCTCTTCTAAGAGGGAAAAATAAAAAGCAAACAATTTCCCTTTTATTTATTAATATTTCTAGGACACCCAGCAGGGGTGGGGGTGAAGAATCCAAGGAAGAAGGCCCAGCTAAGTGTGGAGTTCTTCATTCCCACTTGAGGGAGGGCAGGCAGAGGCCCATGCCAAGCTCTGTGAACATGAGAGCCTGCAACTCCCAGAGAAACAAACATACTCTAGGGTAAGGGAGGAACGGAGCAAAGCTAATATGCTTGGAGGGAGTTGAGAGGCTTTGGGATATTTAAGGCAGAGTATTAATTCATCTTGGGGAATTCATGGCCTCTAGATGCCAAAGCTGGACTAGATAAATAAAAATCTGACCATGAATGCTTTAAGTGTTTACCCCAAGGTGCCACCACCCATTTCTATTCTCTTTCCTTCTGAGAAGATGGGGACCAGTAAATCTTTCAATTCACTTTGCTTTAGTGCTAGCCATACAGAGTCCTCTTCAGTCGACCTCCTACCCAGACACCAGCCCTTTCTCATCTGTGGCCTCCTGGAGATGCCATCATGATTCATTCAAGTCCTGGGGCCCAGCCCTGTTCTGAGGAGGTCATAGGTAACCACTGTGGCTAAACCCACATGTGTTGCAGCACATGGATCCCAGAAAGGACAGTCGGCTCAGATGTGATTCATCCTCGTCACAGAGCCTTGGGGTGTGACCTTCGATAAGTATGTGGTGGAATGTGTGAGCATCCAGAGCCAGAGGACTTCGAGACACCATGACCCAAGCAACTTACAAAGGAAGCTGTGTCTGTTTATTAATCAACAGATGGTATCTTTCTGATCTCCTGACTGCTGGGCGTGGGGAGTCCACAGAAACTGGGACATTAGGGAGCCATACGTGAGGCTGGAGTGAGCACGCATTTACAGAGAGTCAGTCACTGGAGAGGAAGGAAAAAGCCAAAGGCTAAAGGCAGATTTAAACCTTGGCATTTTCAAGAGTAATACTATGATTTCCTAATGCTGTAGAAACGTCCCTTTCAAGCCAGTGAGATGGCTCAGTGAGCAAACATGCTCAGCTCACTTCTCCAGCTGATAGCCTGAGTCTGAGCCCCTAACCCTGCATAAAGGTAGAAGGCAAGACTGCATAAAGTTGTCCTCTGACCTTCACAGGTACCCTGTGTCATGTGCATGCCTGTGCAAGCATACACACGCAATAATAAAAAAAAACTAAAAACAAAGACATGTCTTAATTTCCCAGAACTCAGATTCACCCCATAGTCAGCATCATCACAACTATTTTATAGATGGTAAACTGAGGATATGTTAATGGCTTTCTCCAATATTTATTAGTAAAAGCATTAACAGTCAGAGTTACACTTTTGAGTCATAGGAGGTCTTCAATTTGACCCACTGTTTCTTTCCATGAGAAGGATGATGTTTAAAAAAGAAGACTATTAAAGGATGGATTGTGAGTCATTAATTAAATTTCCTCACAAAGTGACTCCATGGGATATTTAAAACTGTCCTATGACTCTAGGCTGATGCCAGGTTCCCTCTCAAAGATGGCTCCTTCTCTCCCAGTAAAAGGCTCTGCCTCTTTGGTTCTATTCATAACCCACGTCTTTTATCTTATTTACTTTTGCCAGTGATCTCATTCACATCGTGACTTACAGAGGTGTCTTAGTTACATGGTTCCAGGGTGGACGCATCTTCCAAGACAGCTGTGTGTTCTACTGTATGTGTTCAAATCTAAGTGTCCCCAAATCATTCACTGGCCTCAATAGGGAACAGAACAGTGTTCTTTCTTTGGCACTCAAGAACAGGGGATAGAAATGAAATAAGGACACAGAAAACAGGAAGGAAGACAGGGAAGGAGAAAAAAATGAACTAAGAAGAAAAGGAAAATGCATGGTTCTGGAGAGCCCTAAAATATTGTCTTGTCCAAAACTTTTTTCTAAACATGAACAAACTAGTATGACTGGAAACTCTGTCTCCTAACATCTGAGAGGGATGTTAAATCATCAACAAAGAACACCAAGGAGTGACCCAGAGAAGGCACATGGCCAGGCAGCGATGCCAGGCCTTTGTTTTGGAGCATTCATCTCAATGTGTGGTCATGTATCCATCTCTTTGTACATGCAGTGTGTGCCTTTGCACAGTAATATTTGTGAGGCCAGAAGGTCAAAGCTGACAGCTTCCCTGCTGCCGATACTTCATGCCCTGCCTTCCTTTCTGTAACCTGGTACTCCCTCATTAAGACTCTGTTAGTTCATTTGGGCTTACATTTATTTCAAGAACAATATAGACAATTAAATAAAAGAATTTAATGTACAGTCGACATAGTGTGACAAACCAACTCAATGTTGGCAGAGCACTAATTACATTGTGTGGGGAAACCTAGCACATTAGGTGCAGAGGGTAACCTTAGCAATGTATCGTAAGCAAATGTGCTATGGTGATTAAAATTCACATGTGGAAGAAAAATTTTAATAGTTACTGGAAGACTAGGAAAGTCCTAAGTTAACAGGATGGAGAAGAAGATCTGTAGATCTTTGATAGGGAGAAGAATTTCTCATGTGTGATATTGGGGTACAAAAAGTGAATTGGATTTGATTTTGAAAAGATTTATATTCGGTGAGGAACACCAAGGAGAAATAAGCAAGGGATAGAAGGCATTGGCAATGTCCCAAACCAATAGATCAATTTTACCTTTTTGTTTCTAGAACAAAAACAGTTTCAAATCAGCAAGAGAAAGAGAATGCTCTCAAGGACAGTGAGTGGAGAAGAGGTATGCACAGACAATTCAAAGATGAAGAAACTCCCCAGGAAGAAAAAATAGAGAAAAATGCTCCAGATCAGTAGCAATCAGAGAATGATGAGTTGTTAAACAACAGTGAGATATCACTTCATGATGTGCAGGCCAACTAGAGGCTGGAGAGACATCTCAGTGGTTAAGACTCTACTCTTCCAAAGGTCCTAAGTTCAATCCCCAGCAACCACATGGTGACTCACAACCATGGTGTCTTCTTGAGGAAGAGACCTGGTCAGTCGTCCTCATCAACTTAGACCATGAAACTGAATATGGACAGTTCAATAAAACCACCATATATGGGCTGCCCATGCATGCTTCCATATTGCCAGGGCATACATTTCATTCATTCCCTTCATTCCATGCCAACTAGAAACCTGGGTGATGGCATGACCTGTAGGGGTGCGGAAAGATGCAGGGTAAAATTCTATAAGTGTTTAGAGAAAATTTCTTGCCATTTAATTAAATGAGGTATATGTATGTATGTATGTATGTATGTATGTATGTATGTATGTATGTATGTATGTATACTGTGATTTGACTGTAGAGTTCCTGGGTGTGCATACTCCAAAGGTACTAACCCAGGCTTGTAGAAGACTGCACACAAAGATGACCATTGAGCACAATTTGTGAAGTCAGGAAGTTCTGGGCCATCTGGAAAACCGTCATTCAGAGAGTAGATGTCAAAATGTATGGGATACTACCACTGAGTTAGGCTCAGAAGAAACATGAATTGATTTTGATTATGGAAAATAATTTATATAAATTAAAAATGCATGTACAAAGAGCAATATATATATTTGCAAGGATATATAGAAACCAAAGCTATGTATGGATATACTGCAGTTGCTGCTTGCATGTTTGGGGGGAATTAATGAAGTATAAGAATAAAAAAATTAGTTTGGACTGGTGGAAAATGCCTGTGATCCCTGCTACACATGAGGCTGAGGCAGAAGCACCACAAGTAAGGTCAGCCTGGGTAACTTAGTGAGATCCTTTTTTAAATTACAGTCTAAAAATAGAGCCACAGTCATAGTTCAGTAACAGAGCATTTGCCTAGCATGCTCAAGGCTCTAGTTTCAATCTTGAACACAAATGTGGGGAAAATAAATAGATGCTAGATAAATAATGATAGATAGATATATATGATAGATAGATGATAGATAGATAGATAGATAGATAGATAGATAGATAGATAGACAGACAGAATAGAAAGGAAAACTTCTACTACTAACAGTGTCACATATATTATAAATCATGAAGTGACCACTTATTTCAAAGTAAAAGCAAGAGAAGGAAAAACAGGAAAATGAAGGATGATAATAAGATAAAAATGATATAAAGTAAAACAATACAAAGCAGTGGATTAATCCAAAGAAAACTGTGACAAATAGAATTGAAACAGGTAGCAATATAGTAGATTAGAACACACCAGACTCATGGTCACATTAAACACCAAAACGAGAGAGCAGGCCTTAATGGAACAAAATAGCAAATCCAACTACCATCTTATGGTGCCTTCCAGAAATTCATTTCAAATACATACACACAAATAGGTTACAAGCAGGGTAAGGGGAAAGATAATCTACATTAACACTGATCTAAAGGCAATGGGAATGGGTTTGTTAATATAGAACAAAGCAAACCTCAGAGCAAGACTTACTGCCACAAAGAAAGGAAGGCTCCCATAGGGATAAAAGGGTCAATTACCCAAAAGGACCTGGCCACAGCATATCATCACCAAGTCAGCATTTCTGAAACCTGGAAGGAAAAGTGACAGAATGAAAGGAAAAACAGGCAACTTCAAAACTTCATTTGAAAGCTTCAACAGAGTATATGCAAAAGAAAAGATTAAGGGGACTTGAAAACATTGTGACCGTGGATGCTTCCATCTGACAACAAATGTCCTCCTCAAGGACCCCATGAAAGTTTTAAAGACAAGCCTATTCTGTGTCATAAGACGCATTTGAGTAAATTGAAAACAACTGAATTCATACAAAGTATGCTCTCTGGCCACAAAAGAATTAGATTGGCATATCTGGGAAATACCCAATAATTAGTAATGAAGCAATATTTCTAAATCAGATGACTATAAGAAGCACAAGATAACGCAAGTTCTCTTTGCTTTCCAGCAACCATGAGATGTGACGCTCCCTGCTGTGTACTCTCCATCATAAGCCTTGCCCCATGGTAGAAGAATTGTCTGTACAGCCATTCCACTGTGCCAATAAAGCAACCTTGAATCTAGGACTGAGTCAGCAATTGGTTGACCGGGATTAGCCATAAAGTTCTTGGAGGACTTTGCAGCGTAGCTAGAGAGGTCAAGAACAGACTCCCAATGAATTTGGGGGTGGGGCCGGGGAAATGTCCAGTGCAGGAGGTTACAGAGAACTTGGAGAGAGGGTTGACCGATTGCTCTGCTTTTCTTAGAGTCTTCAAATCTTTGTCTCAATTTCTGACTCCAGAGTTTTTATTTTACTAGAACAAGTTAGGCAATCATTTCATTGGGCAGCTACATACTGTGATCAATGCATGGCATTATTAAACCACACTAAAACAGTGAACCCACCACACAGCCAACACCACTGCTGCAGGGGCTGGCGTAGTCTGCCTTCCCATAGGACCTCTATGCCTGTTGTTCTGGATTTGGGGGGTTTTGTTGTAGCTTTTCTGTAGCAGCCTTCAGCTGCTGCTTGCTCCTGGACCCAAACCTCTGCTGGTGTTACCTGCCCCACCACAGGCCTATGCCCTTACTTCCTGCCATGTGGGATTTCCTCCCCAGTCCACCAACCCAGCCCAGCTCAGCTGGCTTGAGACCTGCTCATGGCTTGGGTTCTACTGTTGCTGACACTGCCTCAAGCTGCCAAGGGGCCCAGCAGTGCCCAGCCTTGCTGCGCAGTGACAACAAACAGAGTACACTCCCAGTCAGCCACCCACCTCTGCTNGGCAGGTGGGTGGTCCTCTCCCATGCTAAGTCCCAGCCGTGTGGATTTCTCCTACTGGTTTGCTTACATTAGCTCTTCAGACAGCTCACACCCCTCCCTGCATGGCCCATGAGCAGCCACATTGACCTCCAGCTTAAGAGTGCACAGTTCAGGGCTCCCCATGGCCCTCCCCAACACAGTGCTGCCACTATAGCTGGCTACCTACCCCTGTATATCTCTGCTTACGCTGTCGGTGTCATCAGATTTGGTAAGACACTTGGGGATTTTTAAACAAGGAATTAGGATATAAAGAAAATGAGGGGAGATTTTCCCATGTTAGCAATCAGGAATATCACAATGCAGGGAGTCAGAACCCTGCTTACTGCTACTATGAATAACTTACAAATGGAAAAAAATCAATGAGGGGATAAACAACTTAGTTGATATTGACATAATGTCAATCATAGTTATTATCAGCTTGATAATTCCTATTTCATTCTTTAAAGTGGTTTGATAACTGTGCCAAATATGATGATTTGGCTGATAAGATACAAGCCTTACAAAAACTTACTAATGAAAATAAGAAAAAAAATTGACTGATAAGAAATAAGCCTTAGAAGAACTTACTATTGATAAGACACAAGCTTTAGAAAAACTTAACGACTGATAAGGTACAAGCCTTAGAAAGACCTACCAATGAGAATAAAAAAAATTCTCAGACACAGAAGAATTTAGAGCACAACCTATTGCACCATTACATTATGAAACTGACGAGGAGCAGCCTAAGGTTATTAGAAAATCAACGTTAATTTATCTAGTTACCACACAAGAATAACCACCAGATGATATGCACTCCCAAGGCTATGCAGAATTTAACTGGGATCCTAAAGAAATGTTAGATTTGAGGAGATTTAAGGAAGCAGCAGTTTCATATGGTATGCATTCACCCCTTGTGAAGCAGATGCTAAATTCATGGGCACTTCAGAACAGGATTATTCTACAAGACTTGGACTTGAAAGATTTAATAACAGTGATATTGGAAGCTGCTCCCCAGTTACAATGGAAAACATGGTGGAGATTTAAAAAAAAGCAAACTAGGGTCATAAACAACAAAATAGGGCTAAAGGTATCGAAATTTCCAAAAACCAACTTCTCAGTAAGGGCCATTATGCTGATTTGCAAAGACAGGCTACATCTGAAGATCACACCTTAGCTCTATGCTGCATAGTAGCTTTGAATGCTTGGGATCAGGTTGAAGAATCAGAAAGAAAGCCGAGTCATTTCCTAAAGTTATACAAGGCCCAAAAGAAGCCTTCACTGATATATTTTTTTTTTACAAAGATTAACTCCATCTGTAAATAGAATGATATCAGAATCAGGAGTTAGACAAATATTAATTGAATCCTTAACTTTTGAAAATGCTAATTCAGAATGCAAAATGTGGTTAGGCCTTTAAAGGCAAGATCAGCAACCATAGATGAATGGATCAGAAATATAGCTGATATTGGATCTCATGATTATGATGCTGCCTTGATAAGAGAAATAATTCTTAGAAATTTTAAGAAAAATCAAAATATCAGATGTTTTAATTGTGGTAAACAAGGTCATCTAAAAAGGATTGTATGCAAGAAGTTCCTAGAAACATTTTTTTTTCTCGAGATAATACAACAAAAGGCTCCAGCCTTCTGGATTATGCAGAAGTTGCAGCAAAGGCTGACATTTGACTAAATAATACATATCCACAAGGGACAGGCAAGGTAACCCTTTGCCACTGGGAAAAGCCTTGGTGGGCCTCAAACAGGCCCCAATGTCAAATTTGGCTCAATCATTCCCTCTCAACAAAGGGAAACTCCTCCACAGAGTAATTAAAGGGTATAATGCCTATTGTTAAAAACCATGCTGCTATGGATGACTTCAATAGATAAACAAAATTTTCAAGAGAGACAATAAACAATTATTTTTGTAAACTTCTATAAATGCTCAAAGACAAATAAATATATAATTAAAATACAAATAAATAGCATTGAAACTGAGGGCCAGATGTAACAATAATTTCACTGAACTCTTGACATCCAAATTGGCCCCTTCAGAAGGTAAATATTCAGCTTCTATGGATTGGAACTTTATCTTAAGTAAAACAAAGTACAAGATGGGTTGAGTGTATCGAGCCAAAAGGACAGATAGGAAAATTAAAACCATATATTGAAAACATAGCAATTAATTTAAGGGGACATGATTTGTTATCGCAATAGAAAACACAGATTAATATTTCTCCAATCTCAGAAACAAGCCATAAAATAAAGACTGCTCTGAGATAAATATTAAAAGGTATTATGAAGAACAGCCACAGACTGTACAAGTTGTACATAAACAGGGCACAACAACTGTTGATCTTTCAAAGGAACCAACAGCCCTACCTTTAAAATGGTTAACTAACATGCTTATAAGGATGGAACAAGGACTTTTGTTATCAGAGAAATTACAGGCAATGGAACAGCTTGTACAGGAGCTTTTAAATGTTCAACATATTGAAGAGCTGAACAGTCCTTGGAATTCTCTTATATTTGTCATTAAAAAGAAGGCTGGAAAATTAAGAATGGTGAAAGATTTAGGAGTAATTAATTCAGCCAATGGGCTCTTTGCAGCATAGAATTTCCTTGCGTTCTTTACTACATAAAGGATGGTCTATTGTTATGACTGACTTAAAAGATTGCTTTTTTTACTATATCCTTTTAAGAACAGGATAGAGTAAAGTTTTCCTTCACAGTGCCTACTTAGAATAATTCCCAACCTGATGTAGGAGGGTCATCTGTCTATGTGTTACTTTCATTGGTTAATAAAGAAACTGCCTTGGCCTTTTGATAGGC
>LOEQ01000317.1:372885-405969 GCA_001685075.1 Bramus lutescens | reverse complement strand
CAGGCTGCTCCTCCAGGATCCTCAGGCTGCTTAATCTACGCAGTATATCCTGCCCCAAGCTTGGAAACACAGTGACTTCTGCTGGGACCCCTCCCTCTCCAGGAATTTCCTACTTTTCTCTTCTACTTCTGATGCCCCCAGTTTTTTGATTTTCACGGCTCAGCTCAAAGTTACACCTCTTCCAGGAAGTCTTCCGAGAGTGCTGTCAGGTCTGAACTGGTGCAGACTTGACCGGGACATTTCTTTTATGACCATGCCACGTGTAGTGTTTCCCTCCATGGAATTCTTTATGGAATTTTATGGCATTCTTTCAGCACTTCTATATTTGACTTTATTACTTGGGCAGGCCTTCTTTCCTGATTCTAGCCTAGTCCAACATGTTCTCACAGGCGATTGCAGAATTGATCGGAGTGTACTCCCAGATGGAAGCCCACCTCTGTGGGGTAGCCTGTGGCTGGCTGCTGGCTACCCTCTCTGAAAGGTGAGGCTCTCCTAGCTTCTATGTCTCAGACTTTCTATCTGAGATGTGTCCCATGCCCTCAACATTGTTCCTGGCATCCATGAATCTCTCAGACTCATTACTCTCTAGCCTAGAATATTTTGTCATCCCCTCACAAACACACACACACACACACACACACACACACACACACCCCAAGTGCCAGAGCATCCCCAGGCTCGTCCCTCTGTAACATCTTTTCATGTCCAAACATCTAACTTTGTTCTTCCATGATCCTCTTGGGTTGGGGGTTCCAGTGACATTGAGCGGCACAGGCTTTCTCTTCCCACCCGTCACTAGAGTCCCTGGTCATGGCCCCACACATTATCTTATGCTTCCCCGCTCCTTGAGGGCCCTTTCCCAGTTTTCGTTGCCTAGCTAGCTCCTTCTCACCTGAGTGGACTGTCCTTGTTAAAATCCCTGACTCTTCAAACAAATGCTGCTTCATAGAAAGACTTATCCTGGGTCACTGGGTTATGGAATAACTTCCTGTGGACACAGTTTAGTAATTTGAGCTTAGGTACCGCAATGTGACTATTAGTATTGTGTTTTGCAAGGACTGATGGGTCAATCGTACTTGGCCTACTCTGAATACCTGGCTGCCTTTGAAGAGAGCTAGGAAGTCATCAGAGGGGGCTCATAAATGCCTGGGCCCCGGGGCATTTCTGCAGGACAGCCTTGGCCTTGGGATGTGTGTTCTCTACACCTGTTGCTGGAGCTGTTTTTCTTCCCTACTGTCCCAGGGGAACTTGTCAGCACCTCCCCAGCATTCCCTGTCCTGCAGATAGTGCATGCGCACTGTCTCCAGGACCCAGGTTTGGTTGGTTACCTTTTATTCTCTGACTTCTTTCTTTCTGATCCACTGGGTCAAGGTCAGGAAGAAGCCTTGGAGGTTTCCTTCCCATTTTCTGTGACCTGTGAACTTGTGTTCTTTGCATAACCTCCCTGGTTTTCCTGATTCTCAGCAGCATCTTGGTAGATTTTACCTTCAGAACCCCATGTTCATTCCTACTTAAAGTTACACACCATGGGGCGATTCAGTTCAGGAGCCCCCTTCACTGGGAAGCCTTCAGTGTACTTACTGGGACCACAAATAACCCCAGGCAGGTTATGCAGTCTGTCTTTGTCTTGGTCTCTTCATCTCTTAGCGTCATGGGCTGTCCTGGGAGGACGGACTGGTCTAAAGTACTGTAGTAAAGTGTTTTATTTTTCATATATAAAATCATAATCAGTGAACGACTTTTCCTGAAATGTTTCCAGCTCCCTCCTACTGTGCACATTATATGTGCTAGAGGTGGGCACGAACAACACCCACACTGATGTGGTCACATGTGTGGTTGCCTGGGGTACTTCCTTTTTCAGGCAAAGAGCTAGAAAACAGCATACACTGCATTCCCCACCACCACCACACACACTCCTGGCTGCAGTACACCTCCAGAAGACAGGAGGCACCTCTGAGCTCTATTTCACAGGAGAAGAGGGTACAGTCCTGCCCAGAATCCATAGTGGAAAGATAATGTCACCCCCACCCCAACCCCTATGCTGCCCCTCCTTCCACCCCATCAGGGGTATTTAAAGTTTTCTGCTCTCTGTTATGTCCATGGACTCAATGTGCCTGTAAGGCTTAGTCATTTAAGCCTTGGCTTCCACTGGAAAGACCCACTTAGTGATAAAGATACAGCGGAGAAAGGCCGGTTAGAAATCTGGCTCGCTTTAAAAGCCTTATTTCCCATAAGCTTCCTTATTGGCCTTAAGCTGGAGAAGTGACAAAAGTCTACTTGTCAGTGGTCTTTCCAACTGTTTATATCCCAGTTGCATGCGGTCTCTAAAGCTGTTCCTTCTGTCCTAGACCAGCTATGATATCACCCCCGTCCCCTCCCCCATGCGGCTTCATCCACCCCTCCCCTGCAGTGTGCTCACTGAGCTCAGGAATGCTATCAGATTTGTTTTCTAGTCACTCAGGCCAAGTATTGGGACTATGGGCATGTCCCTTGATCCCCAGGGATGTGGCTGTGGCATCACTAGACTGTGGCCACTTTTGAGCACCAGGCTCTATACACAGGTTAAAGGGCTGCGGGTTGGTCATGGGTTGGGTAAACGGATATACTTTGGGACCCCTCCAGTCACAACACTCAGTCATCGTGCTTGATCTTGCCAGGGATGTTTGGTTGACCCAGCAGTCGAGTCCCCATGCTGAGGCCAGCTGCTGGTCTTGGAGATGATTTTGTGTTCTTGGCGTCCATCAGAATAGTTTTGCTGGGAGGGTGGTGAGAAAGGTATGCCAGCCTCTTGGTAGAGGTGGCTTTGAAGTGCTTTGAGAAATGGGAATGGAAAGGGTGGTCCACAAAGAAGGTGCCAGTTCAGCGAAGGTGCCAGGATGGGAGAATGTAGAAAACAGGCATAAAAGAAATCCTGACTGCCTTACTTTATCTTTGTCCTCTTCCCTCAAGCTCTCAAGATAGCCACCCTGATTTCCTTTCTGTTAGGTGCTAGGTCTCGGGTTTATCACAGTGCATTCCTCAGTCCTGGGAGGCATCCTTTCCCCATTTCTGAGGGAATTGAAAATACATACTTTTATACCAATGAGGGCACCTAGATTTAGGCTTAAATGTTTCGGCACCTGAACTCAAAGCTGGACTGGAGTTCCCTGCTTTGAGTGGGTGAAAACCTTGGGGCTCAAAGGAGCCCCACTGAGGTTGCTGCCAGGTCCCAGTGATGCCTGTGAGCTGAGAGTATTTGCTGAGATACTCTAGCGGTCGTTTTGGTTAGATCTTCGGGTCTGCTGCCAGGCTGCCTGTGTACTGAGCTTGGGAAGCCTGTCCTAAACTAAAGATGGTTCTCTGTCCCCATGCTTGGGCTCCCCTGCTCACTCACACACTGTGTCTGGTTGGTCAGCCTGATGGGAGCTATGTGGTCTGACCACCCCAGAATATGGTCATGACCACCAGTGGTATGTACGATCTGACTTGCCTGGTCTTCTGGTCTCCGGTTGTTCCCTAGGACAGGGATGGACTGAAAGGAGGTTTTGAGAAGTTCAGGCTAGAGGCTCAGCTGTGTCTGGGTTATGAGGGTCATGGGGGAGGGGGACTCTTTCTTGCTTAATCACCCTTTATCTCCATTGCTTAGACAAGTGGGAGTTAAGAAACGGCATCAGCTCAGAGTTCCTGGGCAGGTGGGAGGGAAGCCTGATGGGACTTTAGTAACAAGATCGCTCTGCGCTCAACAGTCATCAGCTATGGATTGTTTCCCATTTTGCTTTGTCCTAAAGAGAAATACCTTGGAAATACTTAGTTGACATGATTAGTTATTAAAATATGCTTTATCTATTCATAGGTTTTTTTTCCACTCTTGCTTGGCAAGTAATGGGAATTGCCCTGTGCCAGGCTCAATTCCAAGTTCTGGAGTTCAAGTTGTCTGTGGGGCTGCTGGAGAGGGGAGGAGCAGCTGTGGCAGTAGAGGTGTGCAGAAAATAAGTCCCAAGTCCTTTCTGTGCACTGCCTCACTTTGTCCTCACTGCAGGCTTCAGGTAGATTTAATTCCACCTCATGTGCCATGAAGAAGGCTCAGGGAGATGATTCCCTTGCCTGGAGTCACACAGCAGATACACAGAGGGTCTGGAATTGAAACCATCCACGTCTGGTTGTGAAGCCTGTACCACCCTCTCTCCGTCTCATGGAAAGAGGAAATGTACTCCAGAAGAGGAGGATGGGGGGCAGCTCTGCTGAGGCTCAAAGTCTGACAAGTAAGCAGTGACAGAGGGTTGAGAGACTTCTGCTGACTTCCGTCATCCTGATGTAGGCTGTGGCTCTGACAAGGAGGGAGCAAGGGAGCCTATCTTCCAGCAACGGGGTGAGGGGACTAGAATTCAGAACCAAGAGTAGTGGCTAAACCTCACATGCAGAGGAT
Source organism: Bramus lutescens (assembly GCA_001685075.1). Lineage (NCBI taxonomy): Eukaryota > Metazoa > Chordata > Mammalia > Rodentia > Cricetidae > Bramus > Bramus lutescens. The sequence continues at coordinate 401,564 of LOEQ01000317.1, read as the reverse complement.
GCCTGGTGTGCTCAGGGCAAGAGTGAAGAGGACACAAAGGCTGCACGTCATGGCAGCTGTGGTGTGGATGGCTAGGATGCTGCTCTCAGGCAGTTTGTGGCACAGGAGTCAGGAACTGTGACAGGATGCCACCCCAAGGACTCTCTTTGATAGCTGTCAAAGTAGTAGCTGCACAGAATGCTACGCCCCACCTGTCAGTCACTGTTGAGTACCACCTTCAGATGGCACGGGCTTGAGTAGGGCTCAGGTCATCTAGAGGTTCTGTGGCTGCTTCCAAAAGGGCTGAGCCTGAATCCTTGTTATCCAGATTTTTATGGTTGCAGATAATCCACTGAACATAGCAAACACCCACCCCTCTTCTTGGCTGCCATGAATCCTTGTCTTGGCTTTAGTCTGAGACCACCTAAGCTCAGCACTGAAGGGCCAGTGGCGATCCCCAGGTTCTGAAGCAGCTGCATGTGTGGGGTGAGGTGATGGTGGTAATATTAATCCAGACTGGGGTAATATCATTGCTCACCACATAGAACACACTGGTGGGAACCGCAGGGAGACACAGATATTGAGACACATGCAGCCACATTGTGGAGCTCTGGCAATTGGACTTGGACTTGACTGCATTGGCGGGAACACTGTTCCCACTCTACTGTGTTCTGCCATTCAGATTTCGTCTAGTTAATGACTGGCCCACTAGTTCATGTATTCATGGGTCTCAGATTGGTACACCTCACCCAGAGCTAACTGCACATTCCCATGCCCATTGGCTTGAGAAAGCCTTTGTGCTTTCTCCATCACCTGACCTTACTGTCCCAGAGTGGGGAATCTCAGCTTCTGGAACTCTTGATCATATTTGCCCTTAGACTGGCTGGTGTCCGAATGAGTCCAGCTAATCTTATTTATTACAGGGCCTTTGGAGGAAAGCCTGACACTCCCGCTGCCATTCCTAACATAGCTGCAGGGGCCGACATAAGCCCTGAATTTCATGGGATTTATTTGATTGCAGGTTGAGGGGAATGTCGCCTGTTCAAAATAGGAGTAAGTTGGATGCTGCCTGAGCAGAGGTGGGACACTGGAGGGTCTGCCATCCACAAAGAGTAAGCGTGCTGGTTATGAATCTGATGGTGTGTACCAAGGCAGACTTTCCCTAAGCTGATCCTTTTTAGTGGCATGAGATTGGTAAACCCGAAACCGCACCCCTCCTGAAAAGCCACTTCTTCAGTTGGCTCTGACACCGCTGGAGAGTGGCTTTTGTCCGTTCTGTGTTTACGCTCTGACTTCTCCAATGGTCTGAAGTACTTTGAGGATAGGAACCTCATCTAATGACCTTGGGTTCTTCCAGGGCTTGACTGCAAGCAAATCCTCTGGGTTTGTATGTAAACTCAGCAGCTACGTCTCCATAGCATCTCCTGAGTATGTGAGTGAAGAAAACAGAAAGCCCACAGTGCCTCTCCTGACCCCCATCAGCACCACTGAAGTTCCAGATGTTCACCTCTGGAAGTCAAGAAGCTCAGCAGTCTCCTACATGCTGTGGGCACTAGGTGTTTGGGCTTCCGTTGCCACTGAGAGTCTTCTCCCCTTCTCATGCTCTGACCATCTCCAGCTGGGGCCATGCAGACAGTGACATCCCTCCCACCGATTCCCTGTTTCCATAGAGGCCCACCCTGTAAGTAGGAGCTGCTTCTTCCCTAGAAGGGATCTCCCCAGCCCTCCCTGACAACCTTCTTTCTGTGCTTCTGTGTTTTTTTTTCCAGGGCATGGATCAGAGCTTCTGTTTGCTGGTCATTCCATGATCCTCACACAATATAAATGAAATCTGCTAAAACCAATAAATTCAAACCATGTGTGGGGCATTGGGAGGAGCCAGGACGTCAGAGGGCCACAGTGTGAGGTGGCGTCAGCTCTGACGGCACCCAAGCTGATTTGTATATGAGAAAAGTAAATACCCAGAGCTGTAAACAGCCCTGGGTCTCCCACTCTCACTGGGACTCAAAGGCATTTAATAGGAACACACACTCTCTGTTTCTTATAAACAGAGCCAGAGCCTCTATGTGTGCTGACCTAAATTCTGTGTTTTCAATCCCAGGAAAGCCAGCCAGGCATCCTAGTCATAGACTGCAGACAGGCTGGGCTGTCGGCTTGGGTTCCTTCTATCTGTTTTTGGCAATTGGCTAGCACTTGGGCTTTGTGAGGAATTGCTTCTCCTTTGCTTTGTTGGGTACAACCCTGTGTGTTCGTCTGTTTGTGCCGCTCTAACAGAATATCCTGGGCTGGATATTTGAGAAACAACAGAAATGTGTTTGTGTCTATTCTGGAGGCCGAGAAGTCCAAGACCTAGTTGTGTGCATCTGTCATGACTGGTGAGGAGCAGCTTCCTGGTTCCCAGATGGCACCTGTGTGCTCATGTGGTGGAAGGTGGAAGATGCTGGTCTCTTTAGTCCCTTATAAAGGCCCTAACCCCATCACTGGACACAGCCCAGACCTTACCTCCTAAGATCGCTCATTGCAGATTAACCTCAACGTATGAAATTTGGGGTGACGCGTACAGACATTGACATGATAGCAGTGGATGGGATGATACAGGGTGACGCATACAGTCATTGACATGATAGTGGATGGATGATATGGGGTGATGCATACAGAATTGACATGATAGCAGTGGATGGGGGCGATCATTCCCAGTATTCATGTAATGAATATGATATCCAGAGGTATAGTTTGTCCAAGATGGTGCATAAAGTTATAGCTGAACTGAGCTTTCACCTTTTCTTCTTTAGGTCCCTCTAACTTTCCTTATGGAGACTGACTTAGAACCCCATAAGCGCCTTTAGGGACTCCTCCTGTCCTCACTCCACTCTGTCCCTGGGACCTGTTTTGTTCTCTATGTCCTCTGCACTGTTTCTTTCCCGCCCTGCACTTTTTTGGCTTCAGAAAGAGCCCCCAGAACAAAGACTCAGGTTGGAGGTAGTCAGGTCTCTGCCCATCAATTGTAGGGATTTCCAAAGAGTTTTAACCGTGTTTTCTCCTTGCACGGTGGCAGTGGGTATGACTGACTTCTCCAGATGGCTTCCCGGAGAAGTAGAGCTCAGGGAGGCTATCCACCACGGCTGTTTCACTCTGCTTTACCCCAGCTCTCAACCCTTCGAATGACCCCTTAACTTAGACTTTGGAGAGAAAGGGCCCATTCAAATTGCCTAGAACTGAATGGGCCAGCCTTGCGCATTCACATACTTAAATGAGGTCAATAAAACTGGTGAAACCTGAACTTTATCAGTGTATTATAACAGTGCTCACTTCCTGGCTTTGATATTGTGCCAGTGTGTAGGGTGTCGCCACTGGGGAAAACCGAATAAAGGGCGTCTTATCATCTAACCATATATGAATTGATGGTTAGCTCAAACTGGATAATTAACTGAAATATATGAATTAGAACTGGTGATGGGACTATCAGGTGCTTGCAACATACCAAAAGAAGACCTAGGTTTTATCTCCAGCACTAGAAAAGGAAAAGGAAGGAAGGAAAGGAAANGGGAGGGAGGGAGGGAAAAGGAGGAAGTGAGGGAGAAAGGAAGGAGGAAGTGAGGGAGGAAAGGAGGAAGGAAGGAGGAAGGGAGAGAGGGAGGGCGGGAGGAAAGAAAAAGAAAAAGTAATGGACTAACCTTGCTGACACCCCCCATCTTTAATTCTTTTGGGCCTGCTGCATGACAGGAACTGCCAGTGAGCACAGATGAAAAAACTCCCAGCTTCCTCTCCTACAGGTGCTCAAAGGAAGTTCCCCTTGTTAACTCTGTTTAAATGGCAAAGCACTCCTTTCAACAGCTTCCCTTTCTCTCCCAGCACCTATCACCTGCTGGCATCCTGTATGTTTTACCTGCACATTGCTTCTCCCGCTATCAACTCCATGCATGCAGAGACCTTTGTCCCTGATGTCATATCCTTCGTACCTAGGACATACAGGGGCGTAGCCGGTAATCAGCTCCTGTTTGCCAAGTGGCTGAGAGGTGACAGACAGGAAACAAATACACAACACAAATGATTCCTAAGAAGCCTGAGAGGCTTAATGAAGGAAGCAAACCCAGGATAAAGGTGGGGAAATTGACTGTGGGTGTTTCGGCAAGCCTGGCATACCTCCTTGTTGTGTGTAGGGTAAAGTCTCAGTATCTTTGGTTATAGTCTGCATGTCAAATTTCCTCTTGTCTTCATCCACTAGCTGTGAGCTCTTGCCATGTGCAGGGCTCTGTGGCACAGGCTGAGACAAGGCACACAGCATCTTGTCCTGGGAGAAGGGACAAGGACACAAGCAGCGTATGAAAGAAGAAAGAAGCGCTTTGAAGTCTGAAAGCCTAGTTTCCATTCTGGCCTGCACCCAGTTTATCAGCTTCCTCCTCTCCAGCCCATCTGGGGCACCCAACAGCTCTTAATTAGACCACTCCCTGAAGTCTGAACTCATGTTCCCTCTCGAGGTCCTGTTTCCCTGTCTTGCTCTTCCTACAGGAAGTCTTCCTTGACTGCCCCAGCTCCCACAACCTGGCTTCTCTGAGCACCTATGCTCTTTGTAGTCTGTGTGGCAGCATTTGACCTCCGAGAAGAATCTTGCATTTTTTTGCTCATCTACAGCAGAAGCTGCCTGAGAAGCCCCACCTGGGCTCAGGTGCATAGTGGGCATTTGGCAGCCTGCTCTTGGCAGCAGGCCTCTGGCGGTGTGGCTGATGGGCTTGGGAGCATGGGAAACAGTGACTAGTCATCAAAGAGGGCAGGCCTTGTTGTTTTTGTCATTGACCCAAGCTCTCATTTAGCCACTGGTGGTTCAGTTAGGGGCTAGGCTGAGGCCGCCTTTACAGAGGTTCAAGTGCATTGTTAACAGAGAGATCGTGCAAGCAATCTGACCCAGACAATGTTTAACAGACTTCAGGAGCTGGACTGTTTGCTCAGAAAATCCTCATAAAGCGAACAAAGATATCTGCGCAGTGTTTATTGCTGCACGTTATTGTTAGTTCAACGGAACAAATGTATTTTGGAAATAAACCTTTGACTGGAGAACAGCTTTGATTTGTAGTATCGTTGGAGGATGGTACTGAGTGTTCCTCACATCCACTTTCCCCATCGTTAGCATCTTGGGTACGTTTGTCACAATTAATGAGCCAATATTTATAGACTGCGGTCATCTAAATGCCATACTTCACTTGCATCTTCTTCTTTTCCCCCAATGTCTTTCTTCTATTCTGCAATCTCCCCTGAGTACCACAGCCCATCATTGTCCTCTCTCCTTAAACTCCAGTTGGCACGGATGCTTCCCTGGACTTTCCTTGGGAGTATGAAATGACCTCGATAGTTTCCAGCATTAGACTGACTGATGCTTGTCCCTGAGGTAGGGTTTGCATGATGTTTATATATTTTTCTTCTCACAGTTAGGCTGAAATTATGTGTTTGGTGGAGGAAGACCATAGAGGTAAAATGCTGCTCTCATCATAACACAGCAGAGGGACACACAGGGGATGCTGTCTCTGGTCACCTGCATGAAGTAGTTCCCCTGGTTTTCCCCCAATCTGTCCACACTGTGTACTCTGGGAAAAGGTTGCTGTAAGCAGTCCATCCCTAAGGAGAGAGTCACACTACCTCAGCAAGTGTGAGCCATATCCTCACTGTGTGTCAGGCACCATGATGGGTCCTGAAGGTAATGCCAGGAACAGAACAAGTCTTCTTGTCTGAAGAACTTTCTGTCTAATAAGGGTTTAATAATGACAACCCAAATAGTTCTAGACATGAATAATGAAGGCCAAGATCCTTAGGATTATTTTAAAAACAGAAAGGGCAGAAATAGAACCATATGTGCACAGGGTAGCATCAGAATATGGAGCATTGGGGACATTCATGAAACCTCACTGGGCCTGCCTAGCACAGGAAAATTTATTGGGTTTTTATTCCAATGGTAGAAGCTGTTGGTTTGAGGCATGTAAGATCTAATTTGTGTTATTATTTTTTTTTCAAAAATACTGAATGTAGTTGGGGCGGGAGGGGGGGACCAAAGTGGTGAAGTTTGGAGATCAGCAGGGGTGCTTTAGGAATTGTCCGGGTGAGGGATGGTAGTGTCTTAGATCTAGGAAGCGGGTCAGGGGAGTTGGCCTTGTTTTGGAGGTGGGACTGACAGATACCTGGTGGACCACTTATAGAAAGATTAAGAAACTGGCACAATGCTGGCATGTCTGGGTCCACAGTGGTGCCACTAGCTAAAATCTTGGGAGGTGGGAAAGAAGTCAACGTGATTCGTTAGAGAAGCTCCACTTGAACCCCGTTTTTGGGATGACAGCATCACTAGCAGCGTTCTGACTTACATCACATGCCTGGGGGCACTAGAAGAGTTTTTGGTGTTGACCCATGTGCTACCACCTTTCTTTCTGGTCTACATTACTGAAACAGGATTTGCCAAAGTGAACTGTCCATGGAGGGTGATGCTGGCAAAGAACATACTAGTCACCAGGGGATCTGATCTTGGGGTCACCTCTTTCTGGGCTCAGGCTCTAGGTGCTAGGCAGTAAGCATGACAATTTTCTAGCCTCTCCCAAAGGCCAGCACACAGGAATTTCTTTTCAGTAAGCATATTGGTTTGTGTTGATGCATGTTTCCAGTAAATTTCATCGTCAAATATTTGCCGACTACCGATTGCAGAATTGTGCTCTCTTAGACATGGACCCCTTTTTAGTTGGGTACCTAAGACATCAAGGAACTAAAAGGACAGAAAGCATGTGTAGCATGTCCCGCAAAGCATGCACAACCTTAGAAGTACTGTTAGCCTCTGGAGAGGAAGCTCATGTCTTTGGAGATTGGCTCCTAGATGGGATGAAACAGAACGGTCAATTTGAAGGGCATCAAAGGGACCAGCATATGTGGTCAGAGTTTCTGTTAGGGAATTGGAGAGAGGGCAGCTTGGGAATAAAGACGGATGTGAGGAGGATCAAAAGAGGTGCTTGTTTTCATCTGAACTCTTGACATAAAGTGCCAAGGACCAGGTGGCTTAGTGGCAACACATAATTTATATTTCACAACTATCTTAGGGTTACTATTGCTATGATGAAATGCCATAACCAAAACCAACCTTGGAGGAGAGTAACTTACACTTCCACGTCACGGCTCATCAAGGAAGGAAATCAGGACAGAAACTCAAACAGGGTAGGAACATGGAGGCAGGAGCCAGTACATGCANGCTTACTGGCTTGTTCCTCATGGCTTGCTCAACCTGCTTTCTTATAGAACCCAGCAACACCAGCCCAGAGATGGCACTGTACATGATGTGCTGGGTCCTCCCATCAATAACTATTTAAGAAAATTCCCTACAAGAATTTTCCTTGCCTATAGCCCCATCTTATGGAAATAATTTTGTTTGTTTGTTAATTTGTTTTTCATATCAGGGTTTCCCTGTGTAGCCCTGGCTGTCCTGGAACTCTGTAGACCAGGCTGGCCTTGAACTCACAGAGGTCTGCCTGCTTCTGCCTCCTGAGTCCTGGGATAAAAGGCATGTGCCAGCAAAACCTGGCTTCAAAGCAATTTCTTAATTGAGGTTCCCTCTTTTTCCATGGCTTTAGTTTGGGTCAAGTTGACATAAAACTATGCAGCATGACAATTCTGGAGGCTGGAAGTTTAGAATCAAGGTATCAGGACTCCTATGTTTGTAGGCAGCTGTCTCCTCATGCCTCCGTGTGTTGGAGAGCAGAGCTAGTTAGCTCTCTAGAGACTTTTTATAAGGGCTCTAATTATCCATAAGGGCTTTACCCTCATGAACTAATCCCCTCTCAGAGGCTCTCCCCATAATACCATCTCATCAAGAGGTAGGTTTTCAACACATGAGTTTGAGTTATGCACACTCCATCCATAACAGTGCTGAAAAACTGGTTGTTGATCAGGTGAGTGGTTGGAGAGTGGATTTTTACCAGTGCCTAGAGGGCCTGCAATGCAAGATTGGGTGTCAGTGGTTTCCACAAGCAAAGGGAAGTCACCACTGGAGAAAACTAGTGTGTAGAGGAACTGGTGGAAACCAGATCCCGAAGAAAGATGTTTGAGTCTCTAGCCAGTATTTAATTTATTATAATAATAATGATTCTGCTAATAATAACAATAATTTCTATAACTACTTAATTAGTGTTATTTTTTGCCGGAAAGGCCCGGTTAGCTGCGTGCTTGGCCCTGTCTGTGTGTGATTAGAGGTTATTGACTTATCTTGCGATTCTGTTGTTCTCTTCGCTCGTTGCTCGTTGGTCTCTCCTGATAGTCCATCTCACTGTTGGCTCTTGGGCCTGTGTGTGCTCTACAAGATACCACAAAAGCACAATCTCTGACAAGGTAAATATGCCAAATCCTTATTATAACATTTAACCACTTAGGGAGGTTTTTGCTGTGGGGTGGGGGTGGGTGGGGTGGTGGGAATGGAAAGAAAAGTCCAGATTGCTTTGATTAGCTGCATTTTTCTCTCTGGGTGAATGGGAAGGCTTTGGTGGGAACCTCAGCATTTGAGGCTGTTTCCAGGAAAGCGGTGGTGGAAGTTCTGGAGTCTGGGTCCAGAGCACCTAGGGTGGTATGGCCCTGGGTCGGATTCTTTAAAGAGACATCAGAAATATATGTAAGCCTCTTCTGTCCACTGGAATGCACTGTCTGTGGGGCAGCTGGGAATTTAGGCTGGACAGGCCTATGTGGTACAAGATAGACCGCATCCTTGGTTGGATGACCTTGCATTCCGTGGAGACTCATTGTCTTAAGGACCTGGGTTGGTGACAGATCCTTTCCAGGGTGATGCTGGGCTTAACTCAAAGCCAGCTTCCCAAGAGTTTGCTCATGTTTCTTATTAGGTTCTCCATCTTGGGCTGGGAAAGATAATAGACATAAGATGAAGAGTTTATTTGTGTGACAAGAACATACACACTGAGCATAGATCAGCAGCCTGGCCTAGGATCTAGCATATTTCTACACATAGATTCTTAGTGTATGAACTGGAGGACTGGGGGAGTACACTGTGCCTAGGCTCCTCAGAAGACAGGATATATAGCTATGATACAAACCAGTCTTTCCATTGTCAAGACTGACAACTTCTTTTATTTTTACTGAACTAGTATATTAGAATTCAGTGGATTTCAACCTGCGGGATCATGACCCCTTTGTGGGTCTTATATCAGATACCCTGCATAACAGATATTTCCCTTATGATTCATAAAAGTAGAAAAATTACAGTCAAGAAGTAGCAACGAAATAATTTTATGGTTGAGGTCACTACAGCATGAGGATCACGGTATTAGGAAGTTTGAAAACCACTGGTATTAGATGATATTATTGTTCACAAATATTCACCCTCAGCCTCCAAGGACATAGGATTTAACTATGTGCCTTGTTTCATCACTTTGGTAGATAAAACGTGTTCCCTTGCTCCTTGACTTTGGGCGGCTTGGCCATGTAACTTGCTTTGGCCACACATTACAGAGCAAGCAGGGTCTTAGATGTGATCCTCATTGGGCTTACTCTCTCATACTTAGCTTTTGTCTCTTCATCCTGGTCCCAGAATCAATACAGAAGGTCCAAGCCTGACCTACATGGTCAAACCCAGTCCATTGAACGCCCAGCTTGAGTATAGCTAGTCTAGCCCCAACTGATGCATGGGTGAGAACAAATAACTATTGCTTTCAGTCAGAGATTTGGGCTGATTTATCAGCAAAACTGACTAGTATGTCTCAACCAAGGGGTAGACAGTAAATAGGCTGTGGATGGAATCGGGGTGAGGACAGGTGAGGTAAGAGCATAGACTTCAGCTAGTTCTCAGATTCTTCAGTGCAGGCACCAACAATTGGGAGATTTTTCAGTAGGTAGGGGGAGACACTGAATGAGGGAGACATGAGATCCCAACCCAGTTATAGGGTAATCTGAAAGTAAGTGCAGAAAGGTTAAGTAGTCCCAAAGGACCTGCTGGAAAGCCGTTAGCGTTTGCTTTCCAGTTGACCCTAGCTCCTGCCGCTGTACCTTCTAGTAGGTACTTCAGAAACGTTTGGTGGGTGAAGAAATGTGTGAGAGAATTGTCTAGGCTTTTGAGAATCAGGACTTGTGCAGACATTTCTAAGAATTTGACTCTTTGTTCACCTATCTACCCCTCCATGTGTCTACTGAGCTCTTACAGTTAGAAAGTGCTTGATTCTGGGATCTGAGCTAGCAAGCCTGTGGGGAAAGCCACAGCCATCTTCCCCATGCCCCAAGGAAAGGGACTCAGACCACCAAGGAGACAAGGCTGGAGTATGCCAGTGAGGAGTAATGGCAGAAGAAAAGCTGGGCACTGGGCAGGAAGCCTCCAGAAAGGACATGGCAGTAGAAGGTCTGTCATCTTTGGTGGCTTCTCTGGTATCAGTATAATGTCACCCACCTACCTACCTGCTGAAGTCAAGGGTGGTTCTGCAGGGGTCACTAGGTCTGTGAATGACGACATATGACCTTTCCCTTTAGGCTGCATTCCTAATGCCTAATTGTCCTGTCTCTTTATTTTATGTGTCTTTGTTCTTCCAACTGTTTTCATTGACCCTGGGCTGGGTATGGAAAAACATGGATGTCTGAGGAGCTCACAGCCCCGCAATTCTTAAATCCTGAAAGTGTGATGCTCAGCACATTGTGTACCCCTCCTAACCTGTGAAATGGCTACCAAAAGACCTGAATTCAAATCCTATCTCTGCACCCTACTAGCTATGTGACTTTGAGAAGTCACTCACTGTCCACTGAGCCCCTGTGAAAGGCAGTCTAATAGAGTGACAGTTTTATGGCATTGATGTGTGGTAGAGGTATAATGTAGCCTTTCTTTGGGAATGCCATCTTGTTAAAAAAGAAAAGAAAAGAAAAGAAAAGAAAAGAAAAGAAAAGAAAAGAAAAGAAAAGAAAAGGTACCCAGGGCCAGATGAGAGGAGAGTAAAGTCCTGAACCAATGCCATGTCTGGGAGGACTACAGTCTTTGCTTAGGTGACATACCTGTGAGCATTTCCAGAACCAACCCCAGGCTAGGAGACATTAAATCCTTGCTTGTGGGTCTCCGTGGGATGTAGTGGGTATCAACAACCAAAATGTCCTCCGGGTTTCAGTGCTGTCTGCTTAGTCGAGATGTTAGACATCCCAGTTCCTGCGATAATTGTGAAGCTAAGGGTAGCTAGGTTCCTGGAGCTTAGAGTGGGTGGTTCTGAGGTTCCACTGGATTTCCTGGGACAGAGGGCTGCCTTAGAATGTGGGGAGGTGCTTAGCTGGACTGATATAGTTCTTCCGGTTAGTAGAACAGCCACCCATTCATTTCCCATCTATTCAGCAACCTCGTAACCTCTTTCTGAGCACCTGCTTTGTGTCAGGGAGGGTCTTAGTTGTGATATTGCAATTGCAGTTCTCAAATTATACAGTGTTCAGGGACTTTATGAAGCAAACACCCTTTTATAATATTGTTTTCTAGCTGACCAGACAATTAAGAGTCATTTCCCTCAGTGGTTACTCACAGCCAGTTTTCTGTCATTTTGAGAGCTGGCTTGGACACTTGGGCACCTGGGTCATAGGAGAAGTAAAATTGCAACTATTGCCACAGGAGCATATACAGTTTACCTTCTTCGGCTCTCGATGAAAGGAAATTGCCAAGCAAATTAGAATGGTAATTACAGTGTGCTGCTGGGTCATGAACACAGAGTTATCACAAGGCAAGAATGTTGTTATGAATCAAATATTAACATGCTAATTGCATGAGTTCTTATCTCTATAAAAGCAGGTATTGGAAGTGTCTCTAGCAGGTACTCTTTCTGCCTAGTTCTTGTTACCATGGGAATCCGTCAGCCAGGGGTAGTGCCCAGCTCATGCCTTTTCACTGCATCCTGCATCACAATTATCGGTATTATTTGGCCTTGAAAACCATGCTGTGCCCTGGAAGATAACACACAGAGAAACCTCAATTAGGCAGCATCAATGTAGAGTGAGCACTTAATCAAATCATGACCCTCGGCTATCATGATGTAAGCCAAGGGACTGGATGGACAGCTTTTGAACAGTATGTTTACCTCGTACATCTGATGCTTTCCCTTGGAGACTTAGGGTCTGTAGTTGTCCTGGAACTCACACAATGAGGGGTAATAGTTGCCTCTTTCCTGGCTGACCCTGGCATGCTGGTGTTCTCTAACTCTGGGGCAGGGGTCTTTCCCATCAGAGACTGACTGAATGTTTTTCTGTCTTACTGAAATATCCTTTGCAGCTTACTTGTCGCTTTTAGCTGCTGGTGTACTGAGGAACCAGAGGACCGGCCTTATTAAGTATGAATCCAAACCTAAGCTGAATAATTTCAAATGATAGTGTGATATTCTTCTGGGGGTCAAGAACATGAATGCAGTGGGGCTGCTTTTTGTTTGTTTGAACACATGTTCATGATGTAAGAAGTCGCAATATATGGGACTTGCTGATAACATGAGGTGTATATGTGTGCCCGTGTTTAATCCCATACTTGAATGGTATATAGGAGGTGGTTAATTCAGCTCTTTAAGCTTTGCAAGGTTTCTCTCTACCCACAGGGACCCTTCCATCCCTTGTAGCTCCACTTACTGCATGAATGTGTCTAGTGTCTCGGAAACCAGTATCATCTCACTAAAGGAAGAACTGGCTAAGTGGGGAGTATGGTCTTGAAATAGCTGTCCTGGGGAACCTGAGTTCCTGTCGCAGGAACAGAGCCAGCAAAGGCCAGGCACCAACTCGTTCAAGCACACGACTGAGAGGCCCTACACATTTCTGAGCTGATTGATCTAGTTTTTTAGCTTTTAAGACTTTTGGAGTGTGGTCAAAGTACACCAGATTATCTATCTCTCTGAATGATCACTCTGCTTTTTAATTCCCCCCACACACCTTTGAGACTGAGCAACGATGTACCATCTGAATACACACCACCCAGGCAGGATCTGCACACGGTTCAGGTGAGCGGGCCTCTTGCTGGTGGGGTGCGTGTGACAGAGGTGTGTTGCTTCTCATCAGGGTGTCTGGTGGCACCTCTTTAGTTACTCTCATTGCAAGATGACTGAAGAGTGTACCTTATTGCCTTAGCTTTATCATATTCTACTCTAAAAGGGTCAGATTCCCTCCAGTGTTGCCTGACTTCTGGGTAAGGCTCTTCCTTATTCTTCTTTCCTTTCCTTTCCTTTCCTTTCCTTTCCTTTCCTTTCCTTTCCTTTCCTTTCCTTTCCTTTCCTTTCCTTTCCTTTCCTTTCCTTTCCTTTCCTTTCCTCCCTTTCCTTTCCTTTCCTCTCCTCTCCTCTCCTCTCCTCTCCTCTCCTCTCCTNNCCTCTCCTCTCTCCTCTCCTCTCCTCTCCTTTCCTTTCTGTCTGTCTTTCTTTTTGTAAAAAGTTTGGAAACTTAATTTCCTTCATTTCAGAATTCATAGTGAAGATCATGCCGTTCTTCAGTGAGTCCGTGGGTGACTTCTGCCGACTCTCCCATACCTAAAATTGTAGGTTAGCCCAGGTTTGAGTCTGGAACATGCTAAGCTCACACAGCAGGAGCTTACTTTCTTGACCCCCGCCCCCCCCAACTCCTCTCAGGTCTAGATCCCATTTGTAATGTGACCATAAGGCTCTCTTTTCATCTCTGTTAATTTCCAAATTGGCCCGTTTAATCTATACATTCCAGAGCCGCAGTCCAACATTCCAGGGAACCTTTCCATGGACAATCAGAGCAGGCGTTCTTTCCACCAGAGTTTGTTTAAGGAAAGGGAATGTTGGGGGTGGGGAATCCCCAAGAGCAAATTATCTTCATTTCTACAGAGACCTCAGATTTCAGCCTCGGTTCTCAAAGCCCACGTCCCTCTTCTGCTTTGCCAAGGATCTCAGTCGGTCGAGAGCTTGGGCCTGACCCAAGTTCACTTCCTCACATGTTCCTTGAGTCCCTGTTGCAGACAAGATCCTGTGAGCTCGTCCTCCTGCCAGAGCATCAGTGTGGCCTACTTCGGGATGCTCTTTTTGGTTCCTCTCTGTGCTGTGGGGGCGCAAGCATGCAAGTGTGTTTGAAGCATCATTTGGCTGTTGCCAAGGGAGGTGTCAGTCTTGCTGCCAGATGGGTACGTAATGTACCACTCATGTGAGCTGGGCACTGGGGAGATTTAGCTGGAATTAACAATTGCACAAGAACAAGAAAAAAAAATAAATGACCCAAGTGTTTGAAGGACTATCAGTTGCCTTGATCTCTACTGCTGAATGCTAGTTTCTTTCCTGACTGACTTTCCGTTCCTCTGATATTCAGAATTCTTTCCCTCTTTCGGGATTAATTGGAGCTTCTCTTGCATTCTTCCCATTCTGTTAGAAGGGATAGCCTGATCTTTTTCTTTGGAATGCTTTGGTCCCTGAGAGGCAGCTCCACACAGTGAGATAATACCCTGCCCTGTGAATTAGGAGGTTCTGACCTCCAGCCTTTCTTGCTTTTGGTCATCACCCATACATAACCTGAGTAGGACAGTAGGTTATTAGATGGTGTTTGAATCTTGTCCAAGTATCACCTACCCCTTCCTGTCCTCAGCACACTTGCCTTGGATATTCAGCTCAGGAATATTGGAAAACAGCCTTTAATGTGACAGTCACTGATCTCAGGAACCTGTTTATTGCCATTTGGGAGGCAATGCATCTGATAAGTGTGTGTATTTTTAAGTCAGTTTTTAAGTCTGAGGCAGCCATAATAGCTCCCTCTGACAGGTGTATAATCAGCATTTAACAAGCAAATGAGTCAGACCTTCCAGCACTACAGAGACAGAGTCAGCTCAGAGGTCGGCTGGACTTAGGTGGTGTATAGCTGGGCAGCAAGTGCAATCCCATTATATGGCACACAAGTAGATACTCCTTCTCTGAGCGTGTGCAGCCCTAGCCTGGGCTCCTAAGCCCCTCATCCATGGAAAAATGCTATAGGTGAAATCCCAAAGCTGTTCACTGTTAATAACCAAACAACACGCAAACCAAACCAACCAATCAACAGCACCAAATCCACCAAAACAAACAAACAAACCTATTGGAAGCAAAACTACAGAGGTGCCTCATGGTGCTAAATAGCTTGTCCTCCTGGATGCTCTTGGCAGGGCTCAGGCTATGCCAATGTGCATGCCCCCATGATGCTACTGTGTAGGATAGGCTAGATACGCAGAAATAAAGAGCCAATACCAGAAGCCCACACTTGTTCCAGTTTTCCTGTCTGTGGGACGGAGACATGATAGGACTCACTTCAGAAAGTGCCACTCACTTGCTCGCTGGGAAAGCAGAACACACCTTGCTGTTACCGCCCCAGGAAGCTCTCAGCAGCCACTCCACCTTCTCCTGTGTGCCTGTAGCCCCTGTCTCCCTACAACACTTCTCTTTAAAGTACCCTCATCACCTGGAAGCACACAGGACTGAGCCCTCCATGGCACCATAGCTGTGGTGCAGAATGCGACTCTAAGCCGTCATCAGCTGTTTCCAGAAGGGAAATGGAATGGGTAGAGTCTTAAGAGTTTGAGGTGTTTGGCTATGGCCTTTGAGACTGGTAGAGTAGAAAGCGAAGAAGAAGAGTTACTGGAAAAGGTCTAGATGCCAGGAATCATCCATGTGTCTCCTCAGTGCCCGTCCCTAGGAGGGACATTGTCATTATTCTGACTGGTTTTGTGTGTCAACTTGACGCAAGCTAGAGTCATTAGAGAGGAGAGAGCCTTGGCTGAGGAAATGCCTCCCCAAGATCAATCTGTAAAGCATTTTCTCAATTACTGATCAATGCGGTAGGGCCCATAGTGGGTGGTGCCATCCCTGGGCTGGTGGTCCTGGGTTCTGTAAGAAAGTGGGCTGAGCAAGCCAAGGGAAGCAAGCCAGTAATCAGCACCCTTCCATGACTTCTGCGTCAGTTCCTGCCTCCAGGACCCTTCCCGTTTTGAGTTCCTGTCCTGACTCCCTTTAATAATGAACAACGATATAGAAGTGTAAGCAAAATAAACCCTTTCCTCCACAGTTTGCTTTTGGTCACGGTATTTCATTGCAGCAATAGAAACCCTGACTAAGACGGTCGAATACCCCATGATTTCACTCTGTTGGGAGTTCATTGACCTTTTCCTTTGTGATCTATAATCACTGAAGCCTTTGAAACTGTAACCTGAATTTTGCAGCTGGGCATATAGTACTAGGTCCTCAATAAATACTGTTTGGTGGAAATAGATCCATCTGTAGCATGGGGACCAACAAAATAGAGGAAACTGATCACCACTCACAGAGCAGAACTGAGCCTGCTTCTCAGAAGCCACTTGATCACCAAGCGGGGAGGCTCAGCCTTTGACCGCAAGGAGCCGGGCAATGAGCAGGAAGCCTGAGTGGGTCACTTCCTCTCAGCCACCCAGCTACAATTTGCATTTTCCAAGTAGCTACTTAAGCCACGCATAAAGCTCAACACTTGCTTGACCTCACTGTATAGTAACCCTGGGGTACTGCTTCATGTGCTCTTTCGTTGTGTTCAGTTCATTTAAGTTTGTTCTCTAATGAGAGAGAAAGAAGGGATGTGGATTTGGTGGGGTAGGGAGGATCTGGGAAGAAATTGTGACCAGAATATATTGTAGGTAAAAAAATCATTTTCAATATTTTTTTTTAAAAATGAGCTCAGAAAATAGAGGAGCTGGTCGCCAGTTTCCAAATGAGGTTCTATAATTGTGCGTTTCAAAGGAGAAAATTCGTTAAACTTCATTGAAATAAGGAACACAGGGAAGGGCTGGGAGACGGAAACCCAGTAGTAGGGCATGTGCTTAAAGTAAACAGAGCCCTAGGTTCTACCCTGAACAGCACACACTCTCACACACACACACACACACGTACACACACTCATCACTATTGAGAGAGAGAGAACACACCTCAGAAAGGGAGAGTAGTAAGACTAAAATTGATCACATGTGTTTTGTGGGTTACAGAAACTGAAGGACTCTGAAGTCTAGGACTGTGTTGGCCGTCCATACCTGTCCTATCTGGATTCCCCAGTTTCTTCTCTAAGCAGAGAGGCATCTGTCTGAAGATGGATAAAGAATGAGCCTTCAGGAAGGTGCAGGGTTGGTAAACAGCCTGTGTCCATTTGAGGCCTGTGATCCTTGGAGCAAGGGCGTGTGGCTTGAGCCCACAGCAGTATTCAGGGCCAAACTCTGACCTGGAGGCCTGTAAACATTTGCTGGGATAGCACAAGAGAGCTGTGAAAATGTCCTCACAGCGTCAGGGAAGGATGTAGGCCATCACATATATGTATGCATTAAATTTTCAGCTGTCCTGATTTCTCTCAATAACTGCATTTCTTCCCCCCAAAATGAGCCAGGCCTCTCTGTATCTCTTCTGCAGTAGGATAAATCCTGGAGCCCTGGCCTCTCATGCTGGATACTGGAAGGGTGGCTCTCTGTACCAACAGACACATACTGCTAGGAGCTAAGAAATCTAAAACAAGGCACGGTAGCCNCCATAGCCAAGGGTTACCTGATCCCCAGAGGCTTGAACTGAACCAAGAGACAGACAAGCTGTGGCCCTCAGAGGATGTCCCCCGAGACTCAGGTCCCATATGAGAACAGTTCTCAAAGAATGGAGTGACTGGTCTTACTCATTTGATATCCAGAAATGTGGAGAAAACAGAGAAGGCATGGGTTACAGGTGCCCCAGTCGCTCTGATCCCTCTACATTGCTTCCAGCCCTGGAGGGATCCACTGAAGAATGGGGGAGACATACAAGTGTGTGTGTGTGTGTGTGTGTGTGTATGTGTGTATATGTGTGTGTGTGTGTGTGTGTGTGTGTGTGTGTGTGTGTGTGGTGAGTGCTATAATGGAGGGGTGTGCCTGAAGTCCATGGATGTCAACAAGGGTCTTAGAGCAGGAAGTGGCAGGGAGAAGTTGCATCTTAGTTATGTAAGACAGCCAATGGACCAGAAACCTGAAGCAGTCAGCATGCTTGGCTTGGAGCTAGGGTAGGCTTAGCTGCCCTGCGCACCCTAGGGGCCCATGTCTCAGTGGAACTCAGCTGTCATGACACAGCAGAAGCTGTTGTGGGCTAGGTTACAGAGGTAAGAGGAAGCAGGAGAGCTCTTGGAGGAAGCACTGGGCTTGGGAACTCAGTTAAGGGCAGAATAGACAGTGCAAAGGAATACAGAGTAGTAGGCCAACAGGAGCAAGAACCAGCAGCAGGTGGCAGCACAGCCTGGAGGGGTCCTTCAGTGGCACACTGCACAGTGGCTTCTACCTTCCTCTAGGCAGCAGCGAGGCTCAGGATGACCCTCAGTCAGAAAAGATGCTTGCCAAAGACATAAGCTACTCTAGTTGGCTCTACGGATGCTGAGAGGTCCAGACATCAGAAGACCGAGCTCTTGCCACCAGATGGTTTCTTTTACCACTCACTGCCTCAGTTGGACCATCTAGCAAATGAGGTTCGAGGAGACTTGGGATTCTGTCATTGTGCTACCCTGTCGCCTGCCACAAGGTCTGTCACTCCGGGGATGTCTTTAGACTTGGGAGAGGAAACCCTGCTGCTTTGGCAGCCACCTGGGTATTTGAGAGGAGTGTTCAGATGGAGATAGGAATGGCTCCAGAGCAAACCCCAGACAAGATGCAAGTTAGGGGATGCCTACTTTCTCACACCCAGACCCTGTCTCCTCTTATGAGGTACTGCTCCCACACACACACACAGCTTGAGAATTGCCCAGATGGGCCAGGTCTGTTCCACGCCCACCTTCTCCTAGGCCAAGAACCCTGTGCCTGGTCCCTACAGATGTGCCACAGGCCTAGGACAGGAATGCAGGCTGGTCCACCTGGCATAGGAGCCTCCCTTACCCAGGGAGTACGGCGTCCAGTCTGCTCTGGGCCCAGGGTCCTGGCTCAGAACTCACTAAGGTTTATTTATTTATCATTTGTTTGGGGGTGAAATGGGAGAGAATTGAATCCAGTGGGCTCTTTTAGCAGCAGTTGGTAGAAGAAAGGCATGTCTGTTTCTTGCGAAAGAATCCCCCGCATTGTGGCCCCAGCCCCCTTGGTTGGGTTTCGGCTGACAATGCACTCCTTTCTCCCTGTGCCCGTGGCTCACCCTGCCTGCCCGTCGCCGCCTGTCTGCCCTTGGTCCAGTGTGCTGTCTGCTGCCCACTTGGCAGTGAGAAGGGAAGGAGTAGAGAGGCCTGAGGCCTGGCCTATCAATCCAATCTGCCTCCAAAGCTGGCAACATTTCTGGGGTCATCCTATGTCCCTAGGACTTCTCCATAAGAATGTCAGATACTATACTTAGAGATGTGAAGCCTCTCCCTCCTTGAGTGAGGACCAGGGACTCGGGTCCCAGGTAAGCCAGTGCCCCTGCCACCTCTGCCTCCTGCTTTCCATCACCGTTTTCAGATTGAAAAATGGAGACTCCAAGGAGTGGTGATGAGCCACGTTCACACCGCAAGGCCGTGTTGGCTGAGTTGTTTCCACTGCTCTGGGATGGAGTAAAGATAACTGGATTGGCAGAAGCAGAGCGTGGCCTGGGAATTCCCAGCCTACTTGCCTGCATGAAGACATGGCTTCCTCCCTTGTGAGCTGGCAGAAGAGCACCGGGTCACAGCTCCTCCGTGATTTGCTTCCTGTTTGCCTTTCCCTTGTCAGCAAATGCTTCTTCCTTCATTTTCCCCACTCGGTTCATTCCATCTTCGCTCTTTCTTCGATTCTCCCTACTCCTGGGCCTGCCTGGAACTCTTCTTCTCCTTGGCAGCAGCAGTATATATAAATAGTACCCGCCCCTCCCCGAGTGCTTATCTTCTCAGTGGCTTTACCTTCCCTTCTCCCCATTCCGCTTGTGGCTTCCGAGAATGATCAGTGAAAGTATTCTGGTCTTCTGGGATTGTCCTGAAAAAGTAATCTAACAAGCACACAAGCGTTCTGCAGAGTCATGGGAGCTGACGACCTGCGGACAGAGGAGGGAGACGTAGGGTGAGAAGAGGGGCGCGGAGGACTGGCTCAAGGTGGGTGGCCCAGCCAGTATCTGATGACTGAAAGGCAGAGAACCAAGAGCGTAAGCAACCACGAGCAAGGGAACCATCTTGGACTTTTGAGGGAAGAATCCAGAGATTAAGGAGAGAGAAAGATCATCTTAGTTTGTCACTTGGGAGGGTCTGGGAATCTAGTGAGAAGACAGAACATTACATTCCTCTTCCCGGTGTGCTGAGTGCAAAGCAAACCATGTGGGTGAGGGCTGAGGCTGGATTTCCTCTCCTTTGCTTTCTGAAAATGAAACGAAATGAAGATAGTCTCGTTTTTCTTTTTTTCAAAATCAAAGGGTTGAGACAGGCAGGGAGGTCTAGACAGTTGAGATTTTTAAAAAAGGGGACTCTGGAGGCTTGGCGCCAGTGAGATAGCTCAGTAGGTAATGGTCCTTGCCACCAAACCTGAGGACTTGAGTTCAATCCCCAGATCCAAATAGTGGTAGATGGGAACTGACTCCACAAGTTGCCCTCCGATCTATACATACGTGGCATGGCATGTACATGCCAACATACATACAAACACACACTCACACAAAATAACTATTTAAAAAAGCACCAACACCAACTGAAGGCTGCATTTTGCTTTACTCTGTCATCTCCTAGCCTTTTGGCCAGAGGCTCTAAAGGCAAAATGCTAGTGGCCTGCTCGAGGTGTTTGTTTTCCACCAGGTACTCCAAGTCCTATAGGTCATCTGAGGGGCCATTCTAGACAGACTGGGAGGCTTATGTCTTGCTAGACTTCTTTTCCCTTTTCACTGCCATTTGGCTTACTGGCCATTAGCTGGTCTGTCTGCTCCCCCTAAAGACCGTTCCCGGAGTGCTGTCGCCCAGGAAATGCCCTTAAGATGCCAAGACTTTGCTCTACAGGCTGGAGGCTTAGTCAAACTATTCCAGAGCCCATTGTCATTGTCTCACGGTCTTTGACTGGAAGATGCTGGAGCTTGTTAGCACATCTGGGTTTTAGGCCATTCAACCTCAAGACACCAGAATACACGATACCCGAATTCTAGTTTCCTCACTGTTTTAAGGGCCAATGCCACCAAGGATCTGGAACCTCATAGGGTGTTGCTGTGAGCTCACTCTGCGATAGCTGGCCTGCTCTGAAGCTTGCCTTCTGATTTAGGAGTACTGGACAAGAAGTCTGTCCTGCCCCTGGGTTTCTGCAAGCCAGTCCCCTGCTGCTCAGCTTCCTCACTTGTAAAATCCAGGCAACAACTTCACGGGGTGTTTGTGAGGATGGGGAGACAGTGTGCAGAAGAGAAAAGTGGTCTGCAGATGTCAGGATTCTATGCCAATGCTGTCAGCCTGCTCATCCTCAGTCCCAAGGCGCTGGAAAATCCAGCTACTAGCCTGCTTGCTTTGGCTTCCATTTGCACCATGGGCTGTTTCCCAGCCTTTACTGTTTACCAAGTTTTTTTTTTCAATCGGTAAACTGGACTCCCCCGGGTCTCTCCTTGATTGCCCTTTCCCTGGGTACTTTCTAGGAGCACCCCTGTCATAATTAAGTTCCCTCCTGCTTCCACTTCTGTTTATAAGATCTTCTTTGTATACACACACACACACACACATGTATTCACTGTATAAGTCATCACCCTGATGACTGCCTGTCTGTCACACACTTGGGTGTCTGAGGTCACAGAGTGACTTTGGGTGGGTCCCTTGGCCTTTTTAAATCTTCATTTCCTCACTATTAATGTGGAGAAAGCCATACACACACCTCCTGTAGCTGCAGCAATGAACAGTGACAAGGAGTAAAGCATTTAAAGTAGCTGCCCTTAGAGGATGCTGCTCCACGATATCAGTAAAAATGACAACAGATCAAGATAAAGAGTGGATGCTGCGAACCCATGCTCAGACCCCCCTATGGGAGGCGGGCCACCTTAGATGGGCTGAAGAACACTCCAAGCAGTTTGGTGTCTGTATTATAAATACATAGAAAGACCAGGCTCTCATTCAGTGGTACCAGATATCATTGTTTCTCCTTATACCTCATGGGGAAAATGTAGTCTTTGCTGTGTGCATCCCCTTGAGTGTTTGTATGCAGCATGGTTTGGTTTCTGACATAGTCAATACTGTTAAGCAAATGGCAAGGACAGCAAAGAGCAGCGAAGGGACTGGGAAGATGTGAGGGAGTAGAAGAGGGAACACCTTCCAACTTCATGAGGCCAGTGTAATCCTGAACCCCAACCCTGACAAAGACATTGCAGGAAATGTGCATGCACATGCCTCTTGTGTCCTGACCATGGAAGCAGAAGCTCTCAACAAAAATTAGCCAATCAAATTCATCAAAAACTAAAGGGATGATATTATGGCTGAAAAGACATTATTTTGAAACACAGGGCTTGTTTAACGTTATAAAATCAATCAATGAATTTCATTATATCAGCAGATTGAAGGACATGAGCCTATGATCAACCAGATAGATACAGAAAAAGCTTTTGAAAACATGTCAACATTCATGATTAAAAAAAAAAACTCTCAGTGATCTAGAACTCAAGATCCAATAATGGATTTTTACACTAAACCACAACTGGCAAACATTGTGTAACAGAGTGAAAATTTAATTTCTCTAAGATTAAAGGAACAAAGCAAATTGTATAAATGCAAAGAGCTTATATCCACAGTATGTAAAGAAAGCTTCAAAGTAAATAATATGGTAAAGGAAACCAGGTACGGTAGCACCTACGTATCATCTCGACACTTTGGAGACTAAGGCAGGAGAATCAAATTCAAGGCAAGCCTGGACTATCTGGTGAGATCCCTTTTCTAAAAAGGGAGGAAGAAGAGAATGGAGTGGGGAAGGAAAAATTGAATGAGAGATGTAGTTACTCAAAAGAAGACATACGATGGCAAATAAGCCCATGAAAAGGGGTTAAAAATCTTCAGTTATTAGGAAAATGCAAATTAAACTGATAATGGGACACCACTGCAATAGCTACTTCAAGGATTGGTGAGTATGAAGAAGCTTCAATTTCACCCACTGCTTCCGGGGATGCAATGTCACAAGCATTCTGGAAGACACTTCTCTCGAGCCTAATGAAGTTAAACATCCGCTGACCACACCCAGAAGTTCTACCCCTTGGTACTTATACAGGTGAAGCAAAAACTTAAGTTCAAATATGTTCTATTGTATATGAAAGTGTCACCACGAAACCCATTATTGTGTGCAATTAACATAAGATAATACAAAAGCCCCTATGTGCACAGGGTTGATGGCTGTATACCAATAAAAGCAATCTAAATGTCCACAAACCAGGGAACTGATAAACTGTGGTCCACCCAAATAAAGACATGCTGCTTAGCAATGAGGAAAAAGAAATGACTGACAAGTACATCGTGTCTGATATGTGTGATGCTGTGTGGAAGTCAGATTCAAATGGCAAAGTGCTCTATGAGTCACTTTCATGACACTGTGGGAAAGGCAAAACTATATATGCAGAGAAAACATAAGTGGTTGCCAGGGGTGGGGACGAGGGTAGGGTTTCCTTCAAAAAGACACAGGGGAATTCTTTGGGGTGTGGGAATTCCTTTATATGTTAGTACGGGTGGCAATTTGGCTGTTTTAAAATCATAACTTAAAACGTACGCTTATCTAACTATGCAAATTATGTCTTAATATGAGAATGGTGAAATGGGTGGGTTAGGAAAGGTTTCGGTGAAAGGCTTTCAGACGTCTGTTGACCCCAGTGAGATTCTTCCTCAAGCTCTTCTCCGGCATAAGTTTCAGAGCATCCAACCCCTGGAGGTACTGTGCATTCTCACTGTGGCTGTGAAACTCACTCCCACCTACTCCTGATTTCCTGACTTTTCCTAAGATCTAGGGACAAACAACTGTTGCTGTGCCAGGCAGATTGGTCCCCATGTTGGTGACTTTGGAGAACTGCTGCCTGTTTCAAGAGCCCCATCCCCTTTCTCTAATCTTATTTGGAATCTCCAAGTCCCCCTGAGGTACTTTTTCAAGGAAGATCCTCCCAGACAGAGCTGGAGATTTCTCTAGCCTGCCCACTGGTCACACCTCTACGTATAACATCTATAACTTTATGTTGCTTACAGCTGCCTTCAGGAAGATCCTGATGCCAGGAGTGTGAAAACTTGCCCGCCTCCCCAGACTACAGCTTGGGTCAGCTTGACGTTGTGGTCATCCCTGCTCAGCTCCTTCAGGGACAGTCTTCACTCTGGACCTTCTCATTGGCCTGGATGGGACATTCTGAAAGCTTTAACCTGCATCTCTTCTAGCTTGGTCCTTCTGTCTTCCTCTGACCTCTCTCCTCCCTGGGGTAGGTTACATCATAGTCTGAAGGTCTTCGCTACCTGCAGTGGGTTTTGACTTCACTGTACATAGGCATTTGCCGGAAGTTAACCATGCATACCTCCAACATCCTTGCTTCCTAAAGGACTTCCCAGTCCTTTCCCCACCCGGTGGTCTTTTCTTTTTCCAATGTCTTTTAATTCTTGCATTTATTCATTTACTCAGCAAGTATTTCTCAAGACTCACTATTCAGAATCTGTTATCTACTGCTCAGTGCCAAGGTTGTCTTCTTCCCATGAAACTCAACTAGATCTAACTTCTCCCTTTACACACACACACACACACACACACACACACACACACAGAATCCCTAAGATTTCTATATCCTGTGAATCTCAATTCCTTGGTTCCTGTGTTCTTTTGCCACACAATGCCATTCCTGTTCCCTAGTTAGCTTCTTCTTTTAAAGCTTTCTAAATCGTCTGCCGTTACGGCACTTAGCCTTCGCTCTTACTCACAGCAGTATATGGCATGCATTAGGTTGCAGAAATTAGTTGAGTGTCTTGACAGCATATTGTCAGGACTGATTAGAAGAGATAATGTGCATAAAGCACCAAGAAGAGTTACATGATGAATGCTTGGGATTGCCTTCTGGTAAGTTCCATTTAATGACTCATCATTTGAAGGTGATGCTGTCCTCAATACATCCCATATGTAGTTGGAAGAGACAGAAACACAGATGTGCATGCCTTGCGGGACCATATACTAGGCTGGTGCCAAGAGAATGAAACTCTAGTCTGTGGTCTCTGCTAAGGAATCTCTCTGGGACTCAGTCTCCTCACCTCTAATCAAAATTAGGCTCTTGTTTCCCAGGATCTTGCAGAAGTAAGGTACTGCAATATGGACTGCAATATGCAATACTTCCCTCTCTGTGAAGACTGAGGATCTTGTGATACAGAAAGTAGACTCTCAATACACACTTTATAACATGATACTAATTACGACCCACGGTAATCCTGTGGGTCATATAGATATCTTTCACCTGTTAGTTGCTATTTCTTATCAAAATGGAGTGGGGAAAGCTGATGTTTATTAAAAGACAGCTATGTGTCGTGACTTCATGTGAGAGTGCATGTCTAGGTCTTCATTAAATCTCAAAACCCCATGCTTCTCTTCTTATTTTTTTTTTATTGGTAGACCAAGGTCAGAGGAAGGGAGAGCATTATCTAAATATTAAGAACAAGCAAATAATTGGATTCCAGGTTCACTCCTCCTGGCTCCCTAGATAGTGGGGTCAGGTGACCAATGCTTTAGGTTCTCAAAATAGAAAACTAAAATCCAGCAAAAACTGAGATCTCTGTTTCACCTGTGAATAGAGAAGTCTGGAAAGCATGGCAGCAGGAGCCCTCAGGCAACCTCTTGTTCCCATCCAGCGCTGCCTACTCATCCTGTGATTTTGATCTCTGCTCATCCCTATACCTGTGAGAGCAGTGTAGTGATGCATCTGCCCCTTGGGTCATTAGAGGCTTCAACTATGTTAATAACCAAAGAAGCATCCATTAGTGCCTGCCTGTCACCTACTGAGTCTGCAACAAATATGGCTAGTTAATAGTATCACTGTGCTTGTCATTCTTTAAATCTTAGCCTAGGGATGAGTCGGGGAGGGGTCTTCGGCTGTGTAAGGAATGTCTATCTGGAGAGTGTCACTGAGATGTGGCCCCAGCCCCTTTGACTCATGCAGAGGAACACCTAACCCCTGTGTGGCCTGGGGCAGCACTTGTCAGGTGTTCCTGCAGAACACAGAACATTTAGCAACATCACAGCTGTGGAGATGCACCTGCTTGCTCAGCCCCTTCATCCCACACCTCCCAGGGCTGGCCCTTTGCTGCTCTGAAATGTCTCGTTCCTGGGCCCAAGAGCCAGGCATATCTGATGGAGTCTCCAACGAGCACTCATTTTGATCTGTATGTGGGAATGTGACCGTGCATGGAGCTCTAGGCATCCTGTTGAACCAGGGAATCTGAGACAAAACTGGGGAGATCATTTCACACTGGTCCTCCAGTACCACGTGGGAATAAAATGGATGGCACCACCCTCCTTCCCGATGTTGACTCTCAAGGCCTGCACTGCTACTGAGGTGGGGAACTATTACTAATTTGAGAAGAACCTCCTTTTCACTAGGATTGATTGGGCAGATGATATTCCAGTCATTGTCCGAAGAACTTCCCAACCGTTTATCCACTGAATCATCGCACTAACATCTGTGGTTATTCCTACCTGGCAAATGAGAACTTTAAGGCAGA
Source organism: Bramus lutescens (assembly GCA_001685075.1). Taxonomy (NCBI): domain Eukaryota; kingdom Metazoa; phylum Chordata; class Mammalia; order Rodentia; family Cricetidae; genus Bramus; species Bramus lutescens. Next base: position 375,035 of record LOEQ01000317.1, on the reverse strand, counting down.
GACAGGGTCACTCAGACGGTATGTGGAGAGAAGGCACACAGCCATGCAACAGGGCAACCATTCTCTCCAGAGGTGGAGGCCAGACATCAGAGTTCCCATGGGCCCTCTCATACCTTCTCCTTAATCTTCACAGTGCCCTGAGAGGTAACAAGGATTGGTATCCAGGTCTATAAGTGGGAGAACTGGAGCCATGGAAGGACTTGGCTAGGCTCATACAACTCGTCAATAACCAGTCAAGTTCTCTGACTCATAACTGAGTTGCTTTTTCCTTCACTAGGCTGCATTTGTATGTACATGTGTGTACCTGTGTGTACTTTTATCTCCAAATGTATCCATGCATTTTCACATTTCCTCAGGTGTGTCCATGTGTTTGCATGCACTTCACATGCAGACATATATCTTTGTTTCTGTGTATGCCTGTGGGACATGTTCATGAGTGTACATATATCTATATGTGTATATTATGCTCACACATGCATGCAGATGTACTCTTTATGATGGGATTGGTGGCTTGCCAAAGAGAGCTTGATACTATATAGCTGGTAGAGATGCAGAGGAAGTTCTAATTGTGAGGTTTGGGCATCTATTCTGCTTCTCCCACTGAGGGTCTGAGGATCTCAGTAAGCTCCCTATGCTCCCGAGTCTCTCTGATACCATGAAGGCAGAGCCAGGTGAGCAGTTCAGACGGCTACCTTGTGCTGGCATTCTGTGTAGCCCCCAGAGCCTATGGAACCATGAACGGGGCTCTGAGGAGACTTCTTAAAGGAGGCACACGAAGCATTTGATGTTTGGGATAGAGACAGCAACTGGGATTAGTAAGTGTGGGCAGAGAGTGTCATTCATATGCCTGTTGCTCTTCTGGGCTGAGGTCCAGAAATAGCTGTGGTGAGAACTACATTTTTAAAGTGGGCCTTAATGTTTTTCACTGCTGGAAAATATGCCATTTTCCCCTCCAGATTCCTGTACCGCCATGCCCCTAGTTTCTGCCCACATTACTCACTTTATTTGCTCTGACTGAAGCCTGTCTGTTTTTATTTCTGTGTCAGTCCTTGTCTCTACCCCTTGATGCTGTGCAGAATAGCTGGGCTGTGGCCTTGCTGTCTTTGTTGAGCCTTAGGAGATGACACTTTGGTTGTAGCTGGCAGCAAGGGCTTGCCCAGAAAGCCAACCTGGCAGACAAAGGCAGAGAGGAGAGCCACAGTGAGCTCAGAGGGCCGCTCTACAGTCTGATAAATGGAAGACAGCGGCTGTTTGCCGCATACAGAGTGCTTTTGGAGACAGCAGTGATACCACAGACAGGCACATGCCAGTCTCGGGTTTATCTTTGTCAAGGCATGCAAACCATGGTAGGTTCCTCTGTGTTTGTGTGCCTCTTTCCTCGGATATACATTGCAGTTGTACTAGTATCTGTCCACAGAGCACCCTCGGCACCCACTGGGTTCCACCATCCTGTTCATGACCTTCATCACTAGTAGAAAACATGGTTGCTTCTTCCGAGAGACTCGGGAGACTATTCCACCTGGCTCCCCATAGAAGGGAGCCTGTGATCCTGCAGTACAGTCTTGTCTTGGTGGAAGCCAAGTGCTAATAAGCATCTTCACTTCACCTGGGAGCCAAGGGATAATCAACAAGGCTTAATCTTGAAGCCAAAGTCATAGGGGAAAATAGTGGCCAAAGAACCTTGTAAGCTTGAAGCCCATAGCACTAGCAAGAGTTTCCAAATGAAGGCTACATGGTGGTTGGCCTAGGGAGAAAGAAACCCAGTGATTTTGAAAATAGAGCATTAAGCATGGTATTAGACAAGAGGGTGGAAGATTAGATTGTGATAGAGTCATAAAAATTTCCAATTTTGCTTGTGTCTCAAAAGGGCTGTTCTGAGTGTAGTGTGGGAGGGAGGGTAGAGCAGGAAGCTTCAGCACAAAGGCTATGGGAGAGTCCAGAAGGAAGGACTTAAGCCTGGATCTAGGGCATAAGTGAAAGGTCTGTTGCCTCAGAAGTCTTGATAGGAAATGTGAATGCGTGACTTGGGAGGAGACTGACTAAGTCGTTTGTCCTCTTAGGATTCAACTCTCCAATCTGTAACCATGACACAGGCACTATTTTTTTTTATTAAAAATTTCCACCTCCTCCCCTCCTCCCATTTCCCTCCC
>LOEQ01000317.1:356689-372318 GCA_001685075.1 Bramus lutescens | reverse complement strand
AAGAGTCTTGACTCTGGAGGGGATCCTGGATGTCCAAGGAGATGTCCCCAGCTTCTTCCTTGAGCAGCTGAGGAGAGGGTACCTCAACTGGTCCCATCTTATAGCCACACTGATGAATATCTTGCGTATCACAGGCACTATTAATGTCATTGTTAAGACTCTGAGCCCAACAGCTCACTAGCTAGATGACTTGTGGTTAGGAAAATTAACCTCTTATGGCCACAGTGAACCTCTCATGGCATAGTAGCTCCTGGCCGTAGCACTGTTCACATGATTGAAAAAGATGATACAGAGAGATCACATAACAACGCCTGGCAAATAGCAGTTCTGAGTAACAGTAACTGTGTACCTAAGTTACTTATTACTATCTTATTCTATGATCTTTATTATTGTCAATTGAATCTTTTCTTGCGATATGAATTATGAGCTACAGGGCCAGCCTGGGATCCATAGCAAGACTATCTCAAAACAATAGCAAAATTCTTTCCTTATCACTCAACAATAACACGTTTCAAGCAGGGTTTGTTTAGATAAACTCCCAGCCCCCATCCTATGCAGTGTTGCGCACACGGCTGCTCAGGAATGGTTTTCTCTTCACTGCCATTTTGTTGGACTTTGACTTGAATGTCTTTAAAAGCTTGCTACCTGCACTTTAAATTAAATTCTATTCTCAGAGGCCAAATCTCTTACAAAGTGGCCTTGATTAACTGATGGTAATCGGAGAGTCCTGGGGGCCATTAGGAATTCAAGGCTCTTCTCCCCAAGGCCTCAGCAACTCTTCCTTCCTTCAGCATCGTCACCCCGGCACCTAATACTGGAAAGATTTCTTCCTCCAGATTCCTGCACAGGGCCATCATCTCTCCTTCCTAACACTCTGTGTTTGTGAGAGTTTAAGCTCATCAACCTCTTATCCCACCTCTCCAGAGAAACTACCCTAGAGTTCTGTTTCCAGAAGGAGTAAGTCTCCAGGCCTCAGCCAGGACATCTTTCTGGCTGTCTGCAGTGTGACTGCTATCTCCCAGAGCTCTGTATGCATGGCTTCTCTCTGTAGGTCTCAAATACTATGTTCTTCATGCTTCAGATGAATGGAATCCAGTCTGGCTCACTCATGTTACAAAAGAGACACAGGATCCGAATGAGAGTAGGGTGGGAAAACCTTTCTGATCCCTCCTAACCTCAATTCCAGAGAGCTTCCTTGGGGAGCATACTCACCCCAAATGTCTAAAGAATCTAATGATACAGAATATGAACTATATCTTGAAGCAGGAGATGAAAACGTCTTTCCCTTTGCATCCAGTGGTTGCAAAATAAAGACAAGAGTGAGTGCGGCATGTACCTTTTGCCACTCCAAGTGTGCTTTTACCATTTTACGTTTAGCTCAGGGCTTGAGACAAAAGGTACCAGGGTTTTTTATGAACAGGTATAAAAATATTTATACAGGACCATAGTCCAGAGAGGATAGAGCAAGAACAAAAACAAAAGAACAAAACAAACAACAACAACAAATCAAGCAAGTTTTGACACTGCTCCCTACTCTCCCTGGCCTTTTTGTAATGTCATCTTTGAGCCCATTTATATAAAGAAGGGTCCAGCAGACAGACTGTGTATGCTGCTTTTCTAGTTTCTTCCTCCAGGCCTGACTTCCCTTCGGTCTCACCTAATTTCCCTCAAGTCTTGTTTTATGGACCTGTGCCCAAGGTTTGGTGGCTACAATATGTAATTTAGGTCCCATTTGCGGCTGGCAAAACATATAATGGTAACAGAACTGGAAGATGATAATATTGTTGCCGACCGCTATGGGATTGGGGTAAGGAGATGGTTTTTTCTTATTTCCTCTTTAAAAAAGGAAGTTATGGTGGATGTGTGAATCTCCAAACCCTTCCCTGAGTCTGGGACATTGAATTCCTCCCTAACTTAGGTATCTGACTTTGGAATCACGCCTCCTGTCATCGCCTATGGATGAAGGAGAGTTGGCACCAACAGAGAAGAAAGATTGAATTTGAGAGAAAAAACCTTTACATAAACATGGGTGACCAGTCTCCATGTCAACTGCTTCCTTATCAGGAGTCTCTGGTCGCACACTTATATCAGGAAGCTTGTTTTCAGAAGTTTTTTGTTAAATAGTAAACAATAAGTTTGAGGACTCCCTTACCTTCTCTCTTCCGGACCTCGCTTTCCTCCTTGATGATGAGATGATGATCCTGGTTTTGCTAGAGGTGATGATCATAAAAGTCATGATGGAGGTAATAGTGACAATTCTTATCATGATGGTTGTCTATTGCTGGGATAAACACCATGGCCAACAGCAAGCAACTTGGGAAGAAAAGGAGTTTATTTCAGCTTACAGTTGTAATCCATTATGAAGGGAAGTCAGGACAGGAACTGAAGCAGACAGAGGTCATGGAGGAACACTGCTTACCAACTTGCTCACTCCTGGCTTGCTCAATTTACTTTCTTATACACCCAGGACCAACACAGGGATGGCACTGCCCCAAGTAGCCTGGGCCCTTCCCTATCCATATCCATCACAATCAAGGAAATTCCTTACAGGCTTGTTTACAATTTCTCTTATTTAAATTTCCTCTTCCCAGATGGCTCTAGCTTGTGCCACGACGAAAAACTAGCCAGGACAATGATGATGATAATCATGTTGGTAGTGGTGATGATTAGGTTAGTGATGATGATGGTTGTGGGATGATGGTGGCAGTGAATTTAATGGGATGGTAGCAATGATAATGATGATGATGATGATGGTGATAATGATGATGATGATGATTTTTTGAGACAGTCTCACTACACAGTCCTGGATGATCTAGAACCTGTTATATAGACTTGGCTGGTCTTGAACTCACAGAGTCACCTGTCTCTGTTTCCTGAGTTCGAGAATTAAGGGCATACAGCACTACATCCAGCTGCTGCTGCTGATTTTAATGGTAATTCTTATGTTGGTGATAATTTTGATAGCAATGGTAGTGATAATGGTGGTAATAATGATGCTGATTTTGATGGTAATTCTGGCGCTGGTAACAATTTTGACAGTGATGGTGAAAACAGTGAGGGAAGGAGTGATGATTTTAATAGTGATAATGTTGGTGATAATCATGATGGTGACGATGGCGATGGTTGGGAGCTGTGAGGATAGTAATGGCAGTGGTGTTAAGGTTTCTATTGCTGTGAAGAGACACTATGACCGCAGCAACTCTTATAAAGGAAAACATTTAACTGGTGTGGCCTACAGTTCAGAGGTTTTATTATCATGATGGTGGGGCATGGTGGCATGCAGACAGACATGATGCTAGAGAAGGAGCTGAGAGTTCTACAACTTGGTCCATAGGCAAAAGGAAGTGAATTGTGACACTGTGCATAGCTTGAGCATAGGAGACCCCAAAGCCCACCCCCACAGTGACACACTTCTTCCAACAAGTCCAGATCTCCTGCTAGTGACTTTTGGCCCCTTGGCCAAAAAAGTGTTAATTGGTTGACATGGCAAAACCAAACATCCTGTAAGTAGCAAAACAGGTTGCCTTTGCCAAGAGTTTTATATATTGGTAATTCTTCTTCCATAAGTCTCAAATATGTCTAGTTTGAAGAATTTGTATCTTCTATTATGCCTTCTTCCTTGTCCATGTGCAACTCTTTGGAACTAGAGAGACCCTGTCTTACAAGCTTCAGGCTTATCTTGTCTACAAATCGCCCCTAACTTATCCCCAGTGCTATAAATCCTCATCTGCCTGTCCTTCATCTTCATACTCTATAGGTCCTCTTTTCTTCTTTTCTGTCATTTATCCGTGCCAGTATATCATGGGCCCTTCCATGAGAGATAGGAGAGGTTTGATCCATTGCTCTCTTACAGCCCTAGGATAGAGTTACTCTTAGGATGGCCTCTTGTTAGATCGACACTTACAGTGAATCTCTGCATGGTGAAGCATTCAAATCTTGGTTTCTCTCAGCCCCAGATGCTCAGCTCCTGATTGGTGGTCTTCCAAAGCATCCTTCCATGTCTGCTGTAAAGAGTTGCTCTCTTTTATGACATCACTTAAGAAAGGGTGAGTCTTACAGTCTCTAAGTCTCTCCCAATGTTAGATGTCTTCCTGGTTATGCTACCATCCTGTTTACTACTCTCAACAGCACTGTGTGGCAGCATTTCATCCCTGGAACAGGAAGTAGTTTGCCCAAGATTCCACAATAAACAGTAGTATTAGAATTTGAGCATGTGTCTGTCTGTCTCTAAAGTCAGTTCTCTCCCCCATACCGTGTGTGTGTGCGCGCGTGCGTGCGTGAGTGTATTTTTATTCCCTAAATCCCATATTCTGTAACACAGTGGGACTCTGGGGGATGTCTCCTGTGTCATGATACATCATTTAAGAGATACAGTTTAGTTATACAAATATTATGATTTCTAGGCCATACTAGTAGCAGAAGAGGCTAATGAGAGAAGGCATTTAAAATGAGGACAAACCCAGGAAATTCAGGTCTTTGAGTCCCTGTTGAGATGCAGTCCTGATTTATGAAGACACATCTGGCTCATTCAAGCCTTTGCCTGTTGCAGATTCGAGCTAAGTCCATTTAAATACCTCGCCAGCATTAAGAGACTGCCCTAATTTGTTACCTGCTTTGTCACAGTAAAGCTTTCTTTGAACAGAAGTTTCCCAGAGGTCAGTTCCTTGTTGGAGCTAAACCTGTTCCCTGCCCCTGAAGGCTCTATTCCCGTGAAGGTCAAAGGGCCAGTCCAGTTCAATGAGAAGAGGCGTGAGTGAATGCAGAAGGTGCTGAGCTCAAGTTCAAAGTTACAATCATTTCAGTTCAAATTCTGCTCCGTTATTTGACTAGGGCTTGACTTTGGGCAAGTGACCTAACGTCTTAGAGATTGTGTTTCCTCATCTATAAAATGTGGCTAATGACAATGACCCCAGCCATTGACATTTATAGTCAGGGATCCCACATAGAGGCTTTTATAATCAGACATGGAGCAGTCATTAGAGCAGAAACTCAGGAATGCAGTGAAGATGATGAGTTAGGATCCATTCTGTCTGGCAAGGAGAAGACCCTGGGTAAACATTAAGAATGGGTAGAGCTTGGGGGGGNCAGAGAGTGTGTCTGCTTTCCTACCTGTGGGGCATGGAGGAGTTGGTACAGAATGTGACGTCACCACCCTCCACACCCACTCCCCCACTATGGTTTGCCAGACAGATGGAGAAAAGAACGCTGGTAGGGCAGAGCTATGTGCTTTGGTATTGCCCCATCTCTGTGCACGTATCATCTTATATCTCAGACTAGAGTCTGTTGTAGCCTTGAGACGGTGGAACAGGATCATCCTAGCACCACCAGGGAGGTCTTCAGGACCCAGACTCTGCCTTGTTGGGGCTCTTTCTGGTATTCCAGCCACCAAATCCTTCATCTTACGTCCTCATTCTGAGCTCTGAGTCTAGATCTTGGCCCACCTCCCTTGAAAATGTGGCCAGTGGTGAAACAGACACAGTCCCATTTGTGGCTTTATCAACTTTGGAAGCAGATCATGGGAATTTTCTGAATCTGGGCCCCCAGCCAGAGGCATTTATAATCAGACATGGAGCAGTCATTAGAGCAGAAACAATAAATGACAACAGCTCCACTAGAACTCCCCAGAGCGGCGCACACGAGGGGAACCCAGTGTGCAGTGCACCAGCAGGCTCTCCAAGCCAAACTTTCCTCCTGCAGCCCAGAGCCCCAGCACCACCATGCCCAAGCTGGACCCCAGACATCTACTGTGAGCATCCGTAGCTTTCAGTATATGGGACTGGGTGTGGGTTATGGAAGGGAACTTGAGAGATGAAAGGGTTCTTTTGCCACAGAACATTCTAGATCCAGACCTTAGAACAAGGTATGTTTAGAGAACACAGTGAAGGGCTTAAAAGAGCTGTGGATATAGTATTTGCATATCAGAGACCTGATGTGCAGCCTTCATTCAAGACACCGCCTCTCTTTAAGAACTTTCTGTGCTATAAGGTGAGAACAGTAGTATTAGCATATCACATGGCCACTGTTAAGACTAGTGTCTCATTCAGTGTTAATGGCCTGGCAATACTAACCAACAAGTAAGCACACCACTTCTTTCTAGCTCCCCTTCCCTGCCTTCTGCCTGTGCTTTCCAATACAGCAGCTATTAACCATCATGACTAATTACACTAAATTTGAAAATCAGAGTCTCCTGCTAGGGGAAAATATTTCAAGATGCAGGTGCCAATAAAAATTTCTTAAAAGGATTCCATTAGCACAGAAAATAATCCCAATAACTGGTAAATGGGATTGCATGAAATTAAGACACTTCTGCATAGAGCAAAGGAAACAGTCAGCAGATTTGCCAACTATATATCACGTGGGGGATTTGTATCAATGATATATAAAGAACTGCAAAAATTAAACAACAAGAAACAAATTGAGCCTGTGAAATGACTCCACATGTATGCTGTGACATATGCATGCCTGCTCATACACACAACATTATACATATGTACATATAAGCCCATTAAATAGATATAAAAAAGGGAAGCCAAGCAACAATATTGCTGATAAGGATGTGAGGAAATTATAAACTGGTGCAGCCACTGTAGAAATTGGCATGGAGATTTAAAAAAAAAAACAAAACTAAAAATAGAACTGCCAGGCCTGGCCACATAGCCAGAGATTCTATATTCATAGGAATACTTGCACATCTATGGTTGGTGTTGCAGGATTCATATTAGCCAGGAAATGAACCAGTTTAGATGCCCACCCATGATGGATAGATCAAGAAAATAATGTATGCATGCACAGTGAAATTATATGTACCTGTAAAGAAATGAAATTATGACAGTCACAGTAAAAGCATTGTGTTAAGCAAAATAAGCCAGACTCAAAAGCACAACCTTGTTTCCTCTCATATGGACAACATAGATTTTAATATACACCTGTGTGTGTATTTTTATATGTGCATGTTTGTAGGTCACAAAACTACAAAGGGAGGGGGGTCATGAATGTGGAGGGATAGTTTTTATTTTGTATACATTATTTAGTGTGTGGGGGTCTGTAGGGGTCAGAGGACCTGCTGGAGTCTATTCCCTCTTTCTATCATGTGGGGGCGGGTCTGCAGAGGTCAGAGGACAGCCTGCCAGAGTCCATTCTCTCTTCTATCATGTGTGTCCCAGGGGTCAGACTTGTCAGAAAATTCCCTAACCCACTGTGCCATCTTGCCAGCCTGAGGAGGGGAGCTTTAGGGAAGTGGGAAATAGGGTAACAGGAAAACAGCAAGCGAAGCTAACTGGGGAACCAGCAGGAGGGGGAGAGGGTATGATTTTGGGGTAGAGAAGAACAGTACAAGAAGGGGATTACGAATATGCTGTGATGAAACCCCTTACTTTGAATGCTAACCTGAATTTTAATTAATTATTTCTTAGGTGAAATATTTTAAAACCAGTAACTCAGCTGCACCAGCATATTTCAAGGACCTAGGAAGCATGAGCATGTGTCATGGTAGGAAGACCATTCATGACAGAGAGTAGTGTGGGTGTGGGCCCTAGAAGTACTAAATGCCTCAGAAGTGTGTGTGTGACGCATGAGTGGGGGGAGTATCCGGGAAATGGTGAAAGTGGCCTGGTGGGAGGCAGCAAGGTAGTTTGGAGCCATGAGACTCACGGTGCCAACAAGTAGAAGATTGTTTCACGGTTTTCAGCACACTAGACTGTCCCATGTTTCTACCAAGATTTGACACCAAGCCAGGCTGGAAGGATGGCAGGAAGGAAAGTTGGCTGAATCAAGAAGGCCGGACAGAACCTGTAGGAAGAACTTCTTAGATCAGAGCAAAGCCCTTGAGGTAGAACTCAGCTGTGCTCAAAGACCTACCAGCCACCAGGTCCAGCCAAACAGGGTGAAAATCTCAGGCTAAGAGGGCTCAGCACTATGAGTTTACCTCTAGGGAGTGGCCTAGACATCAGTTCCAACAGGGAGGTCAGCAGTAGACTTGTTGGAAGAGATGGGGTTTGAATTGGGCCTTGAAAGAAGTCCAGGAACCAGACACATGGAGACATACCTGTACCAGCTTGGAATGAGGGCCAGAGGAACATCTCATTCCTGCATCCAGAGCAGTCTATGTGCTGCACCTGAGTACCAAACTTACTGATGTGCAGACTGAAGTTCTTCTAGATGGTTCCACTCAGATCTTTTCAGAATGTAAAGGACAAGGCAGTGTAGACGTTAGAGCCTGGCTGTCCCCTGTCTGATCTTTGCCCTCTTCTCAACTTGGCAGCTCTGTCGGCATTGATGGAGGTAGGGAAGCAATCTTCTCATAGGACCTCAGGCCCAGCCATTCTACGCATGGAACCCAGAAGCTGTAGGAAAGAGAGAAGGCAAATTCTGTGATCAGAAACTACATGAGGGGGACATGTCATACAAGGGATCTCCTACGGGACATCATTCAGTACTCAACAAAATCCAAAAATGGAGCATATCACCCCAATTTTACAGATGGCCACACTGAAGCTTGGAGAAGTTAGCTAGCATTCTCCCTGGGCTGCGAGATTTATTAATGCCACTGAAGGAGGGCTGAGCTTGGGTCACTCTGAGTTTATGCCCTAAGATCCCCTCCTCTATACTGCACTGCTTGCTGGCCCTATACCTGTCTCTATTAACTGTAGTGTAATAGAGGTGTGTCTCAGTTTCTCCACTGGCATCATGAAGAGAATGACTGTATCCCAGGGACTAGAACAGTATTTCTTGAAGTCATCTGTGCCCGTGAATCACATGGGGGACTTTGTTAAATTATAGATTCTAGGTTATAAGGTCTGAACTGAGGCCCAAGAAGCATCACACCCATGAGCCCAGGACACTCCCAGTCCATAGAATACCCAGAACTGGGTCATCTCTAATGACTGCACCTCTACCAAGATAGGTACTGGCCCTGCTACCAAGATGGATGCTAACTGGAGAGAGAAGCAGAAGTTTTGCTCAGACCACATTGATTCTTGAGATTCCTGCCCATTCTCTTCAACTTCTGGGATGAGGTCAGGCAAGGAGAAAATGTCTCCTCACTTTGTAGATAAGGAGACAGGCTATAGGATAAAACAAAACTTGCCTTACTATGCCACTGCCTGGGCCAGCATCCTTCCTTGTCATTCCCACTGCCCATCTCTCTGTATTCCTCCCTTCTGTAGCCTCTTCTAGGCAACTACTCAAGGGAACAATACCTCCAGTAGGCACCTCATCAGAGGTGCCCCTCTACTCTTCTCCTGACAGGAGTTTCCACCCCTGACAAAGGTAAAGCATTCTGCTGCAGGTGGACTTGGGGTGTCTGTCTGCTCCTCACCTGAAGTCTGAGACCAAGATGAGCCTGGGCTTTCTGGAGGGAGGTTCCAGGAACAAGTGCCAGCTCCACCCGGGAAGCCTGCCCTCCTGCCTGCAGGCTGGCTCCACCCCAGGGTTGGGCATACCATGCTCATGCTCATGGGATGGCTTTGGGCTTGTTACTTGGACAAGTAGATGTTTGCACATGGATTTATGGGTCCCATGTTTATCATATTGTCAGGGAAACAGGGCTGCAAGACTGAGTCACCAGAGTGGGAAGACTGAACCTAGCACCTCGGGTGGTCTCCACCACCCGAGCCCAGGGACCACTGTTCACACATGCCACACCAAAAGGCCAAGTCTGCCTTTGTCTTACAGCTCTGACTGAAACACATGTGAGCGTGTATGCGCGTGCACACACGCACACACACACACGCACACACACACACACACACACACACACATTTCCTTACTTTGCCTTTCTCTGTTCCACTTTTTCCTAGGCCTCCAAGGTACTCAGAAAGAGCTCTTTTCNCACCGTCTGCACTTGCTGGAAAGAGTGTTTCCCTCATGTCATGTAACCCACCACTTGCCTGCATTGTTCCTGTGTTTACATGCATTCTATGGAATCTTGTTTTTATGTGGATTTTGCCTGCTATCCATTTCTTGAACCTAGAACAAGGTTTTATACTCCTGTGCTTCTCAGTGGAATACACATAGAATACACATGCCTTTTGTGGAAAAGACATCCAGGAACAGGAGCCTTTGTATGAGCCTCTCCAGATGGCAAATGGTCCACTTGCTGGGCCCCACTGCCCATGTACTTGATCAAATGATATGCCAGCTATTCCTATGAGTGCATCTTTTCTGATGTCACTGAATCAGTGGGGCTTTGAGTTACCAGTGTCTATGTCGTGAAGTTGTTTTGGAGAACCTCATATGACGCCATACAGCAAAGCCAATTATCTCAGCGAATCCCTTTTGCTATCGGCCCAGCACCTACTCTGTGCAATGGTGAGTGCTAGGAATTCTAATTCAACGTGAGGAGACTCTGCTGTCATGCTGGTTATCCCAGCGTCTCTAGTAAAGGTCTCCACATGCATATACCTTATTGTGCCTAAAATATAACTATAGATAAAATGAAGGGAGCTAACATATATTGAATAGCTTGCATGTGCCCCGTCATACTGTACACTTACTCAATATCATTCTCAGGTGCACAGTGAGTTTGAGGTCAGCCTGGTCTACACTAGACTCTCCCTCGAGAAATAAACACAAGACTGCAAACATGCATTGCATGTTGAAATGCCCCTTGCTCAAAGTTGGCGTCATTACTAGCTTCTCCATCAAGCCATGGCTTGATGGAGGTAGCATTTTCTGGATACACCCTTATTTTGCACATGACTGAGGCCCATACCAAAGTCACCTTGGCCAAGCAACAGTGGGACCCAATGAGCAGTCCAGCTGTTTTCCCCGGTTCCCCACAAATCTAGAAGGTGGAGACTTCCCTATTCCCTTCTTTCCCTGCCAGGATGGGCCTGTAGCTCCAGGCAGACCAGGATGCACTTACACATCTTGCATTTCTGGAGCTCCCCATGGCTAAGAATTTTGTGTTCTCCTGGGATAGGCAGCTCACTGTGGAGAGGGCTGGGGCATATGGTCCATCTGCTCCTCCAGCCAGGCAGCCCCACGTTCCATTCACACTCTGTCACGTTCTCATTCACTTGTTTTATTTATTTACTTCCCTCTACGTTAGCTCATTTGCTGCTTTATCCATTCACACATCCACCGACCCACTCATTTGTGTACTGACCCATCTCGTGAGCAGAAAGAGAGCACCATGACTGGACTAATTAGGGAGACCCATGACAAGCAGAGAACTACAGCCCAAAATGACTGCATGCTGGGAAGCCCTAGACCATAGACTCCACAAAGGGCATAACCAGCTGGAGGATAACAAGATGCCTTGGAAAGCAGACTCAAGGGTAAGAGTACTCCAGGTATGGAGGAGGGAGCAGTGGCCTTCGTTACTGCTGGGGCCAATCATGGCAGCCTGGGGAGAACACCACAACCCAACCTCTGGGTCATCTCAAGCCCCTGGATATGTTTTCCTCAAGCCCTGGCTCTCCGACCTTGGTTTCTCTAGGCTGCCAGCGGTGTAGGAGGGAGTCTGCTGGAGTGTGAAGAACTTTCTCTACTTTCTTCCCAGCCCAGTTTGGCTCATGACCAGTCTTGCCAATTATTATCTGAGTGCAGATTTCCTTCCACGAGGCTGTTACTACCCCTGATTGTCTGCCTCAGAGGAAAGGAAATGGGGGACGGAGGACTGGCAAGTCACTGAGAATCTCTGTCTGTGGAGAATGGTAGTTAACCCTTTTGGCTTTGGATTCTGATTCTGCCTCCTCCTTACTGGCTCTGCAGCCCTGGACAACAAGCCCACCCAGCCCACCCACAGAGGCTGTATAACATAGTGAAGCATCACACTCCCGGGCTTGGTCCTGAGCTTCATGCACAGTGTTGACAAGCAGAAAGTTCTCCAGATATGGAGTGTCTGTTCTGTTCATCCGCTTGCCATGCAACCAGTGAGCATGTGCTGTATGCAGAGCTGCCTGAGCAGTGTTCTAGCTCTGTCATTGAGCGGTGACTGCTTCTGCTGTGTGGATGCCTGGTACCTTGAGCTGCTGGGACCTCCTGGGGTATCAGATGCTCATACTTGCGCTGTCCATGCAGTGTGGTGTAATCTGATAGTACAGGAAGTTAGAGAAGCTCAGGAGAGAGTGGGGGGAGGGGGGAGGTGACATTCATATCAGCATTCCTGAGAGTTGCATCTCTAGGAGAATTCTCTCAGAGATGAATGACATCTCTGGCTGGTCAGCTACTTTATTCTAACTCTTACTTAGTTTATCCTCCTGTAAAACGGGAGGCATAATACATGTTTTGTGAATAAGTGAGAGCAGTTCATGCAGTGGACATTATAAAAGGAAAGGGACTCTTTACAAACACAGAACCGAACCCAGAATCCCAGCTGGAGCAGCCATAGCTCATGTGTGTCGGCAGCGTATGTCACAGTTCCTCACAGAAACTCAGGATCTAATGGGAAGAGGCATAAAAAAGGCAATAGTGCCCATTTCTAGCCTCTTAGACTTTAGAAGAATGTTCTGAGTGGTAGGGATGTTAGTTCATTTTCTTCATATAACGTCACTGCCCCAGGTGCTGATGGAGTCTCCAGAATATCAGACAAGCATCTGGATGTGGAACTCTAGCATCTCACTAGTGAATTTGGGGCTTACTACCCTGCCCAAGCTGCCTGCTCTGGACCTGTGCAGCTCTCTTCTCACCTTGGCAGCCAGCCATGACCTTCCAGAAAAGTCCTTGGGGTTGGCGCTGTGTATCCTGGACTCAGTTCATGACACCTGACCCAGTCATCACCCCTGTGTCTGCTCTGCCAAAGCAGTGGCCCGATTGCTTAGCTGCTCAAAACCTGTTATCACATCTATAAAATCAGAAAATTGAACTGCTTACTCAATTGAAGCTACCCAGAACTTTGACTGATTCCAGTGGTGGCAGGAACTTTCTAGATGGTACCTCTTAGTCCCAGCTGGAATGGGGAGAGGAGAGAATGTTGAACCAGGTGGATAGGAGCAAGAGAACCCCAAAGGGAAACAGTTTTGAGTAGAAGAAAAGAGACCAGACAGGAGAACACTAAAAAATGGAATGAAAAGTCTCCCATAGAGCCCGGTCCTGATGTCGCATGTCCTGTAACTTCCCACGCGTTTCTCTGACCACATGAAGTCTCTCCCCATTCAAACACTATGTAGTTTTCCCTTCATCCCTGTATCCTGTGTAACATGGCTTTTCTGATGTGCCTGACTTCCAGGACCCCAGGATGTGCCCCTCCTCCTGAAAGCCCTCCTTGACAAACAGGATTCTCATGATTGGAGGCTTCAGTCCTCCGTGCTTTCCTGATCCTCTGCTGCTGTGCCTCCACCGAACTCGACAACCTGTTTGCTCCTCTGTCCTCCTGGCACACGAGGAGCCTCTGAACCCCAGGCAAGGCACATGTTCAGCTTACTTTTGGGGTGCCTGGATTCCGGCAGGAGCTGGCACTGTTTAGGTGGCAGGGAGTATTGGCATGTTCAATGAATGAATAAAGGACCAAGTGAGAAATGGCCGCACGGGGAGGCAGTGTGGCCGTGGCTCTTTTTTAAGGGTCTGTCTGTAAGGGTTTCCCTCTCCTTCCTCCGTGTATACATTCCTTCAGTCTGTTCACAGTTCGTGGTCTCACTCTTAGTGGAAAATTGGTTGGTGGCAAACAGCCCAGCATTTGCCATGGCCCCAGGGATGCCCAGCTCTGCTTTTCTTCCAGGCTGTCTGTGGCCTCATAGGCGACCTCAGGTCCCCGGAGACCTGCAGAAACAGTGTTTTACTCCCATCCTTAGTTCCCCCCCTCAAAAAAAACAAAAACACAGCCACTGCCAAGAGCCTTGGGGACTTGCAATGAGAAACAGGTGCCTCCCGCAGACCTATCATCCATGCAGCACAGCAGCTTGGGGTCACCACCTAGGGGCAGGGAAAGGGAGTGGCAGCAGGGCACACCCTCCATGTTCAGCTCCTAGAGTCCAGTGTCAGGGACAGCAGACACTTTTTGTCATAGGAGACTGCACCCTACTCCACCCCCACAAACCAGACCATCAGTACCCTGACTCAGCAGGAGCAGCTGCACAAAGGCAGACACACCCAGCTCTGTTTCCGCCTCATGTCTCAGACTCGGCTCCACTCAAAGGCAGGACACTAGGTATCTACAGGCACCTAGCTACGAATCCCTTCTTTATCCTGCACCTCAGTTTTCTTCTCAGAGCCCAACTGAATTCATCCTCTCAATGATGTTTTGAACCTGCTATGGGATGACAGCTTAGAGGCATATGCGTGGGCCTCAGGGATCCCACCCAGGCTCTAGCATCCATGATTGACAGGCTGTGCACACCGTGGATGAGGCAATTCTAGCTTTCCATTTTCCTCTACTTCCCCAGTCTCCTGAGGCAGTTTCATGGCAGTACATCTCTCCTACGCAGCCCACCACAGCTCTGCTTCTCCCAACTTTTATGCAAGATGTCCTGTCTCCCTGCGGTGCTTCTTCCTGGTTGTCTTACTCTTATTTGTAAGAAAACATGTTTACATCTGCTCTGTACCAGACGTTGTTCTCAACACTTGGAATATACCAATGAGCAAGTCCTTCCTATCATTCTGTGTTCGCTGGCATCCCTGTTTATAGATACATGTATCTCCTGCCTTCAGGTATTTACCCATGTTCTGGAGCAGGCTCTTTGCATGCCTGCGTGCCTAGCCACTTCTCTACCTGGAGCACTGGGCACAAATGACTGTATCTACAGGGTTCCCCACTGGTTTTCCAGCATCCCACCTACTGCCTAGTACAGTCAGGGTCCAGTCAGCCCCAGCAGAAGAGAAATGGAGTGTTCACACAAGCGCTGCTTGCCCACCCCATGGCCCCCATGGTGAGAGGAATGGTCTGTCTCCTCTCACCTATTCTCATCCTGCTTATTGGAGACTCTCTGTAGAGGGACCAGGGCTATGTGCCCTGAGTGGCTTGTCTTTGGGGGAGCTCAGGCCAGTAGGTGCAGCAGCAATCACCTCTGTTTGTGTTGGAGCCTGTTCCTTGCTCCCCAGCCCTCACCTCTGATTTCAATTATCCAATTGCACATTGCTGCTAAAACTGCCCCCAAGCAAAGGAGCTGACTTGGCCCTGCCGTCATTATTTCCCACATTACTTTACCTTGCACCCAGCTCTCGGCCATCCTAACAGGCCCCCACTCTCCTCCCCCAGCAGGCAGAGCAGAGTGTGCCCAGGTCAGCAAAATAGGAGGCTTAGAGAAGAGCTGAAAGGAGGGGAGTCCCTGCAAGAAATCCTCCTGCCACTTTGCTGTACTTTTCACCCACATTCTTGGCTACTCCTGGCTTCAGACCCCTGGGCCAGTCGGCTATTGTCATGATAAAGAGGGGAGTTTGTGGTCTTACCTTTGAGGGACACAGGTTGAGACTGGGTCTCACTTGCCCAGTGTTAGTATATTTTTCACACCCGGATTATTTCTTTAATTCCTTTGGCCACTAATCCAGGATTGCCGTGGGCACATATGTGGCAATGAAAGGCTCTAGAGACCCCAGAAGCCGTGAGAGAATTGGCAGTCCCACACATTACCTGAGGCAGGCAGCCATGGACCGGAGTACCCGGACGCGGAGACAGCGGCCTGGAGTCCAGCTTGGAGCTACTGCTGGCTCTCCTGCCAAACCCAGACACATTGCTGACTGTGCCTTGTTTA
>LOEQ01000317.1:336216-356649 GCA_001685075.1 Bramus lutescens | reverse complement strand
TGGCGGCAGTAACTCTCCCCACCCCACATGGACCTGAGAGTTAGCAGATGATGCTCGCCTAGGCCATAAAAAGGGCTTTCGCTTTTCTTCTAGGCTAGGAGCTTACATTTGTGCAGTGTTGAATCCTCCATAGGTTCATGTTTCAGGCCTGTGTAGGACCTCAGAGGACATAAAGGAAACCACTTTGAGTACCATCTATAAAAGTCAGGTGGGGACAGGAAGGCAGATACCTGACATAGGACAGAGGGCAAGCATTCGGCTGGATTTGTGGGACCCAGGCGAGTTAGAAACAGTGTCAGTTTTCATGGCTGTAGGGCACACCTGCTACTTCTAGCGGGACAAACAACCCTTGGGAAAACCTAGTCCATTCCCTGCCCTGGAGTGGGGGTATGAAGGGGCAGAGAGACTAAAGAACTGAAGTCTAGCACAGAGAAGAGAAGCATGGCAGGAGCAAAACTACTGTCCCCAAGTGTCTAAAAGACTGTCCTGTAGCGGAGAAGACAGTGTCACAGAAGGTGGATCTGACCCAGAGGACGAAGAACAAAGTGAGAAAGTGGGTGCTCCCTGTCCACAGCTGTCGGGGCTCTTGGATTTAATCAGCAACCTACCATGAAGTAAGTGATGGCCTGGCCTTTGCTGGGAACTGCTGGGAAAGCACCCCAGATTCTAGGAGTGGGGGTGCCTCGGAGGTCATGGGCTGCCTCCTAGCTCCACTGTCACAGATGAGTTATTTCTGCGGAGCCTGTCTTGGCCCTGTCCTGCAGGGACAGGAATGCCTAGGGTGTGTGAGGTGCTTCCCCCTGGGGCATGCTGACCCCCAGAACGTGGACGTCTGCCCCTGCCTACAGTGACTGGGACAACATCCCCAGGTCACTTCAGCCCTGGAGCTGCCCTCTCCTCACCTCCCTCATCCCTCCGCATGAGTTGGCCCTCCACTGCTCCAGGAAATGCTGCTACAATTTTTTTTTCCCACCAGAGCACATGCTGGATTTTCCACACCACCTCCAGCACATTTTCAGGAAGTCCCAGGTGGTAGGGATAGCGGCTGAGACCCTCCAGAAAGGCCAAAGACCCAACAAACCGAAAGACGGCTGGCTTTTATTTAGTCATAAGTACGTATACGTATCAACTTTTGAATACTGGAAAGGAAAAAAAAAAGCTCAGCAAACCGAAAAAACACACATCGCTTTGCTTTGGAGGGCAATTACTCTGAATTCAGTTAAACCAACTTGCTCTAGCTAACTAGATTAGTTTACATCTTGTGGTAGAAAAAGAAATACAAATTACTTAGATTGCAATAAACCATGTTTTTCTAACTAAGTAGATTAGTTTATATCTTGTGGCAAGAAACGAGAACAGCTCAGCAAAGCCTGATGCTTGCTCATGCCCACTTGCTTGTTCATGGAAGGCTATTTTCTGGGTAACCTCTAGCCTCTGACCTCCCCCTCCCCCCACCCAGGTCTCCCTCACCCCCTGTCTCCAAGAATTGCAGAGAACTAGGCCTGAGAAGAATGAAAAACACATTGACCCCAACTACCCAGATGATGAAGCCAGAGCGCTTAAGCTGTGCTCTGTGTGCTGATTCCAGGCGCTCTGGAAAATCACTGCCCATATCTCCTACTACGTGCAGCCAGAGTCTGGGCCCTGAGTGGGCGGGGCCAGCTGCTTGAGTGTGAGACCCAGTTGCCACCTAGGGCCCCATGCTTATCTTGTGCTCTGCTGACCCCATTTGAGACTGGAAATAATTTGTGAATGAGGGGCTCCTTCTCGTTTTGTTCCAGAACTTGCAAATTATGTAGCAGGTCTCAGTGGGTAGACAAGGGCAGAAAGAAGAAGACAAAAGAAGAGGAGGGGTCTGCCCTTCAGAGCTGTGGCTTCACTGAGGATGCAAGGTATTAACAAGAGCCTATGTTCACCAATGGAAAAGGGACCATGGGGGACATACAACCAGGATGCCATCCATGTGTGGCAGTGTCTGCAAAGTGGATATTTTCTCGGGGAACAGACGAGGGGGAATTGTCCTGAATGAGTCCAGAAGCTTCAACAACTCGTATCTTTTCTAAGAAGAAATATACTTGTTGCCCGAGGTCTGTGCCTTTCTGTCATTTCTGTCCTTTCTATCATGTCTGATACCTTATAGGAAAGTCACACAGTGTGTTGTGTGTGTTGGGGGGGTATAACTGGCAAGCACTGAGCAGTTTTTGAAGAGTCTAGTATCTAGTTTTGTAGATGGGGGTATAGACTGGTTCTCCAAGGTTCACTCAAGTAGAGAAAGTTACTTTACCTATCAGAATGCCACCCAAGTGTTATGCCCACTGAGGCCTTGTCTCCTCTGTCACAAGGATCTTGTAAGTCCATTAAAAGGAATATGAATTCAATTTATAAGTAGAGTGGTTTTATGTCTGACACTTAAATTTCCTCTTGTGAAAATCCTGGCAGAGAGTAAGCTATGCTCCAGGAAGCTGGGGAAAATTTAGAATCCTTTTGCTTTTCCTCCATTGCCAGGAGTTTTCTGCAGTCCAAGGTGGCCCAGCATCCTCCCTGAATTCCAGACCTAGGGAAGAAAAGTAGAGCGTGGAGTTGGACCAATGGGCTACAACTTGGTCCCTTGGTTATGCTTAACTTTGAGATCACTTCTGGGTGGGCATGTTCCTGAATAAAAATGGGGAGAGCAACAACAAGGTTAGATGTGAGCATGAAAGAATAGTACATAAGCACTGTGCGCTTGAGGTTTTGTGGGGGGGAGGTCGTTGGTTTAAAATAAAATCAACAGTTCACATGAAAAGACAGACAGACAGACTGCGGGGGAGAGCACATGTGCTCTGTGATTTTCTGATTTACTGTTCAGGGTTTGGGGTGTAGAGAGGAGGCCCCTGAACTCTCACCAAGTGGACACACACCTATGTAAAGTCCCCCTACAGGACTCTGCCGCCAAGGGTCATCAGCTCATTCTCAAACTCTTTAAGTGAAACTGTGCGCCTGCTTTCCTAGAAAATTGTTGGTTTGTCATTAATGCTCCCATTGGGTGAATAGTAGTCAGGCTGTCCTGAAAACACAGAGCTGTGAGACTAAGAAGAGAGGTCCCTGGTTCAGACTCAGAAGTCAGGATAGGTCTTCTAAGGAAGTCTTTTTCACAGGACCCCAGAGTTACATGGGTTGAGGTGATTGTCTAGTTCCTTGTTCTCAGGCAGGTCACTTAAGCTCTCCACCTGTTTCCTCGCTGGTAAAATGAGGCAGCTGAGCCTTTCTTATACAGTTCCAGGAAGGACTCAGCATACACACACCCAGCAGAAGGGAAGCCCAGTAAGGGCGAAGTGAGGGCCATCTGTACCGGCCTTTGAGGCAAGGCTACAGAGTAGGAGCTTAGAGGATGGTGGCAGTAGGAAATGAGAAGCCCTTTACCTTAGAAGGAAGGACCCTCCTCGTTGGACTATGCCCATTTTCTTGGAGCTGAAGTTTGTACAGAGCCGTCCCAAGAATGGCTGTCATGTACAGCTGGGCATGGAAAAGGGCATGCAAGGGACATCTGTATCCCTCCTCCCAAACCATCTCTACCAGTAAACTAAGATTGCGGGGTCTGCAGGGACTGCCGCGCCTCGTCTGACACACTGGTGGGACCTGAATATTTGGAGAGAGCTGGCTCCTAACTCACTGTGGGTTGAGAACAAGTTTGAGAGGGTTGGAGGAGATAAAGCTGCAGGCAGGGCATAGAGGGGAAGGGGAAGGACCAGAGACAGACTGGGCAGAAGACCAGTACCCCAGGCTGTCCTGTGAGATAGAGCTAAGCAGGAAGCAGCCNGCGTAGAGACTCTCCCTATCTCAGGTGTGAAGAGGCCAAGACTCCAAGGACTCCTGATTTATCAGAGTTCACCCCAGCAATGGTTCACTTACAATGATTTGTCTTTTTCCCTCCTCTTCAAAACCGAAATGTACAAGCATATATTATTATATAGTATGTAATCGTTATAAGAGGCATAAACAAAAGATTATAAAATTCCACCATCTGGTGGAGTAACCACTGCGAACATTTGATATATATGCTTCTCGACATTTCCTCATGGGAATCTGTGTCTCCCGATACATGCGCGTATAAATGAATACATATTTGGAAAACTAAAATCATTCCTGTACGTGCTTTTTGGAAATCTCCATGTTCAGGTCACTGAGTGTCACAAGCATCTTCCCACTCCAGTAAACACATGTCACGGTATCTTTTAGTGGCCATGGAATACATTTAGGCATTTCCCAGGTTCCAGAGTTTCATGGCGGAAAACACTTATCAGGTTGCTTTTTAAATGAGAAAGAGAAAGAAATGCAGAGTATTTGAGGGGAGAAATGAGGTAATAACTCTCACCTCTCTAGTCTCACGCTTTCCAAGCCTCCCCAATTTGCCAGGCATAGTCTAAGATGCCCAGCCCCAGTGAAGCCAGCAGAGACCCCGAAGACCCACTTTCAATCAGTTACTCACAGGAAAGCAAGCCTCATGAACTCTCAGCATGATTTCCTACCACCCTGGTTTCTAGAGCAGGGGCTCCTTTCTCTCAGCTTTTCTTGTGCTTCCCAGAGGCCTGGGATTCTCCTAAGTGGATGAAGAGTGAGAACTTACACAAATGCACTAGCCCCCTGCTTCCCACCCCTAACATCATGGTGCGGTGGAAAACGCATCAGGCCCCAAATTCTTAGAAACCAGGTCAAGCCAGGCTTCCTTCCATGTTAACAGGGAAACTTCCAGCTCTGATATATATAAGTCTGCTCCCCCATCTGTGAAAAGGAATGAAAAAAGAAGGTGAAAGGTGTCTGATGGGTGTATAACAGGCAAAGTTGCCTAGCCGTCTTTGATATCATAGGTTAAGAGCAGTCCTAGTCTGAAATCTCATATGGTCCCAAATCTGAAATTAGTTTTGATCGCTGACAAGAGGCTTCCAAGTGGAAAATTCCATGCCATGAAACTTTGTTTCATGTTCAAAATTATTTAAAATGATGTATAAAATTTCTTCAGGCTGTGTGTGTATGTGTGTGTGTGTGTATGTGTCTGCAAGATATATATCTTATATATATATATCAAAGTATATATGAAACTTTATATGTAATATATATATCAAGATGTACGTGGAACATAAAGAAATTTCACAAACCTCAATATACATATGCAAATATGCCAAAATTTAACCCAGCCCCCCCCCAACTCCTAGATGCTTCTGGTCCAAGCATCTCAGATAAAGGATCCACAGCCTGGATAGTTCTATCCTTGGTTTAATATCTCATCTACTCAGTGGTTTGAGGAGTGCTGGAAAGCAGATCTGGTGACCATAAGCTTCCCTTGTAAAAAGCCATATTAGTAGCTCCACCCAGCTAATGAACAAATGCCCGGTCATGAAAGAAAGTGTTTCTAATAAGCATGTACGGGTATCTGCCAAGGCAGCCCAGCTTCAGCCGCAGCTGCTGGAGGTTACAGCATCCTGTGTGAACAGCCTCACTTTTGTGCTTGGAACATGCGTGTTATTGGAGCCAGACGCCCCCTCCTCATGCCAGCGACAGGCTGGTGTTCACATGGGCTGCCCATTGTGAGCAGGCGGAGACTCCCAGCCTGTTCCAGAGCTGAGACCACAACTGCCAATGGCCAGGCCCAAAGCTGGACAAGCGCTGTGTTCTCCTCAGTCACTTTGTGCCTGTTGCCAGATGGGGACAGACAGCACAAGGGATTGGTGTTGGCAGGTCCCCCCACTGGGCTCTGGCTCCCAAGAGCCAGGCTGAGGGACTTGTGTTTTCTTTGCTGTGCTATTAAGCTGTCTTTTGCTTTTAAGGTTCCTGGACCTGTCATAATACAGGCCATCCCAGCCAAGATCCTGGGCCCCTGTTCCTTTGAACCGCAGGGGCAGCTGTAGAGAAATCCCACTTTTCCTGCGGTGTGGCTGACAGCCGGCTGACAGCTCCCAGCCAGGCTGCTACCAAGCAGGCTACAGCATAGACAGGCTGGGAGTTGGGAACCAGTCAGTCCCCATGGGGAACGTTTACAGAGCTCGGCCACATTCAGACCTTAGCAGGAGACAGTAGAGACCATCAGGATGTAGACAAGCTCCGCAATGCTCTGAGAATGCCTGTTCTCAGAAGCCATTACTTCAGTGTGAAGTTCGTGCTGGATGTCTTGGGTGTCACTGCTGTTGGCCTTCAGCAAGTTCCTTAACCTCTCTGAGCTTCTCTTCTGTAAAGTGAGAAAAAAAAATAATGGTTCATCTCACAAGTCTGGTACTAAGGCCAAATGAGCTATGTGTCTCTTCAACGTGTCTCCCAAAGCGCGGAGTCCAGTGCCGGGCACGGCATCTGTTTTCCTTTCCTGGGACCCCAATCAGAGCTGCAGATGGGAATGGAAACACTCAGCCCCAGTGGTCAGGAAGTCTGGATTCCGGTTCCAGCTACCGTGGTGCCCATGACAAGTCTGTCCCACTTTCTGAGCCACTGTTTGCTTGTTTCTGAGCACAGAAAGTTGAGAAGCAGTGGTACTAAGCCGGCCTCTAAACCCAGGAGCATCCGTCATGCCAGCTTTAAGACTGGCAGGTCCAGGAGTCGGGGGACTGGGAAAATCCAGGCTAGCATTCACTGCACCCAAATGGAAAGCCTTTCCCCACTCCTCACACCCCTTCTCTCCTTTACTCATTCATGTATACCTGTGTGCTTTTGTTACACCATGAGCCGGAGTGATAAAACCAGTTGGGAAAGAGAGCACAGGAAAGGGGAAAGAGATTGGGAGAGGCAGGTATGCAGAGGCCAGCACGTGAAAGCGGGGACTTACAGCAGTGAATGGTGTGGAGCTAAGCAAAGGATGCGGAATATTGGTTTCCCACTGTGGGTGGTGCCTAGCCAGGGGCCACACAAAGGTACGGCCACTGGTGCATTTTTACTTCTGGTATGGCGTGGTGGGAAATCATACTTCCTCTACCTAAATCTCAGTCAGGGCAAACCCAAAGATCCCTCAGATGTCTGGTTACCATCCTGCACCCCCACCTCCACCTTTCCACCTGCTGCTCTGAAGTTGGTTTCTCACCTGAGAAACACTCCCCACCCAGTCTTGAATCCTTTGAGAAAAATGAAAAACTTTGGCCTATTTTTCACACTTGTTTCTTGAGGAGCTGCTTTCTTCAGGGTGCAATCTGGACACCCATTTGCCTAGTCAATCCAATCTTTCTACTCAGGAATCATTCATCCTGCAGCCGTAATTCCCCACCCCACCCCAGTTTCTGCTGTTTGTGTTTTGACTCGGCCTTTCCTCTACTGGGCTACAGACAGTCCCAGGTTTCGGTACATGGACTGACTTCTGTTGAATTAGAATATGCTGAGCTAAATGTGATGATTCATTTAAAAGGGGTGTGAGGAACATAGGTGGTTTGCAGCATTAGGCACTGGAGACAGGAAGGAGATACAATCCTGAAAACAAAATGTGTGATATAAGGAGGGAGGGCAGTGCTCACCTCAAGGGGAGGATGGCACAGAAGGCACAGCGTCTGGCGTGCAGATAGGTAAGGTGGTAAGGCATGAGTTCCAAGCTGAGCTGGAGTTCAGCACAGCTGTCCATGGCTGCCCTTCCCCTACAGCCGCACCATTGCCTTCTCTTCTGGTGGCCTCCCAGACCTGACCTCTCATTTCCCTACTACAAACACCAGCCCATCTAGTGTGCTGTCACAGCTTCCTGTGCAGGCCTCCTGCTGTTTTACGATTTAAGTAGCATTGAGACCCTGAGTCCTTCTTTCTTCATCAGCTCTGCAGAAGGACTGCATCCCACAGGGCCTGGCCCATGAGATATGTTCGGTGGGTTCCTGCCTGACCATAATGCTGATCCTGTAGCCCAGGCCAATAGAGCTCTGTGGGTTAAGGAGAGGTACATTAGATCAATAAATATTTATTGGGTGTTAAGTTTTTAGCCCAATGTAGGAATTAGCAGCCATTCTCACTTATGGTAATAAGAAGCATGTAAGTCCCTTGGGGGTTAGGGCAGGACCGCTCTCCACCCACCTATAGACTGTTTAGAAGTCACTCTGCTCTAGCTCCTAACTGGCCCTAGCCAGGTCACCCCAGGAAGCTCCGTGGAAAGGTAACAGTCCTGATTCTACCCTAGACAGTTCCCAGTGCCTTCCTTCCCTCTCTCTGCACAACTCTGTACCTGGTACAGTGGCCAGATAGGTAAGGACAAGGTTTCTTCCCCTCGAGGATTCCCCATGCTCATCTATGATTCCCAAAACTTCTTGCCACATTTTACAGAGGATCTGTAGGGAAGGCAGAACTTGGGCAGTATACAGAACTATGGATTTCGAGGTGTGCAGAGACTTCCAGGTCTGGAGGTATGCAGAGCTCCCTTGGAATGGGGAAGAAGTGTAGAAGCTCCCAGGTATGAGGGAATAGCATCAAAGAGTATCCTCCGCAGACATCTTCTGGATGCTGAGATGGACACAGATAGGCAACATGGCATACAGTGACTCCTGCAGCCAAAGGGAGCAGTGAGAGACAGGAGGCTCCCCCAGAGAGGTGAATATTGGACAGCAAAGTGGAGCAGGATACAGAAAAGGAATGGCCAATGGAAGAAACCATGCAGATAGACCAAGGCTAGAGGCAGGACAAAAATCTGGCCAACTGGAGAGACCAGGATATATTGTGAGTAGACTTTTGCTGTCCAGTTCAGTAGCTACTAGCCATATGGCTATTTTAAAAGTTAAGTGGGGGTTGGGGAGCTGGAGAAATGACTCAGTAGTTAAGGACACTGCCTGCTCTTGCAGAAAGAATCGAGGTTCAGTTCTTGTCACCCGCAAGTCAACTTACCAAGGTCTGTAACTCTAGCCCTAGGATATCCAATACCTCTTTTGGACTCCATGGACACTAGTAACACATATGGTGCACATACGAGCATGTTGGGAAAACACCCATACATATAAAACAAAACAAAAATCTTTTTTTTAAAAGTTGAATGAATTTAACTCATCACTGAAAGCCTTATGTCAGAGGTGTGGGATCCCAGGTGTCCTTGGGAAATGCAGCAAGTTCAGCCCCTCTTCCACAGTGAGTTCTTGGGAATGGACTTAAATCGGGGCCAACATGAGAAGATGCTACTGGGTAAGGCTTGCTCTGTGTACTGGTTCATGAACAGCTATCACCAGGGCTACTATGGGAACCCAGCCAGGTGTTGGCCATACTAGAAAGGAAGAGAAGAGCAAAGAGCAGTCACTCCGACCAAAGATGCTTGGTGGAGAAGAGGGCCTGCCTCTTCCTTGATCACCCCTCCCCTTCTTCCCCAATCAAAGCTTCTTGCATGTTCAGTTCTAAGGTTCAACTCTTCCACAAAGCCTTCCCGGATCTTCCAAGAAGCCCCAGCTGCTCTTTCTCCTGAATTTTTATGTGGTGTGTTTACCTGAAGGCTACTGCTATGCCTGCCTTCCTATAGAGGCCCGAGTTCTTTGGAAACCCAACCTTTCCAGTTATTTGAGCTCTTCCCTTGGGCTGGACCACTCTTGCCCATAAATTCACCCCCTACAACTGTTGTGGATCAGTGTCGGCATTACCTGTCCACAGGTCAATGCCTGCATTAGACCCCAAACTCCTTGAGTGCAGAGGCCCTGTCCTGTTCTGCTCTCTGACTTTCCTGATGAGTGGGGGCTGTCAAGAGAATGGAGACTATCCTATGGCAGTGACGAGAGACGTCTGCTCCTCCTGGCCTCCGACTTCCTTTCCGGGCCTCTCGCTCCCGCTGATTGCAGCAGAGAAGATAATGGCAGATCCCTTTATTTCTTGGACCAGCCTCCAGGCAGAAGGACTTGTTCAAAGTGCCACTTGGTGACTCTTGCAAATTGTGTCTGACAGCCCTGCGGAAGGCCAGGCCATCTGCCTTGCCCCTCTCGGGATGGAAGGGGCTAAGGTATTAGGTTTCCACTCCCATCCATACTTTGATGTTCAAAGCTGTTTAATATTCATTAAACCAGCCCTTCAGTTGTAATTGCAGTCATTACCCTCCCTTTTATGATTGTCTGTAAATGTTATGGGACAGACGGCACAGCTATCCTAATGAAGGGGTTGATGATGGATAAAAGGTTGAATAGAGCCCTTCTAGCTGGTCTCCTCTCTCCTTGGCACCCACTCCCACCCATTTTTGCCTCTTTTTTCTCTGAAAAGGTAGTGCTTAGATTCAGAGAGCAGGATGACGATAGTGGAGTCAAGGTTAGTTAATTTCACTGTGGAAAAAGGGCAGACTTACCCTGAACTCCCACACAAGCTTGGATCTGGCTAGCATGCTACTTCTGACATGGGTTGAGTTCTGGCATGGCCTGGTCAGTGGATCCAAGAGAAGAAAACCGGGGTTTAGTCCCTTCATTGAGGAAACACAGAGGGTTAACAGGTTAGGCCTGTGGAGGTCACAGAGCCTTTGAGTCGGAGACAACACTGAGGGAGATGCAAGGTCAGAATTTGGAACAGAAGTCCCATCTGATCCAGGCACTTCCACAGTTAGCTTCCGGGATGTGTGCAGTGTGAACCTCTCTAGTGGCCAGTTTCATCACCTAGGAAGAACTGGGAAACTTGGTGCTTACAGGTGGGACGCAGATCCCTCTGGTGCAGGTGTGCACTGCCTAGGAGATTGCATGAAACAAAGCATGTTCTAGGGTCCTGCCACGCACAGCCTTAGCTCCTCCTGTGAACTCCTGCAAGAGCAGCCAGTCCTGTAATGAGAATCTCACACCTGCCTGGTGTCTGGGACCATAATGGGCTGGCAGAGTCGGTAACTTGAAGGGCAGGAAGGTCTTTGCCCGCTTCTCTGGTCTTGCCTTCCAGTGGTCCTCCGTGTCGTCCTTTTGTGAGCTTTCCAAGGGTCACAGATCAATTGTCTTGGGAACAGACATTCTGGGCATGTGTTTCAAGAGGAAGCAGATTGCACAAAGCATAAGGGAGGAATCAAATCAAGGTGCAGTGCTGGGACATTTCCTATGAGAAAAAGCCGTTCATCGCACCTATCTGGGTCCATCACCCAGTATGGCTCTCACTGGATTTGGGTCATTCCTGGAAGGCAGAGCTTTGATGAGCATCTCTGATGTTAGAAGGTTACATTCTAACTGTACTACTTGCAGCTGAGGCATTAAATCCTTTACTTACGCAGGATGGGGGTTGCCACACACCTCCTTTGGAATACTGTCTGTCCGTGTCCCCCATACCTGACACACACAGAAGTATACTGCCACCACCATCACACAAATCACATCAGAATCTGTTTTCTAATATTACCTGCTCCATAAACTCTGTCCTAGTTGCTCCTGCCCTCCATGATCACAAATCACATCTCTCAGAGGCCCCAAGACCCATGGGTTGAAGTCTAAGAAAGCAGACATCCTCTTCTCAGGCAGCAAATTCCGCACAGCTAGCATGGTGTGTGATACAAGGGCTCTCAACAGTGTCCAGTGGCCTTGACAGAGCCTTCTGGCTTGTGACTCCCCAAGATGCCACTCAGGTTACCTGCTGTTCAGGGGATCTATTGCTGGTGTCCTTAGAGAACGCGGCCTGGGCTTTCTCTATTCAGTAGGATGCCTGAGGACATTCAATTTGCTGAGAGCCACAAATATATCCACAGACTTGGAACAGAAAGTCAGATAGAAATAGGGTCACATCCCAGGGGACCAGTATAATGATGATGGATGATGCTTAAAGGGAGCCTGACTGGGTCCAGCTCATAGTTTTATGCCCAGAAACTCAACTGCCACTTGCCAATGATTATGTAGATGCCTGGAACCTTCTACAACAACAGGTGCCTGTAAGTGTCTAAGGTAGGAAAGACATTGAAAGAATGGCTATATAGGTGAATTATTCAATGACGGAACAATGTAAAGAAGTCTAACTGCTTCTCATTTCTTCATCAAAAATTTTGATACAAATTCAACATAGAATTGGAATTTAGGTGATTTTACAGTGTCATATAAGGGACATATGCATGTTTAACACCCTATAGCAATGGTTCTCAACCTTCCTAATGTTGTGACCCTTTAATACAGCTCCTCATGTTATGGTAAACCTCCCCCCCAGTAAAATTATTTTCATTGCTACTTTGTAACTGTAATTTTGCTACTATTATGAAACACAATGCAAATATCTATTTCCTGATGATCTGAGACAACCCCTGTGAAAAGACTGTTCAACGCCCCTGCAAAGGGGTCGAGACTTACAGATTGAGAACCACTGCTCTACGTGGTCCTGGAGCAGCATCTATAATTGAACATAATAATGTTTATAGAGTAAAACATAAACATTCACAAAAGTGATCTAGATTAATACATAGGGTATTGTGTAAGTTCAGGTCAAGCTACCAAAAAACCTGCAGACCTTCAGTGTTCTGTCCTTCAAAAGGGTGGCTGGATGGAGGGTGAGAGGGCATGCTACCAGCAGGGTTTCTCCTCCCTGGCCCCTGGACCCCTTACAGAGCACACCTCTCACTCCTGACTGAGCTACCCTGTCTCCTGAACTTCTCTACCTTAAGCTGGCTTTCAGTTCTCAGGGTCTCTCCTTTTCCTTTCTCTGCCTCTAAAGCCAGCGTCAGTCATCTGAGGTCAGTGAAAAGGGGAGTCTCACACCAGGTCTAATCACAACTCATTAGCACTCTAGTGGCACCTAAGTGAGAGGGTGTTGACTTTTATCAGAGGGTGGGCCAGAACAGGCTGGGCTCAGACTTTCAGGAGGTCACCTGGGGAACCAGATGTTCTAGCCATCCTTGAGGCTGGGGCTCCAGCACTGCAGCAGCCTCCACTTCCAAGCGGCTTCCTCCGCACTCATCCCACCATGCAGGTTTAGGGTAGAAGACTATAGGCTTCTGCACCCAGCTCTCTTCTTGCTTTCATTTATTCATTCCAGGCCTGTGCTATGCGTCAGCCCCACTGGGCACTGTTGGAATGATGGTCTGCACAGGGCAGATAGTGAAGGAAAACTCTTCCAGGATGAACCTGAACTTCAGTTACTTTTCCTGATGGCCGATACATTCTTTTTTCTGGTGGCAAGCATAGCATATGTTGCTGTGGTTTGTAAGGTATTTATTAAGTGTTATTTACCAAAAATTTCTGGAGAAGACCATGACCGGTACTATTGTAAGAACTTGTGTGTGTGCACGTGCGTACATGCACACACGTGTACATGTGTGCATGCATGTGTGTTGACAGGAAGAAGATGAATTGCCCAGATGAGACAGGGTGTAAGACTTGGGGAGAGAAAGGATACAAAACCAACACCCACACAGGCTTCTTCTAGTGGCCCCATCTTGCCTAAATGAAAAAGAGCTAGCTCCTCCTTGGTCAGAGTGAAACTTTTACCAATTTCCATTAGAAACCCAACTTCTAGGCAGCTCTATCTGTTGGGACACTGTTTTCTTTCCTCTGGGCACAGCTTGGTCTTTCCTACTCCTTCATCAGTAACCTCCTCACCTCAAAAGGCCATGTTTCAGGTTGAGCCTTGTGTTTTATCCCAAGAACCTGCACAGTAGCCTATAAGGTATAAAATGATCAGCGACACCCTCTTCTCTGATCATCTCCTACCCTG
Organism: Bramus lutescens; assembly: GCA_001685075.1. Classification (NCBI taxonomy): domain Eukaryota; kingdom Metazoa; phylum Chordata; class Mammalia; order Rodentia; family Cricetidae; genus Bramus; species Bramus lutescens. Next base: position 343,104 of record LOEQ01000317.1, on the reverse strand, counting down.
GCTACAGCCTCTGATGTCACCATCTTTATAAATCCTTCATTCTGATCTCTCCCTATGTCATTGCCTTGTTTCCCTTGGAGGGGCACAGACAACATGCCTTTCTCCAGTGTTCCTGATGGATGTCCCTTCTTTGTGAAACTGTGGCCTTGTGCTCCCGCCTCGCCACATCCTTTCCCCGTTGTCCTTTAAACTGTCAACACACTGCATAAGCTTAATCTGTCTGCTGTTTCACTGACCTCACCAGGGGCAGTGCTCAGTAAGATCAGGAGTGTGATCCTGTTCCACTGTGTGCTGCATATCCCCAGGCCTAGAACACTGCCCATGTAGAGCAGTCGTTCAATGTGTATTTTCTCTGAAGCCTCAGAAACTTTATTTAGAAGTACTTTCCTTCTCGACATTCTTTGTTCAACATTGTTAATTAGTCAGTACTCTCTGGCTGTTGACTTAAATATCTCTACTCATTTAGAAGTCCAGGCCTATGTGGAAAGAAAGCTGGCCTTGTCTACTTATGCAGGTAATTTTTCTATGGCTATCCTGTTTAATCTTTGTGACAGAGATTTCCGGTTAGTTCATAGAGTTTATACCACCAAGTGACAGGACTGAATCAGGTACACCTGGACCCCAGACCCCATTCTCTAGACTAGGAGAGGACTCTGAGGGGATGAACTCACCAGTGAACAGGAAATAGACAGGCCAAAACCTGATTCCATGGCCCCACAAACTGGACCAGTCCTAGTATAGAATTTTGGGTCTGGTGGCTTGTGAGGTTTCTTCTGTCCTAACTTCTCTTTCAGAACACTGATTGCAGTCTAGAGAGAGGCTTGGACATTGTTGGCCTTGGCGTTAGAGACCAGAGAGATCCATGTCTAGGTCATCGTCAGAGCTTCCAGCCGTTCTGAGAGTGAGAGATAGACAGTACACCTTTCTTTGAACCCAGAATTCTTTGTTAGCCTTGGGCCTTCACAGCCCTCATTACTGTCTTGTTTAACCCACCCTCTTGTTTGTAACCCCAGAGCCTCGGGCTCTGTATCCTCTCTTTCCTCTGGGCCCCAGGCCAAGCCTCCATTGGCTTCCCTCTGCTAGCATGTGAATGTGTCTTTGTGTGGTGGCCCTGACGTGAGGTCCTTCCTGGTAAGGTGTTATTTTAATATATGAAGGGCAGTCATTGCATTTCATAAAGATAGCTTGTTTGGAGGGGCCAGCAGGGGCCCAGGAGAGATCACACTTGACAGATATAGGGACAGCCTGTGGTTTGGGGACTGGAAATCACAGTACGTGCCTGTGCAGCCCAGTGCTGGGCACCATGCCCCTGAAGCCATCATTGGAATGAGGCCTGCTACCTGGGGTGGAGTTACACAGAACCTTCCCCTGCACTGGAGGGGCAATTCCCAGTGGTAGGGCATGTGATTGGGCCTAGAGAAAGCCAGCCAGGCAAAGGACTCAGGCCTGGAAGCTTTCAGAGCCTGGGGGCAGAGTCTGTGGCAGCTCTATCCTGGTCCCTCTGTCCCAACTATGAACCTAAAGAAATCTCTGCTCCACAGGCCTCAAGAACCTTATCAGATCCCCCCAAGGGCTTTCTGTCACTGTCATTCCAAGAGACTTAATCCCACCTCCCAGGGGTGGGGTGGGACAGGCATGTGAAAATAAATGAGGAGTGAACTCCATCTCCTGCCACCGTGGGCCCTACAGCTAAACCTGGGTGATGAACGGGGTGACAGAGTCCTGAGCAGAGCTAGTTCCAGAACAGCCCTGGTTTTGCTGCAGAACAAACCACCTGGTCCTTGGGGAGGCAAGACAGAGGTGGCTGCACTAACTCCTCCCTGACAAGGAGCCTCTCTGTGTTCAGCAGAAAGGGAGGTGGACAGGGCCAGCTGGTCCCAGGGCACCCACTGGCAACCACAAGGTTGTTGAACTTGGAGAGATGTGTGCTGCTTCTTTGCTCAGCAGAGCAACTCACACCCTACTCAGCAGGGCCCGGAGGCACCAGACACAGGCTGTGTATCGTAGTAACTGTAGAGAAAAGGAGGTGGTAAGTGTGCTTCCAAGAGAGAGACAGGGGCCAAATGGGTCAGACAGACCACCTGTACCCACTGGCTCATCCTCTACATTTGGAGTACAGGTCAATCTTGGAAAACTTGTCTTCTTTCCTTCCCAAACGTTCCCTTGGCAAGTGTCAAATCTCTATCTCTGTGGATGGTAGAAGGGTGGCAGGAGCTGTTTTCTATCCTGAGGGCCCTTTTGATACACATGGAGATAGCTCATCATGTAGGAGTCAAAGCTGGGTGAATTAGTGGGTGGGCAGGCAGGAGGCCAACAGCTTGGTTCCTCTCCTGTCTTGGCTGAGCTTTCTCTTGACTATTCTGTTGCCTACCTGGAATTGTGGCAGCTTGTGGTCAGGTCTGACTGTCTCCCTCAGGGAAGGTATGTCACCTGAACCACATCTGTGTCCTTAGCGCTCTTTGTGGAACATGCATCAGTGTTGTGCCATAGATTGAAGGATGGGCGATGCACCGTGAGCAACTTTGCAGCCACATGCTTTGTTCCTGGCTCCTCTATTGTCCTGTTGAAGATGCAATGGGCTTCTCCATACTATTCTCCAAACCTCATCTACTGCTGGAGCACTCAAACAAACACAATTGCATCTGAAAACACAAGCACAATCAAAGTCAAGCACAAACACGGTCTTAAGCCTGGGATTTCTATTCTTGGGTATCCAAAGACACATGTTGTCACCAAAAGAACACTCAAGAATATTTAGCCTATTATGAGTAATGGTGCACATTACCCACAAATCCCTTGTGTTAGTTACTTTTCTCTTGATGCAATAAGACACCATGACTAAGGCTACTTACAGAAGAAAGAGTTTATTTGGGGTTTACTGTTTCAGAGGGTTAGAGTCCATGATCATCATAGGGATCATGACAGCAGGCAGGCAGGCAGGCAGGCAGGCACAGCACTGGAGCAGTAACTGAGAGCTCGCAACTTGATTTGCAGACAGGAGGCAGAAAGAGAGAACACAGCTTTGAAAATCCCAAAGCCTGCCTCCATTGACACACCTTATCTAAAAATTCCATACCTCCTAATTCTTCCCAGACAGTCCCACTGACTAGGGCTCAAGAACTCAAATATATAAATGTAAGGAGGGCATTCTTGTTCAGACTGCCACAGCACTTCAGTAGTAAATGGTTAAATAAGATGTACTGTATTATCTCAGGGAAAGATGAGTCTTAACTACTGTTGCACATGCTATTTAGAAATCAATCACTAATATACTAATGGAAGGGTTTTTAAGAAATAAGATAAAACACACATTATACAGTTCCATCCATAAGAAGTTTACAAATAGGGAAAACTTTTGATGTGGAATAATGCCCATTGTCTGGGGTAGAGGCTTGCTTCTAGGGTGCTCTTGGTCTGAGCATTGGTTTGATGTCATCACGACTTCTACACATTTCCTGTGTATGGCAGACATCAATAAGATGTCTGAGGGACAAATCTGAAAGAGAAGACACACTGTGAAGTGAGCAGACACTGATATGACTCTTATTCTGAAACAAGTAAGGTTCCTACTAAGCACTTGACTTGACTTCAGCTGTTTATCTCCCAGCACCGGCTTTATTTCCCATTACATGTAATTACATGACCTGTTTGCTCCTTAAGAACATGAGTGGAGGATTTGGCTGTGCTGTCTCTGTTCTGTAACTTTTGACCTCTCTTTGTGTGCTGGCCTCAACTCTGACTGCCCTTTTCTTATCCTGGGAGCTTTCTCTGTCCCTGTCTTCCTCTTGCCCTAGAGGCAGATGTCTAAAAGCTGCGAGTGCAAGAGCCAAGGGATGGAGCCCAGGTGAGGGCCCTGAGCAGCGAGCCGGGGAATTGGTGCACAGGTGAGCCTGCCAGCTCTGTCATAGAGTCTCAGTTACTGTGGTAAAACACCATGACCAAAAGAAATTTGGGGTAGAAAGGGTTTGGTTCAGCTGACAGCTCTCAGGTCACACTCCATCTCTGCGCCAGTCCTGGAAACCTCCTGAGGAATGAGGCCAAATCAGCTGATCACCATCAGCCATCTTGTAAGAGACGGAGGGAGACTTCATTTCTAGGACTGATTCTAGAAGGGTGTTACCTTCACAGAGAGTCCCATCACTCTGCCCCTACCCCTCATAAAGCAGTGCTAGCCTATGGAGAACAATAACCCAATGAGAGCAAGTTGGGGTGTTTGGGGGTGGTTTTAGCTTTATTTTTATTTTATGAATATGACTGGCTTTCTTCCGTGTGTGTGTGTGTGTGTGTGTGTGTGTGTACCATGTGCATGCCTGGTGCCCACAGAGGTCAGGAGAACTTGTAGAACTGTAATTACAAGCAGTTGGGTGCTATTGTATGGGTGCTAGGAATCAAGCTCAGGTCCTCTGCAAGAATTTGTGTCCTTAACCATTAACTAACCTTTCCTGCCCACAATTTGCTTTTATTCTTATTCTTTTAATACACACATGCCCACAAACATATACACATACACACACAAATATGTGTGTGTGAATGATATACTTAAATGTATATTGTAACTGAACTCAAATGGGAAGCAGAAAACAATAAAGAAGTCTGTAACGTTATCTGTCCCTCGTAGTAACCCCAGGGGGTGGCGAGACATGTCCAACAGCTGAGGAGCCATCTGGCTAGACAATATTATGGATGTTATGTCTGGCCTCAGTAGAACTGTCCCACTGCTGACCTCGAAGTGGCTTCTGCCGAGTGCCCAGCATCCCTAGCCCCGTCTGTGAGGTTGCCTGGTGCATATAAATCAGTCTCCACCAACTTGCTTCTTTCCCTTCCTATGCCTCTGGATGCCCTTGTAAAGATTTAAAAGCCTTGCTTGTCAGACTCCATTTCCCAAGGCTTTAAACTGCAGCCTGAGTTCATGCCTGCTGGTTTACTTGCTGGGCCTGTGCACGGCCGCCTCTCCAACAACAACTTCCTTTTCCTCCAGGTTAGCCGTTATTGCCTCCTTTCCATTCATTCCTATAGTGCAGCCTGTGCTCATATTCTTGCCTTGTCTTCCTTGGCAGAACAGTATACACTTTCTTAAAGCACTTGCTGTCCAGAATGGCCACTCTCTCCTTGTCACTCTTGTCCTAACTGGTGAGTGTCCTTACCAGGACTTCCCCCTGACTCCCAAACTTCGTAGGGTCCCAGACTTGGGTTTCAGACCTTTTCTTGTCTTTCTGCACTTCATCATAATGGAGAGATTCTCCATTAAGGACTATCCATCGCTCTCATCAGCCCCAAGTTCCCTGTGTATGAACTTTGAAGACTCTTATCACTAGGGTAGAGTCTCCACTTGAGTAGCAAATCCCCGTGTCAGACTTAATGACTTCAATACCAAAGGGATCTTTCTCCCATCACTGTGCCCAGTCCTGACTCACCCAGGCCAGCTCCCTTCTATCATTTTTTTTTTCAGTCCAGAAGTCTGAGAGCCATGTAAACCAAGCTGTTGCTACACTTTGGACGCACATGGAATTCCACTGTTTTTGCTACCTCCCATCTTAGTCCCATGACCCAAGCTGCCATTACCACTTGCATGTGATGCATTGCCCCCAAATATTCTTTTATGCTCTCCACTGTGAATCCTCACTTTCCAAGGCACCTGGAGTCATCCTTTGGTCAACTCATGCTTCTTAGATCAAAACCCTCCTTGGCCTTCCAACTTTACTCCTGTCAAAAGCTCTAGCTCGAAAGACTCTACATAATCAATTCCCAATTTCTCCCCCCCCCCACTCCTCTCCTGCCCCATCCCTGCCCCTCACTCCACTCCAGCCACCTTGGTCCCTTGCTTTTCGGGAAACATGCAAAGCACATTTTTGCCTCTGTCAGCAGCCCTTTGACCCAGGTGGTACCAGTTTATATCTCACTTCATCCAAGCCTTTTTTAGGTGTTCAGAAAAGACCACATAGGTACCCGAACTGCAGTAACCAGCCTTTGGCGTTCACTGTCTCTGCTCTCTGAAGTATTGCTCACAGTCGCAGTGCCTACCTGACATATATTTATCAGCTGTCCCTTGCTAAAACGAGAACTCTGGAAGGAAGAACTGAGACTTACCCTGCTTGCAGCTTGGCCAGTGCTTAACGTGATCCCTGGCATGCTTACATCTGATGTTTCCATGGTGTTGCTATGCGTGTTCGGTTCTAAACACATCATGTGCTGTGATAACTCCTGCAGTTCTTATAGCAAGAACTGCAGACGATGTAATCATGAGTATCCTCGTTCTGCCACCGAAGAAACCAAAGCAGAGGTTAAGCACCTTGACCTTGCCTGAGGTCGGACTGAGCCAGGACCAGGATTTCAGGATGACTTGTTACCAGTATCTCCTGTGCTTTTCTGTGAAAAGCTCTAAAAAGATCTACTGGATCCACCTAGTAGTCCATGCTTGACCAGAAGAGGGTGGGACCAGCCCTGGAGCTGCCTACTTTTCTACAACAAACCCGTACACTCAGGACTCCTCCACAGCTGGGCTTCATTTTGTTCTTCTCCAGGACTCATAGAAGGCCTCCAATAGATACTTATTGAATGGTGTTTAGGGAGTATGGGAGAAAGAACACCTAGATTTGCTTAGGAGGTTCTTAAAGGCTCCTAGAGGTGTTCATTTGGCAGACCAGAGGCTTCAAGGAGCAAGGCAGTTGACCCTTTGGCCTCTTATAAGTCCACAGTCCTTTGTATATTCTAGGGATAATGGTATCCTGAGACAATGACTCTCACTTCTGGACACAATGGAAACCTTGAATATCTGTTAGGGGCTATGGGCACATCAGTTTTTCCCAGGAGTAGAAAAACAGCAAAAAGCCAGTGTGACTTGAGTGCAGTGATGATGTCTGTCAATGCTCCTGCTGCCAGCCAGTCACT
>LOEQ01000317.1:289686-329914 GCA_001685075.1 Bramus lutescens | reverse complement strand
TGCCTGCCTCTGCCTCCGGAGTGCTGGGATTAAAGGCGTGCACCACCACCACCCGGCTCTGATAACTTTTCTATATTTGACCACTTAGGCTTCTCTTCCTACCGAAAGTTTGTACTTCAGTTAAATCGAAACTCTCAGCATAACTGTTAAGGAATTTGAACACCAAGCCTAGCATACCAGTTGTGCTGGATAGGTTGGTTTTGTTTTTTGTTTTGTTTGTTTGTTTGTTTTGTATGTGTGTTTTGTTTTGTCAGCTTTATATAAGCTAGGGTCATCTAGGAAGATGAAACTTCAATTAAGAAAATGCCTCTATCAGTTTGTCCCATAGGCATATCTATGGAGCATTTTCTCGATTAATGACTGATGTGGGAGAGTTCCGCCCACTCTAGTCAGTGCTACCCATGGCCTGGTCTTGAGTTGTATAAAGAAGCAGGCTGATAAGGCCATGGAGAGCAAGCCACTAAGCAGCCTTCCTCTTTGGTCCTAGCTTTAGTTCCTTCCTCCAGGTTCCTGTTCTGCTTGAGTTCCTGCCTTGGCTTCCCTCAATGGACTGCAATAGGGACTTGTAAGCCAAATAAACCCTTTCTTGTCACGTTGCTTTTGGTCATGGTATTTCTTATAGCAATAGAAAACTAACTAAGACAACAGGACGCTGAGCTAGAGGACTAAGGCATTGTCAAGAGTAAGGGCTGCGGGGAGATCAATGGCTTGGGGTCCAACCCTGTTCTTCTGCTCTGATGTGGTGTAGCCTTGGGCCAGACGTGTCCTTCTGAACCTTCATATCCTCTACTCCAGCCTGAGCTATGGAGGCAGACTGCTGTGGGGACACAGGAAGGAGTAAGATATGTCTTCCTAAGTGGTGAGGACTACTGAAATGACTCATGAGTTGTAAATTTTTGAAGAAAAAACTTACTCTAGGTGAAAGTGCACTGTCTCATTGACACCTGTCTCAAAGTCACACATTAGCATGTGTATAGTGGGCCCTGCACAGTCCTGGAATGAGCTTTTCTAGGCTCTTTTCTCAATCCCTGCGGTCACTGGCTCCCTCTGTGGATCTCTACCTGCTCATCCAGATGTGCATCTTCTGCTTTGCCCTCAAGGAACGTCCTCCCTTAGGCTCTCTCCCCATCCTCAACCCACTCAACCCACACATGGCCTTTTCCTGATGACCTAATGGAAGATCTATGAGACCCCTGCTGCCCTTTACAATTATTAGTATATGGTCTGGAGCTTTCCACTGTGGGGCCAGCGCTAGAACCCATAGTGCTATTGTGGGTGATTGCCTCTGCACATAAGCTCTCTGTTCAGTGCTCGGCTCAATGCTGCGTATTCCAGCACTTCCATGTGAGTGGCAAAGTCACAGATCATCTGAAATAGCCGTCAGACTGACCTGCATTTTACCTCTGTAAGGAAGATGGGTCAGAGCCTAGAGAGGCTATCGGAGACCCGTGCCTCCCTACCAAGGTGTTTGCAAGAGTCCATTATGTGGTTGAAGAGACTTGAAAGAGGCAGACTCCATAGAGTCAAAATAGGGAAGGAAGAGGCTGTTTCTGGGTACGTGTCCTGAGGGAAGATCCTGAGACCCCTGGAGCAGGCACTTAGGCATACATGTGCTTGCCACAGTGAGGCACTTGCACAGTGGCAGCATGCAGGAGGAACGGGGATTGGACAAGCCTTCTGCCTTTGGAGCGCTGTGTTTATTAGTGTTTACAGTGGGAGTGGAATTAATTAAATGCCACAGGGCCTCCTTGGTTGCCGAAAATAAACTGAACCAGGCTGCCAGCAGTGTGTCCTGCTGCTCTGCTTGCCTGAAGAAGAGTAGGGCTGTTACTGCTTCAGAGGACAGAAGCACACAGAGCTTCCAAGGTGGGACTGCTGTGACAGTCACCTTCTCCCCATGGACAACCTGGCAGGGTCTGATGGGACTCAGAGCCCTGCCTAACTCCTGACGGAGCTGTGCAGATGCACAACCACCTACAGCCAGCCCCGGCACGTGCGTAGGTGTGCGTGCTTGCATGTGTGTGCACACACAGACTTACAGCATGTTGATTCATTCAAATCAGCATGGGCGGCTGCTGTGCACAATTGTATGTGAACACACCATGCTTATGAGAGCAAAAAAAATAGCCTGGTTAGCATGTTCAATAAACCTGGCTCATCTAAGATTCAGTATAGTCATGGAAGCATAGACTCACCAAGACACACATGGATGGCTTCAGAATCAGGAAGCTGTGTGGTCTGTCCTTCAGTTACCCTAAAAGCTTGACCTTGGGTTTGTCTCTTAATCCCCCTGTGTCGTGGATTCTCAGCTGTCCAGTGTGGTATCAGCAGAACTGTGTTAGGATACAAATGAGAAAATGAGCATAATGTTCTCAGCAAAGCTGTAGCTAAGTTGTTAGCACTCCCTGGAGCTTAGCTGGTGTGATACACACTCAGCACCCTTAGCTTTCTCCTAGGGAAACCTGGAGTCCTCAGACATGTGAGGAAAATATGGACCAAGTGACCCATAAAATCTAAAGGGACAGCCTGACTTATTAATGTGCCTCTATCTCCTAGTACCCTCTTACCAGACTACTGTATAGCCCAACACCCACATGAGGTCTATACTTAGACATTCACCCCATCTCCTCCATTGCTGTCACCACCAGCCCAAGTTATCATAGGCATATGACCAAACCATGCAGAGCTGAGGAAAACCAAAGGCGTTCTTGGCCAAGGAAGCACAGGCTATGTGGCATGGGTTTTAGCCACTAAAACACACAGACTCTTCTGTGGCTCCCCAGGACATGTGGCCAAGGTCCAACCTCCTGAGCCTCCTGTGGCTCCCCAGGACCTGTGACCAAAATCCATCCTCCTGAGCTCGACCTATGAATGCCCATGCTGTGCCCCTGTCTCTCAGTACCCCTTGCCCACTAGACTGCTTCTGACTGGGAAGGCAGCCAACAGGGTTCTGAAATTGAAACTAGGAAAAAAATGATGGCAAGTGGGGACGTGTCATTCTTATTCCTATTAGATAGCTGACTTTCAGAATCTCAGTTAAGCAGACCTAACTATGGAGGCTCCATGCTGGGAGAGAGCAGGCCTCTTCCCAGGCAGAAGACGGCCCCTGGTGAGACTCTGTTGGGTTTCTATATCCCCAGGGTTTTTTTTCCTTGGTGCCCTCTTATTATGCAAATGTCCTCCTACAGCCCCCATTCTGACCTCATCAAAGTCCTATGCTGGGTACAATCTGATACCCTAACCTGTGACTTAAAACCTCAGTTACCCTGCAGGATCTGTGTAGCTCTTGTTTTTCCATTCAAAAAATAAAAAGGAAAACCTTAACCCAAGAGGCAGTGACAGCCTGGCTGGTTGGCTACATTTCACTTCTCTGCGTGCCTCTCTGAGGAGACTCCACTGTCCTGGATACTGAAGGTGGCGCTGTGGCTTGAATGTTCAGTGTCATCCAAGGCTCCATGGTGGTGCTGTTGGGAGGTGGACCCAGTGAGACGTCCTCCAGTTCTTGGGAGATGTTGTTGAAGGAGACTGAGGGAACCATCCATTCTTTCTTTTGACTTCTTGGCTCATAAGATGAACACTTCACTCTACTGTCTTCCCCGAGAATAACTGATGGATGACCTTAGAATTAACTGATGCTTATTAAAAATCATAACTTTATTGTGAAAATAAAGAAGTATAAAAATATAAAAACCATTCAAGAATAATTATTACCATTTCAGTATACTGCTTTCTTATTTGTTTTTGATGAGCATTTATATATGATTTAAAATTAAGTTGAAACCAATATTTTGTCATCATATCTGCTGCCCACCATACTAAACTATGGGTGACTTTAATTTGCCTTAGCTTGTTTGTTTGATTTGTAAGGAATATAATAAACAACTATAGAGCTACCACGGAGTCCAAGAGCTAAAATCTCCCCAGCATTTCGCCTAGACCTGTGTGCTTCCCTTCTGTACCGCCCCTGCCTCTTCAGAGATAACTTCTCTTATATCTTCTGTTTCTAGTTCTCTCCTATTTTAACACTGTGCACATATTCTTTGCTGTATCCTCCATATTGTGGTCCCATCTGAGTGCTTGGCATTGTTTGCTTGCAACTCCTTACCAACAACAGTTTGCAAACATGTTAATAGCTGCATAATCTTCTGTTCATAGAAGACTCTCTCCCTATCACATCTTTGTTTCTGGCTTTAGATGTTTCATAGTTGTATTAATGGTTCTACCACAGACACCCTTTCATGTCATGTGTGGAAGTGGTGTTCAAAAGCACTGCACATTTTGATAGAGATTGCAACATTCCCTCCAGAAAGTTTCTATTGATCCCTGTTCTCATGACACCTGTCAATACAGGGTACTGCCATTGTGAAAGAGGAAGGGAGGCAGGGGAAGAAGGAAAGAGTGACCACACATGCACACACGTGCACAGATATACCTGTCTTTTATAAAGGACCAAGGCCAAGGGAGCATCGGTGTTTCTGGAATGGAATTATCATCTCCCAAGCGTTCACATCCTTTGTACCAACCGAGGTCTCCGAGCCTTCACTTACAGTTCGTCATTTTGGAGAGTCCTTTCCAGTTGCCTCTGCTGATCCCCAGTCCCTTGCTCACCCCCAACTTTTGTCTCCACTCCTACTTTGATTTCCTCTGGTAGTCATAATTTATGACATGTTTTCTTTGTCCCTTCCCCGCCCAAGTGTACTTTAATATGGAACAGGGCCACATGTGCCTCTCTCACTACTAGATCTACCTGGCACACAAGAAGAGTTCGGTAAATATTGGTTACTACAGGATTGGTGAATGAAGGTTTGGATGCATCAGTGGCCCAGCGTGTAGCCCAGGGCCAGCACGTAGCTGGCACCTCTGTGCATATTTAACAAGTAATCAGAAACGAGAGTGGGCGCTATTGCTGTCATCAGTCTGTGAATAATGGAGCACTCACTGACATCCCCCACCTCACCACCCTCCCAGTTCTGTTGGCCCTCAGGGACAGGCCCTAGACTAGAGGTGTTTCTATTCTAGAATTTTCTCAAATATGCTTCTGGGAAACCATGCTGTAACTTTCTTATGTGTACCTCTAGCTCCTTTTCCAAAAAGCTCTGAGTTCCGAGGCCCTGGGACTTTCTAGCTCCTCCCCGCGGTTTCTATACACAGAGCCCTGCTTCCAGACTGGCCCTGTGCCCTTCATCTTAATGATTCCATGCTCCAGGCCTGGAGCAGACGGCTCATCAGTCTGCACCAGTGGCCAGCAGCCATAGTTAGCTTTCCAGGGTTGCTAGGCTCGCACGCCCCATCCCTGGATCTCTACTCCATCCTCTCCTAATCATGGCAACGATGACATCACGTAGATCCCTGTAAGAGTTTACATGGCTCTTTCCCATGAGTCATTTACTTGATTTTTCCCAGCACCCCTATGATCTGAGGGCTTTACCCCCTACTTGAGTTGACAGAACTGAGGTTTGGAGGGTGAATCTCTTTTTTCAAGATTATATAGCTGCGCAGGAACAGAGCAGGCATATCTGCCTTCAGATGCTTCTTTGCAGCCACAGTAGGAATTATGAAGTGACCCTTCCCTTCGTGAGGCTGCAGCCCTGTGGGGCAGAAGGAACACTGTTTCCTTTGGGTTTCCATAGCCTCGATTCTCAGTTGTGGAACATCATGTCTGTCTCGGGTTTCTCCCCATGTTTGCTCTATAAATACATGCTGTTTCTGCAGCACACAGTCCAATAGAAGACTCAGCGGGAATCACAAGATTAAAGAGAAATGCATGTACCCAAGAGACCAGGACAGTTGGCTGTGGTCTTTGTTGGGGCTCAGGGTCAGACTCTCAGACAGCTTGAGATACTGAGAAAGAACAGTAACATCCCCAAGGGCAGAGAGAGGTACTTTGACCTCCTTAGCTGAAGATCGAAATTGCAAGGTCTGTGGGCATCATTTACAAAGTCAGTGTGTAGGACAGGGGTGGGAAGGAGAGAGAAAGTGAGCGAGAAAGAGACAGAGACTATGGAAGACAGCCTCCAGCCCATATCCTAGTAGGAATTTCCAGCCTCCACTGGACTGAGGAGAAGTCTCCATAGAATGCTGATGTTTTGTTGACTCTGAACAGAAGCTGTTTCCTCTTTGGGGGCTAGTCTCCTTTTAATGCTCAGATTCAGCCTACCCTAGAGGCTTTTCAGACTTCTTATTGTGTACCTGAGCCCCACAGCTCAGACCCTGCCACAGATTTCAGTGCCTGGAAGAAAGAGTCGATCTCCTTCCATCATTCCATCTTCGTCAGGCCGAGTCATTCATGGAAGATAGAGGAGGAGCTCCCAGGCGAGAGACCTCAAGAGACATGTGTGAAAACACAGGAACTGCGCTCTTCTTTTCTGGGCCTCCCTCCTTATCTCTGAGGTGAGAGGACAGGAAAGGGGACCTCACAGGTCCCTCTCTGGTTTCCAGTTCTTCCTCACCTCTCAAGAGCAGTGAGAAGAATATATGTGTTGGTGTTGTCTCCCGTGATTCTTTCATGTTTATATCTCCTATCTTGTTATATCTGTAAAAGGTCCCATGCAGTATGACATGAAAGTGAGGAGGACCAGAGACAGAACTTGTATTCCCGTTTCATAACTGTGATAACCAAGATTCTTTCTGCACTTGTTCTCATTGCTCCTTGAGCAACATTTGGTCATGGTGCCAGGATCCTGACCACTGCTGCCTGCCATGCTCTGCCTGGGGTCCATGTGAAATTACCAGATAGCAGACACTTACCAAGAGATTTGGCAGTTTTGTCTCCATTCAGCTGAGCATTAAGCCTGATGTCTCTCGTGTATTTACATACAACTTTATAAATGACTGTGAACTTCTACCAGGGGCTAGGGTGATCCAAAATTGAAGTTCAAGCGCATCCTCTGGTTGCTAGTCTCTTCCCTTCTCTTTGCATGGGCATCCCAGCCACTGTTATGTCGGCTCTTTCCTGAGAAAGTGGGTTTCTCCTGCCTCCTATTTTGTTATTCCTTCACCCAGAACCTTCTTCCTCTTTGTGTCTACTTGGAAGTTCCTGACTGTCCTTTTGAAAACTGTTTCCTCCCAAGCTACCATGGAGAGGAGAGTTGCCAGGCTGCTCATCTACTTGCCATATTGTCTGTGGAAAATTCAGCCTCTCGTGCCTGTCCTGTCTCTTCACAAAGTGACAAGCTGTGTACTCTCTCCTGACCCCCACGAGGCAGGCTATTCCTGTCTCTAAGGCAGCTCACAGCCCAGCCATGGTCAGTGCCAAGGCATGTGACAGAAAGCTCTCCATCCCCCTCCCCCTCCCTCCATAGCACTGGCATCGGTTCCTGTCCCATGCTGTGAGACCCAGTGTTTTATCTTCAGGAGCCAAGAACCATTTCACTGAACATTCCCACATTTCACAAGCCCACTGCTAAAGCTCAGCTTTTGTAGGAGTTCAAGTGGGTTCTAAATCTGGTACAATAACATTAGAAAGGTTCTGTTGTTCTGGCCCTGGCCCATTATAAATGGTCTGTATGCCACTTCCTTGGGCTCCAGACAGCCACCAAGGCCTTACATTATTAGACATGAGCTCAGACCTTCTCCCCTAAGAAAGGGAAATCAGTTGTGCGATCTAGACGCCCCCCAAAAAATGGTATAGACAACACCAGGCCTTGCAGGACAACTGACACTCTACTTCCCTCACTGTGTAGGCCCTACGGCTTGATCTGTGCTGCACAGTTCTCTCCCTCCACCAAGTAGCACCGGACAGCCCTGCTCCTCTAGTGATAGAGTGTGCAGGAACTCTTGAGACAATAAGCCCCAAATGGATGCATGCAGCTTCTCTAAATCTGATGAGGAGTGGCAGCTAGAGATGGTGTTCCCACCATCATCATTGCAGCCACTGTGGGGACCCTCTGCCCACCAAGCACATCCCACCCAGGGTCTTCTGCTCTGCAGGGAGACATTGTGGGCTACCGGTTTGTTTCCCTCAAAATCCCAACCCCATGTGTATTAGGAGATGGGATCTTCAAGAGGAGATCGTGAGAGTTCGACTCTAGTGAATGGGGTTCATGCCCTTACCAAGGAAACCCCGCAGAGCCAGCAGTAGGAAGAGGACCTCTATGAGCTTAAATGGACACTCAGCAGACACCAACTCTGCCAGTATCTTGATCTAGATTTCCCCATCTCTGGGACAGTGAGAAATAAATTTCTGTTTGTGCCAACACACAAACCAACAGAATGGTACTCTAGTACAGCCCTGAAGGGACTAGGCTGGGGAGCATCATTATGTAGCAAGCCAGGAATCCTGGGGCCTCAATGGGGAAGAGGCACTCCCAGGTGAGCTGACCCTAGCCCCTAACCCTCCACACTCCTGCACCTACCTTCCCTCCACAAGTGTTCAGGCTGCTCAAAAATCTTGTTTTCTGAAGGAGCCAGATACACTTGCTCTTCTCCTTGGAGATGAATTATTACCATGGAGGTTAGTTCGCAGTTCACAGCTTCTGCAAGGCCTTCCCAAGCCCTTGGAAACATTCTCACACCATCATTCTGTTGGCTCCTGAACAGATTTCATACTTGAAAACCTCATTTCCTTCAGGGCCATGTTCATACAAAAGAACAGGACAAGTGAGTGCCTGGAGGCCCTTACAGGGACCTCTGCACAGGGCCTCTGGGTATAATCAGCAGGGAGTCACCTGGACAAGGGAGTGCTAGGCTGGTGGGTGGCTCTTCCCAGGACATAGGATTACAGCTGTGGATGTACTCACCCTTTTGGTGACACCACTTCATGTCCATCATTTTATAACAATAATGAGAGTGAATGTCCCTGTTCCACCACCTGTCCGCTCCATCTTAAGTATTTAAAAGCATATCAGCACTTTTAACCTCACAACAGGCATATCAAGTGACATTGATCACCCACAACTCATAGATGAAGAAAGAGAAGCACAGAAGGTCAAGTAAAGGGCTGGCCGCCAGCTAGAGACTGAATCTGGTCTGACTGGCCCCCGGGACATATATGAAGAGTCAGTCTGCACAGCTCGGCTAAGACTATCTTACAGTCTTCTCCATCTCTCCTTTGTTTCTCCCTTGACTTCAGCCCAACTGCCCCATGCCACTCTATCTCACCCCAGCCACATCAGTTCCTCTCGACCAGTGCAGAGCATAGGACCCGAGTTGGGAGTCAGGAGCTGAGCCCTAATTCTGTTGCTGCTCCAGATCTTCGTGGGACCTTAGGCTTGGCATCGATCTCTCTATCTATTCTCCCATCAGTTCTTCCACCATCTCTCTGCTCTTTACAGTTCTCCCCAGGTTGGCAGTAGTGTCTATAGACCCAGTGGGGTCTACAGCCTGGCCAGAGGATACAGCAGCCTGCCCAAAAGCATCTGAAACCACAAGAAGTCTGAGCAGCCAGCCTGTAAGAACTGGGAGATCTTCCAGGGAGGCAGACCACAGGTCCAGGGGGACTGGAGATAGTTAGACAGTAGATGGCACCATAGACATGAGCTGTGGGAAACAAGATCCCCAGACAGGATAGCAGCCTTAAAACTGCTGTGCCCACCCTGTGGGACGCTGTCCTCTATGAACTATAGCCTCAGAATCTATCCAGCTCATGCACCTCGTGCCCAGCCATCCTAAGCATGCAGCCCCCTTCCCCTCTCACAGCCCACAGTCTGATGGAAATGTAATAAACACTTGTTCCCTCATATCAGATGTGGGAGGGCTCACCCAGACATCTCTGGAAACTCAGCAATTGATGGAGGCACAGATACCTGCCAGCCCTTTGGCTTTCCCCCTGCTTGGGAAGCCCCTGATTACTACAGAGGCCAATGACCTTATGAAGATGCACAGAATGCTGGTGCAAAGACCTAGTGGCTGTCAGGAGGACAGGAAGGGATGGGTCACTGAGGCAAAGGAGTACTGGGCCTGATGACTGAGGACCAAGATCCTAAAGGAGGCCACCCTCCCATCTGTTCATAGGTCACAGGGGTCATTACCCACTTTTCCATGCCTCACCTTCCCTAACTGTGAGGTTAGGGACACGACCACCTGTGCTGACACCTCCCTAGTGAGCACTGAATGTCAGGGTATGGTCCTTGCAGAAACCAGTGCTCCTAATGTGAGCAGTCCTCACCCTGGCGACTGCGAGTCTATTTAGTTCCTGCTCAGTAGATGTCCTGGTAGCAGGGGGTGAAAATGGTCTTTTCATTTTATATTTTGAAAAATATCAATTTTGGAAGTGAGTGGATTTCTCTGATCAGATTTCAATCCCTAGTCTCTATCTGGTCCTGGTTAGCATAGGGATAGAAAGCCAGTGTGAGTCTTGGAGGACACACAGGCCAACTATATTGGGCATCCTTGACCTTCTTGCCCCCCTCTCTGACACATGTCTGCTTCTTTAGCTTTCGTCATAGCAACTCTCAACACCTTTCTTCTGCACTCTCAGCAAACGCTTGCCTTGGTCTTTTTTCCATTGTAGGATGGGAATAATGGTACCTAGTCCATGTGCTCATCTGTGAAGACTAAGAGAACCCAGTCTGAGTGACACTCATAATACCATCTGGCATGTAGGGAGATGTAAAAATACCAAAGTTAAACATGGCTATGACACTGATGGTTCTTATGCTGTGCATGCTATTTTAAAGGAGCATCTCACTGAAGGCCTAAGGCTTTCTGAAATGAACTGCCTCTCTCTCTGCCTAGATTCCTTTCTGTTGTGCGATGTTTTTGCTCTTTTTTCTTTCTGAGGGGCCCACTACACAGCTCCCAAATAAATCACACATGGAGGCTTATTCTTAGTTATGAATGCCTGACCTTAGCTTGGCTTATTTCTTGCCAGTTTTTATTAAATTAACCCATCTACCTTTTCCTTCTGTTTTTTTTTTCCTTTCTTAATTCTGTATATCTTACTTTCCTTCTTACTCCATGACTGGCTTGGTGACTGGGTGGCTGGCCCCTGATGCCCTCCTCTCCTTGTTTGGTTGTTTCTTCTATTTATACTCTCTGTTAGTCCTGCCTGTCCTTGCTCCTGCCTTACCATTGACCTTTCATCTCTTTATTAGGGCCATCAGGTGTTTTAGACAAGCACAGTAACACAGCTTCACAGAGTTAAACAAATGCAGCATAAACAAAGGTCACACACCTAAAAAATAATTCTGCCAATACCCTTCTCTATCTGATCAGACTGGAATATGGCACCTACCCTTCAATACTCAGCCCAAGTTGACCCACCCACGGGGAGACTGTGCTTCGCCTTCTCGGGTGGTCTCCGAGACGATACGTTCCTCTGCACTGACCCCTCACACTGTCTTTCCATTCACTTCCACACTGGCCCCTGAGTCAGTGAGGGCAGCAACCGCACCAGATTAATCTCTGCCCTGACAAATGGCAAGGCTTGGGGCATGTCATAAATGTGGCTAGAGGACAAGGAGAGAGACATGAACACAAGAAATTGTAGTGAATGGTGACAGATTCCATAGTGGAAGGACAGGCAGAACAGAGGTGGTGCCCAGGAAAGGGATTCATTTCTCTGAAGTTAGGTTGCAAGGTGTTGGGAAATTGAGGAAGGAGGGATGAGGTGGCGGGCATTCAGCTAGTTTTAGAAGCTCCTTACAGGAATCAATTATTCTGCAAGAGCCAGTTTGGTTTCTCATGGGTTTTCTTTTACAATTCATCAACATCATTGTGCCATACAGTTTATTATCATCAACACTGGCCCAGGTCTGCATCTCTAAGGTGATAGAGCTCCACCCACTGCTCCCCAGGCCTCTGCCCTAACCTAGGTCCCAGCCAGCACACTGCCGGTGAATGTTTAGCTGCAGGTTTCCTGAGCAGCTAGACGAAGACACTCATTATCTATGGTGAGTGACTGAGGCCTTACCCAGCTCTTGAGCCACTAGTTAGAATAATTACATCAGTTCAGATTCCTATGCAGTTTTTGTTTCCTGACTGGAGCTGACTTATACCCTGGGTAACCCACTGTATCTGATGGATTCTGAACATCAGTGTCGAGGTCAGAGGGCACCTTGTGAGAGTCAGTTCTTTCCTTCTACCTTGCTGTTCCAGGGATGGAATCCATGTCACCAGGCTTAGCAGCAAGCCTTCTTACTTGCCAAGCAATCTCAATGGCCCTTTGCCTCTTCTTGATGGTTCTCTGCCACTTGGGATAAAAGGCAGTCGGGGTAAAGACTGGAGACCCTAGGGAGCAGGTGTATGCTATCGTAGCTTCACCTGTCCTTGGGGACCACACAGCCCACATCTACTCAGGTGAGCACACCCAATAAAGTGGCTGGTTGGTTATTAATTTACCCTCCACGCCAATATATGATGTGCCTTTTGCACAAAACCAGAAAATATTTGATTTCTCTTATGCCCAACAAGTTTTGAGGTGTTTTATTTCTCCTGCAGTATCTATACTTCTGTTAAAGTTTATTGAAAGCCTATATAGTATGAATAAACATGACTATTTAAATAGTGCCTGCCTTCGTGGTGGGAGAAATGGACACCTAAAGAGACAAGTCTATGGTATGAGTTCTTATGGAAGGGCACAGGGAGAGTGTGAGCCCAACACATTTGAGGAGAAAAGAGAGCAATCCAAAAGGAAGGGGATCAACTAGAGAACTCTCCCCAGGGCATCAAACATTTCTCTAACCACTGTGTGATGCTTACAGGCCAATTCAAGATTAAGGATCCAGGAAGAATCGTTGGCTAGGTTAACAGGCTCTAGTTTGCCAACACATAAAGGAAGACATCTCAAGTTTTATAAAAAATGACTGAGGGTATCTGCCCAGCTGGAGAAAATACCTCAAAATCTCCATCTCTTTTATAGCTGACTGCCCATGATCAAAGAAACAATTCCCCAACCTGGAGCACACTTTGACGTTTACAGAACCCACGTCAGGATCTCAGTTCGTTGTCTTTCCCACTTTTGTCACTCCTTCCTTTCCTCATTTCCTTTCTCCCTCCCTCCCTCCCTCCCTCCCTTCCTCATTCTGTCCCCCTCCCCCTTTCTCTCTTCCTCCCTCCCTCCTTTCTCATCTCTTCTTTCCATCCTCCGTTCCAAAGTTTTTACTAAAGAATGGTCCCAGATCAGGTGCTCCGCTAAGCTGAGTAGGGCAGGCCACATCGGCCTTGACTTCAGAAGTTCAGGTTGTTTAAAATTAGAACATGACACAGTTCCTGTGTGTGCCCAATGCCAGCAGTGCTTTGGGTCTGCTGAGTTTCTCCGCATTGATGTTTTCTATAAAAGCATTTCCTTTTCTCCACTTCACGTAGGGAAGGAATTCAAGAAAGAAAGAACAAGGAGCTGATGTTTTCTCAGGAATCCGACTCACCTCCTTCCCCTCCAACAACAGCATCCCCCTTCCTGCCCCTGAGGTATGAAGGCAAGTCCAGCCCCATTTCAGGCCTCCCCAGCATCTTCTCCCAACAGAGAATCCGTTTCAGTGGTCCATCTCCAGAAGCATTGTTGCTGATTCCAGCCACGTTTTGCAACATTCTGCGGGCTGCTGGTCTTTAAAAGCAGCACATTTCACATTTGCTTTTCTGAGCCCATTTCTTGTTGTTTCCCACATATTTCCAGTGAATGAACAGATTAGTAAACGCATCTTTTTTTTTCCTTAAAGGACAAAAGTTAAACATCCTGTTCTGACTGCAGAGGAACTTTTAAGGTTTCTGGAATCCATTAAAACCCAAAATGTCACAGGAAAGTTATTCTGGAGCTTGCAGAAACACAATTTTACACTTCTGATGTCCATTGGACATGTTTGCCTGTCCTTGGAAGGGATCACCCTTTCTTCCTTCATTCCCTTTGTCCTCTCTCCTTCCTTCCAGAGAAATGGAAGGAAGCCAAACCTGTAATGCTCAGTATTTTACAAACATTCTCTTGTTTAATCATCAAACCGCTCCTTGTGAAGTTGAGAGGGGCGGACTAGCTAGACCTGGGTTGCCCAGCTGGGAAGCTGTGCGTGTGGCTTTCATCTTCTCCTTGCTTCTTTCACTTCGCCCTCCTACCTTCCCCTTGCAGCTCCTGAATTCACACCCCAAGGCTTTACTAACTTCCTCAATCTCTCTAGAAGCACAGACATTGGAAGCACAGAGTCTGGGGTGGGCTACAGGAGAACCTGCGTTCTTGCCTTCACTCTTGGAGGAAGAATGGGTATTGTCATTTCTAAGAGGATGTGCCAACTGCAAAGCTTCTAGCTGAGAATGAGCACAGAGCGCCTGGGCCCACAACCCTGTCAATACACTTATTACATATTGTACTTTCTGGCAGGAGATGAGCAGGTGGCTCTGAAGTTGGGCAGTATGGCTAAATGTGGGCAAGCCTCTCACCTGCTGGTAAGGCCAGATTGGCTATGATAGAGCTTGAGAATGAGGATCTTGCTGGCTGCAGCTTTGCAGTCAGAACTGGGTCTTTGAAATCTACTAATGGCCTGTTCCTGGACATTGAGGCCCCCGGGGCCTTCCAGCCTGCCTTCATTTGAGCTCTTGTTAGAAAGTGTTGGAATAACAGGCCTGGACATCATGGAAGGGAAGGGGAGGGGTCTGAGGGGGAGCACAACCAGTAAATTGCATCACACACACAGCCAAGTTCTGAAGCATAAGAGGAACACAGCCAAAGGGCCTCCTCTAGTGCAGCCCTCACCCTCATTCCAGCATGTGCCTGGAGCTTTTTCCAGGCCTCTTCTAGCTGGGGAAGGGCTTGGGAGGTCTGTGCTGGTGATAGTGAAGTTGAAAAACATGGACATTGTCTGGTTAGGTCAGTTACTGGCTCAGAAGCATCAAGGAAACATACCTCCCAGAGCATAAACCCTGTCTGGGAAGCAGAATGGACAGGCTGCCTCTAGGACTCACAGTTACCCCTGTCCCCTAGAGGAAGGGAGGATGCAGAGGAACAGGTCATGATGCCTCTTAATCCTTCTCTGATCCCCCTGGGAAAGACTCCCTTGAGAACTCGAATGGGAATGTGTTCTCCTTGCTCTTGGCAACCTTAACTAGCCCTGGGCTCAGATGACTTGCCTGATTCTGCCTCCCCAGAACTTCCCCTGTGACTCTTAAGGAACATCTCAGAGCACCTCAGACACTAATGTTGACCTCAGGACACACAGTCCCCCTTGTTCCTGCAATTTATATGTCAAGGCAGGTATCCCGTCATCCTGGAAGCCACCAAATACATGGCCAGGTCCCAGCTTCTTCTGCACTCAGGGCAGAGTGCAGGTCCGCGTAAATGAGCTCTTTGACCCCTGCGATGAATGACAGCTATCCTAATAACTATGCACATACAATGATAGACTTCTCATGATCAGTCAGTATTCCATGCTTAAAGCAATCTCGGTGCCTTACAGAGCAATACCCAAACCCAGAGGATGAAGAAACCTGCCCTGCTAACTGTAACCAAGTGATGAATCAAAGCCCGGCTGAGTCCAAATCACTGTGTACATAGTAACATCTCTCACCAGTTTGTGTTTGACTTGGGGCGGTGGCCTGGACTGAATTATCACCACTATTCAAAGGAAGTGACGTCTGTCCAGAATGCTAGACTGGGAATCCATTAGAAACAAGTGGATCCAGCTAGGTATAGGAGCATACAACTGTAAATCCGGCACTGAGGCTGGGAGATCTAGAGTTTGAGGCTAGCCTGGGCTACGAAGAAAGACAAAGGAGGAAGAGAAGGAGAGAGAGAAAGCACTCAGTGGATGCAGACTCTTATTTTCTAAATGGCAACATCATGCTTAGAAGAAAGGTGGGAACCGGAGGTCAACAGCCACTGATTTTTAAGTTCCACATTCCTCTTTCCTCTTCCTCGACCATTGGGAGTAACTATGACCCATGCAGGGAAGGTTTATTCTTTTGCCTTATGTGAACTATCAAATATGAAACAAAATTCTAGGTATTAGGCCTTCTGAAACTTTGTCCAGAGTGTTAGCTGGCCAGGTAAACCACAAGCAGACTGGCATCACAGAATGTGTGCGGAAGTTCAATGTATTGTACTGTGTGCGGAAGTTAGCGTGTAGAGAAAGGAGTCCACAGAATCAGAATTTGTTGGATTGGGAATCCATCAGCAAGAAGGACTCTCACCTCATCTCCCACTCCTGGTTTGCTAATCTCATCTTTAGGCCCACAGAGGAAGCTTGGGCCCAGGTGTGATTCTGAGGGCAGAAATGGATGCTGGCACCTAGGGAGCATGCTCCTTAGGGCTGGGTGGCACCTAGGGAGCATGCTCCTGTTAGACCTGTGTCCAGTTCTGGGGGGACCTCAGCAACTCCTTCTTTTCCCCTTTTCCAATACTCATGTCTTCCTGAAGACCTCACCTGTCTCCCTGAAAGATTCTCCAGCCTCAGTCTCAGAGCAGCAGAGACCAAGGCCAAGGATCCAGCTTGAGGGCTCTGCCCAAAGCAGAGAACAACAGGAACTTGGCACACCCAGGACAGTGTCTCGCGGTACTCCTAAGTATGGAAGGAGAAACTTGGGGACTATTGAGGAATCTGAGCCTCAGTCATTACCAAGATCACTGAGATGAGGAGAAGGCAGGGGCTCCATACTGATGTACAAGCACATTCCTTTTGCAGTAGTGCCCTTCTCAGTAAGAGGCCACTTGAGTAAAGTCCATAACACCCTCTACTTTGGACTTGGCAGGCCTGGAGTTCTGGGGTCACAACAGCAAGCTGGGAAGGAAAGTTTACTCAGAACCCCAACTCCATTTGCCATGTCACTCAAGGTAGAGCCCTTCACTGTGCCTCGGTTTTCCTATTTGTGAAAGAGACACCATGTGTCCACTTTCCAGGATCCCTGTAAGAAGTAACGCGATGTTGTGTCCCTCCTAGCTCAGAGCAAGAACTGTGCTGCCTCTCCCTGCCGGGAGCTCCACAGTGCCAGAGTAGTGGCCTACCTTGGCCTCCTGGGAACTCTGGGGAGGACTATTGTGATACGAAAATACAACCTCACTTCTTAGGTAAGTGAAGGTCAGAGGCTAGCCTGTGAGTCAGTTCTTTCCTTCCTTTCATGTGGGTTCTAAGCATCAAACCCAAGTCATCTGGCTTAGAAGCAGGTATTCCCACCCTCTGGGACATCTTGTTGGCCTCAGCCTCTGTTCTAATCTCTGGGAAGGATTCCTGGCTCTTTCCATTGCTGTAGTTTCTGTGTGTGTGGACCATTATATGACCATGGGAGGATCAAAAGAAACAGAGGAAGGAAGGCGCTTGATTGTGCAGTAAGTCTGGACCTTTTGTCTCATTCTGCCACTCAAAGTTGGCTCTGGTCCATGCCGTAGATTGTCATGGGGCATACACACAAGATGTAGTGCCAGCCCTCAGCAGTTCACATCCCAGGTCCACGGCAACACAGAGCTGACACTGTGACTCAGGGTCCAGGGAGGATGGCTGCGGAGTCCTGGCAGCAATGCTGAAATCTGGGGCTGGGAGGAGAGCAGAAACCTGCTGTGAGAAAGTGGGGGCAATGGGTGCTCCCACATAAGGTGTTGTCCGCTCACATGACAGGAAGTATGGAAGGCCCAGCATTTAATACTGGGACATACAGTATGGCTGTATTTAAGGTGTCTTGGTCCGTGTCCCTCAAAAGTAGATGAGGAAAAGCAGAGCCAAAGAGAGACCTGACCTTCAGACAGACGGCTCCTGAGCAAGGATGGGGGCTCTGTTACAGAACAACCAAAGGGATATCTATGTGTGGCCTAATTGTAGGAGAGGAAGGAGACCCACAGTTGGGGACAGTGACACCTGGCCAGGATAGGACAGTTATGATTGGATAGGAGGAAACAACCCCACCGAGGCTTTCCGGGGTTCAGGGAGAAGTAAGTCCTGATTCTGCTGGCAAACCAGCCAAAGAGGAGGGCAGGAGAGAAAGAGGCCAAAAATCTCAGCTTCCAATTTATACAAGCTCTACTCCGTCCGATCTAGCCTGCAGGAAGTGACAAATCGCCCAGGTGGGTGGGACAAAGAGAGGAGACAGTTGCACTGGAGGTCAGTGACTCCTACCAGTAAGCGCTGAGTGTCAGTCCCATGCAGGTGCACTCATGTTGTAGCTCACAGCTGCCTGTACCTCTAGCTCAAGAGGATCCATTGCCTTCTTCTGGCCTCCACAGGCACCAGGCTTGCACATGGTGCACAGACAAACATGCAAGCTAAACACTTATGCACATAAAATAAAATTTTTTAAAAATCACAGTTTAAACACATGTGCAGGCTTCTGTATTGCTGCAATTCTGGGTTAACATTGGGTGATGTGGTTGGTAGATCATATGGTATTTCATTTTTTTAAGAAACCATCCAACCGGCTTTGAAAGTAGCTGAAGTGTTTTTTCATCCCCACCAGTGGTGAATGTATTCCTGATGCTCCACATCCTCCCCAGCCTCTGATGTTATCAGTGCTAGCTGGGTTTTGGTCTTCTGGTAGCTGTGAGTGAGTACCTCGTTGCCATTTAATGGCATTAGGCAATTGTATAGCATCTTCTTTTTGCACGTTTGAAATCTATAAGTCTTTTTGTTGGGGTGTCTTTTAGTTACAGTCATTGGTACAGTTTAATTGAATTGCTTGCTTATTTAATTGCTGGAGTTCTGTGTATATTTTAGATAACTATTCTTTATCAGTTGTGTCTTTTCCAATACATCTTCCCAAGCTAAGGCTTACTTTTCATTCTCTTGCTATCTTTTGAAGAACAGGAATTTTTAATGAAATGCAGCTAAACACTCCTTTCTCCCATGCATTGTGACTTTGATATTTAATCTAAACAGCCCTCAACAAACCCAAAGTCATCTAGATATTTTTCTATGGTGCCTTATAAGCCTCTTAAAATTTTTGTATTATAACGAGGTCTGTGATCCACTTTGAGTTAAATCTTCAGGAGGGTAAATATTTGTGTCCATCTTCAAGTTTTTGCACATAAGTGTCCCATTGTTCTATCATTACCTGCTACATCTTTGCTCTTTTAGATTGCTCTTGCTCTTTTGTCCAAGGGCACTTGACAAAGACTCACTGTGCTTTTTGAGTCTGTGTACAAGCCTTCTGTTCTGTTCTATTTGATCTGTCTTTTCTTTCACCGATCCACACTGCCTTCTTTATCATAAGTCTCGAGATTTGGTAGCATCGTTCCCGCAGCTTTATGTTTACTAATACAAGTCTTTCACCTCTTTCTATAAACTTCAGAGTTCGTTTGTTGATATTAGCAAATTTTCTTGCTGGGAGTTTGGCTAAGGTTTCATTAAGTCTAAAGGTTAGTTTGGAAAGAAGTAATATCTCAACAGTGCTGAATCTTTCTGTCCATGACCATGGGGTATCTTTCCGTTGGTATTTGGCTTTGTTCTTTCATAATAATTTTGTAGTCATCTACAGATAGACACAATATATTTTGCTAGATGCATACCGAAGCATATAATTTTGATGTTTATGTACCTGCTGTTTTGTTCTTAATTTCCAGTTCCACCAATTCATTGCTGGCACATAAGAAAGCAACTAACTTTTTATACTAGTGTTCTAGCCTACAAATTTAAAATCATTGCTGTTGACTTCAAAGAGTTGTTGGTTTGGTTTCGGCGTGCTGTGTTGTGTTTTATTTAGCTTGCATTTGTCTATTTTAGGGAGTTGGCAATTGCTTCAGATTCTCTGCAGACATTATCATGTCACCTGTGAATAGAGACAGTTTATTTCTTCCCTTCCAATTAGCACATCTTTTACCTAGCTTTCTTAATCGCATTATCTAGGACTTCTCACATTGTGTTGGAAGAGGTGAGAGGGAACATACTAGTCCTGTTCCCAAGTTTAGTTGAAAGCATTTCTATTTGTTTGTTCGGTTGGAGAGATCTGCCTATCTCTGCCTCTGCCTCCTGAATGCTGGGATTAAAGGCGTGTGCCATCACCACCCAGATGAAAGCTTCAGTTTTTTCTCATTAAGTCTGATGTTAACTGAGACTTCCTGTGGATATTCTTTATGAACCTGAGGATGTTCCTCTATATTCTTTTCATTTACTGATTTTTTAACAGTATGAATAACATTATATTTTTGTCAGATACGTTCTGCATCTACTTTATTGTATTTTGGATTATTGATGAGATTATTTACATTAATTGGATTATTTTAAATAAACTGTCTCCTTCCACTTGTAACAATCAAAAGTGCTTCCAGAGGGCCAGGAGATGATGATTCACTTGGTACAAAGACTGGCAACCTGGGTTCGGTCCCTGAGGTTCACGTGGAGGAAGGAAGGAGCTGAGACCTGGGAGTTGTCCTGTGATCTCCAGAGATACAAGCCTAGCACATGCACCACTCTCCATATCAGTCAATCAATAATCAATCAATAATGAGTAAATACATATATAAATGAAATTTTGAAACTTGAATGTCTCTTAGGCATTGCCATTATCTCCCAAAGAGGGGAAATGACATAGTCAGGCTTATAAACTTGAAGTAAACTCCATTTGGCTGTGATATATAATTGTTTGTTCACCTTGTTGAATTCAGCCTGCTAATGATGTGCTGACGATTTCTGTGTCTGTGTTCATGTGCAATGTTAGTTTTGTGATGCCTCGGTCTAGTTAAGTACTAAAGAGATGACCTCACAGTAAGTTGGGAAATATTCCCTCTGCTTCTGTTTAGAAAGAGATTGGTGAATTGGTACAACTTATTCTTTGAATGTTTGGTGGAATTCACTGGAAAACCTGGTGAATTACCCTGGCACTCCCTCTTTGGGAAAGTTATTAATTGGTTGATCAATTTAAATTGTCTCTTTCTTCTTGTTTGAATTTCATCTGTGTCTTTCTAGAAGCTGGACCATTTCATTCAGGTTACTGAATTTGGGGGCACAGGTTATTCGTTAGATTCTATTATTGTCCTTTAGATGTTTTGGGGCTTGGTAACATGTCTCCTCCTTCATTATGATACTAGCATTTTAGCCCTAGCTACTGGTTATTTGGGGAGTAGGAGCATTTTGTGCCCTGAGGATGTTTCACAACACCTCTAACTGGCCTCTAACCTCTAACTCCTGGAGATCAGGAGCAAACCTTCTCCTGTTTATGACAACCAATAATGCCTCCTGGACATTGTTGACTTTCTCTCAGGAATGAGAAGTAGCAAAATAACCCCCAGGTTACAAGTCATTGCTACAAATAGTCAAATAATTTAAAGGCGGAAGGGATCATTGAAATCATCTAAACCAGATCAAGTCCCATCTCCTTCAGAAGAAGGTTGGGAGACACAAGCACCAAGATCCATGAGAGCCTCATGTTAATAATAAAACCCTGGATCCCAGAGAAGAAAAGTGAGGCACCTGCTCCCATTCAAGGATCCAGGACCTACGCTGATCTCTGTGTCTTTCATCAGACTTGGCCATTGGGACCATGTCCCAGAAGTCTCCAGCCACCAGAGAGTATAGGAGGTGTATTTTCTGGGTGCCAGCCCTGAGTGGGGAGGTACTCATTAGTGTCTAGCTCACTGCATTCACAGCACCAGTTACAAATTACAACTGTAATGACCTGAAGGAGGAAGACACTTCTTGAAGCAAGTAAACTATAAGCTAAACATTCTGGAATTTCCAGCATGGCTTTAAGACAGCGAAACAGCAAGAATGAAAAGGAGGAAGCAGTAACTTCCGTCCATTCTGAGTGACCAGCCTTGGGTTGTCCAGGAGAGAGAATGGAAAGCTTTGGGTTGTCAAGCACCACTTGCCTGCCCTGCCACCATCACAGCCTGGTAGCTTCCTGTACACTTCAGATCATGCAGTCTAATCAGACAGATTCTGAGTCCACTGCATCAAGCTTGGCTGACCCTGGGCAGGAAACTTCACCTTTGAACTTCACTTCACACCCATCAATAGGACTAGGTGGATTGTGGTGAGGGCACAGTGAGCTCATGAGCATCTGGAGGTTGGGTAACCACAAAGAGCTGCATCCAGAGGAACAAGGTCAACACCAATGGAGGGGCCAAGATTGTAAGATGCTGAGGACTTCAACTCATGGCACAGTTGGGTAGAGCCTTGTCAGATGAGTCCAATCTGGGGAGGTAGAAGTAAGGAGTGAAATCACTCTCCCAGAAGGATGTGACCCCTGATGAGCAGTAGCTGAGGCAGGTTTCTGCCCAGGTCTGCCCTGTATCTGCTGGAGCATGCAAAACGTCCTAGTCCCATAGAGAGGCCAGAAAGGGGCCATTTCAGAAAGACTTGTAAATTCTATAATCAGCACTTTATAAGTCAAAATGAAAGCATACCATGCCAAGCAGTACCTGATCCTGTTCTCAGATCTGAATGTTGAGGAGAGGTACCAGTGGAGGCAGGCAGAGAGTGACCTGCAAACCTGAAGCTTAACTGGCCTGGTTGAGTCTAAAGTTCATCTCCTCTTTTCCCCAGCCAGATTATAACTAGCCTGGGTGCCCACCAGGACCATAGCAGGAGGGCCAGATAGAAAGGCTAGGTCAAAGTAGAGAATGCAAACCAAGGAGAAAGAAAAAGGAAGACAGGAGACACATCCGGGCCAGGCCCACAGAACTGGGTCTCCTGCAGTAAAACACCATGCCAGTCTCAGGAGGGACATCTTTGTAGCTGCGAAAATGGGAGGCTCCCCAGCAGGCACCCCTTTGCTCCCTGACCACCAATTAGAGCTCCAGACTGCTGACTATACTGCTTGCCTCCCAGTGGGTTATGGCCAGTGTGTGAATAAGCACCCAGATACACATGTGTGGAGTTGGGAGCTGGGCACCATGACTACATTTGGCTTTGGTCAAGCCAAAAGGGCTATCCCAGTCCCCATGCCCAGAAAAGAAATCTTTTTTTCTAGGCCTACATACCCACTTGTCTCCACCTGTCCCACAGTCTGGGACCCTTCCCCAAGGTATCTGCAGTTTCACCTCCTCCAGGATGCCTGACTTCTAGGTTTCTGAACAAAGTGACTGCATTCTCTCCTCATCACAGCTCAGGAAGAAAGAAGCAACATGAGGCCCAGAGATTCCAACTCATATGTCCTCTTTGAATGCTGGGTCTTACATCCCTTTGATGGGGCTTACCCTCATCATCTGGTCATTCAAGAACGTGCAGTGGAGACCACCAGGCCTTCTGTGAGACATGAGGTAAAGGTCAGTGGCTAGAGTACAGGCTATAGTTGCAGTAGTTGCTGCTCATTAAGCGTTCACTGCGTGTCACAGTGTTGTCCAAAGAATGAGACTGTCGTGGGAACCAGGACTGCTTAGATCCCAAAGAGTTTGCTCATCCTTCACCCTCTTTGTTACTCTTGATTTAGGAAGGCTTCTCCCAGCTGGGGTCACTGGTCTTGCACACAGATGGCTAAGGGGACACCTTCTGGCAAGGCCAAAGCAGTGACTGTGGCTCAGATGTGGCTCATTGTGCCTGAGTGGAGCACCTAGGAGGCTACCAGACCACATGCTGTGGGCCTGGCTTCATAAAGGGAGGAAGGCTCCTAGCATCTAATGGACACTAATTGGGGGCCCTTTCTAAGGCCTGCCAGGACTGTGAGAAGCGAGGTTGCATCATCTAAGCCTGCTGGCCTTGAATGCAAAAGCACTATCGTGACGGGCAGGATCAAAGGCAAAGCTGAGCAGAGGTTACAGCTGGCCTGGCTGTAGGTTCATCTCCCAGCAGACTTA
This sequence comes from Bramus lutescens, assembly GCA_001685075.1. Taxonomy (NCBI): domain Eukaryota; kingdom Metazoa; phylum Chordata; class Mammalia; order Rodentia; family Cricetidae; genus Bramus; species Bramus lutescens. The sequence continues at coordinate 306,342 of LOEQ01000317.1, read as the reverse complement.
GGAACTGGAGCAGTGAGGGTTAGGAAGGCAGTGTTGTGACCACCACCTAGTCAGCTGTGGCCACCGGGTAGCCACCTAGGGGCACTTTGCTGGAAGTGCCACAAAGCCTGGTTCTGCAGAGTTTTCCAGACACAGAGGAATGGAGGGTGGCAGTCTGTCCTGTAATCAGCAGCCAGAAATCCTGGCACTCTGAGCTTCCCTCCTCAGCGCTGACCTCACACCCACTCTGCTCTCTGCCCATGAGACCTGGCCTCATCATTTATCAAGATAAAATCCATCCGTCTCTGGTCGGGGGAAGGATGAAAAGAGCTTGTGGGAGTAATAAATCTCCTTTACCATAGGTGGTGAGCAAGGAATTCAGCCCAGACTCTGTTCTTGAAAAATGAGAGACTGTGTGTGGACAGTGTGGAGCCGGGGCGTGGGGGTGGGCTGCACTGGGCCTAGGACCAAGCGCCAGGATCCAGCTTCCCCAGGTAGAAGGAGTCAGTCTGCTCGGTTCAAAGTCCCTTTACATCCCAGATGCCCGCCCCCACCTGATCATTTTAGGATTCACCCCCTTGCCAACACCTTCTGTATTTACATACTAAGGTTCCTCAATACCTACTGTGTGCTGAATGTCATGCCCACAGTGGGTCTATGAAGACCACAGCAAGCTACAAACGGTAGAGAAGGATCCCTGTTGGAAATTGACAAGAGCCCTGCCAATCTGTCCTCCCACCCCATGCTAAGAATATCATAGCCCTCTACACAGTCAGAGAAACATTGGGCTGTCTCCAGGCTTTGTGCCCAGGATGAACAGCATGGTAGGCCTCAGACTGGGTCCAGCCACACATGTGGACAGGGGCTAGTCTGCCTTGGGGGCAAAATGGCATCTTCCAACACGTCACTTCGTGGTAGCCCTGTATTGAAAAACACTGACAAGCACTGGAGGAGGCTGGGTTAATTAATTTTCATGTGGCGGTGTCCTCAACTGTTCTGGCTGCTATCATAGAATACTGTAGAGTGGATGATCTAAACAGCTAACAATTCTTTATCACATTTCTGAAAGCATGGTTGGGCTCCAGGGAAGATGAGCTCCCTGGTTTGCAAGTGGCCATCTTCCTTTTGTATCTTCACGTGGCAGAGATAGGAAGTGACCTCTCTGAGGTCCCATTTCTACTTACCATCACACTGGAGGTTAGGGCTTTGGGGGATTAGGGAGGAAGCACAGCCTCCAGTTTATAACAGCATATAAACAGATGAGTCCTGGAGCCATTCAGTGCAATAGTGCATAGCACCGATTACAGAGTGGATGCCGTGTGACTTAGCCCCTGCTTTGGGTGACAATCTCTGAAGAGCATAGGACACCTACAATCTTCAACTTCTCTAAATTTGAAGCTGGATTGTGGCTCATGTGCAAGTAGTCAAAGTCTTCAGGGGTAGACAGAAAAGATACAGTCAGCCTCAAAGGCAATGACTCCCAGGGAGGCAAAGAAATACCCAGGGCCCCGGAGGAACAGTGATCTTCTGCCTCTACCCGTGGCATTTCTTGCAAGAGGCAGGACGTGAACTGAACAGTAGAAGATCCATGTGGCTAAGGCTCTGTGGGAAATGTGTATTTGTTAGGTAGTTTTCTCTACTTTTATGTCTATCTGACACATTTGCTTTTCTTCCTTTTCCCACCATGCCTGGTACTATGGATTGAACCCATGACTTCCTATGCACTATGCAGGGTCACTATCACTGACCTGCTTCATTTTAGACAAAATGGAAACAGACTGACCGAAAACCCACATGAACCATTCAAGGAAATCTACTAAATCTTACCATGCGTAACCTTTCCATCATCCCAAGGCTTATCATCCCCATTTTACAACTGAGGAAATAGGTTCAGAGCGGGCAAGCTGCTTGCCTAGGACCCCACAGATGTTCAGTGGATGATCTGAGCTTTGGACTCTGGCATACATGACCCTCTGTCCACTGTCTCTCTCCCTTATCTCTGAGATGCCTTAAATATACCTTAATACATTATTTATTTAAGCTGACTTAGATAAAATATAAGTCGAAGCACCAGATAAGACATACGTCAGCCTGGATGAGTTCTGCCTCTCACCAGCAACCTGCATCCTGAGAAAGCCTGACTGAGCTCCCCTCATCCCACCTGTAAAACGCAGGTGTGACATTGCTTCTCTGGGTAGTTTGCCAGCATCGTTGTTTCTCGCTCGGCTATTTTCAAAGCCCTACACTTATGCTTGGAGTGCTGTAGAAGAACAAGACTCACTTTAGGCAGTTAGCAAAGTGATTCAGTTTCTCTGACTCGAGAAAATATCTTTAATAATTTGTGTCTGGATTATGAGACTTCAAAGGAAGAATGTCCTAGATCATCCCCCATCCTGTCAGTGAGGTAAGAGAAGAGGAAAGAAAAGAAGGTCTCACAGACCAGAGAGAGAGAGAGAGAGAGAGACCAGTAGGTAAAAAGAGCATAAAGGTCTGAGTTCCAATCCCCAGCACCCCAGAACAAACCAGGCCAGGCTGTGCGTGCCTGTAACTCCAGAGGTCTGGGGGATGGACACAAAAGGATGCTGGGGATTGCTGACTGCCAGCAAGCTGCAGAGTCAGTGAAAGAACCTGTTTAAGGAGTATAAGGAGGACAGTGACCGAGCAGGGCAACCGATGCCCTCTGTGCATTGTTATGACTATTATGAGCATACACATAAGACACACACACCCATGCTCATACACCACACATGCTCACACTTGTATTTCCACACACATGAATGCACACACATACACAAGTTAAGAAAGTGTTAGGTACCGTCCAGTAGTCCATCTCTGTTTTTCCAGTTTGTCCCCTGACTGTCTTCTTTAGGCAATAGGCATTGTGCTAAGGATGCATCTGTTTTCCTTTCATGCTCAAGAGCCTACCTGTATTTTACAGAGGGTCTGAAATTTGACTTGCCCAAAATAACACAGCTAGTAAGTGTTACCATTGTAGTGTGTGTGTGTGTGTGTGTGTGTGTGTGTGTGTGACTTCAAACTTTGCTTGTGGTTGTCATATCCCTATGAAATGTTCAGGAGATGCCAAAATGAGACCAGAGAGGGAAGGAAGCAGTTATGGTCGTGGCAAACCATTTGAGGTCCTTACAGGCAGTGGAAGCCCTTCCAGGTTTAAGCAGGGAAAGACATGGAGAAAATCCACTCAAGCTGAAGCCTGGAGAATAAGCAAGACAAGAATCAGAGAACTCAGATAGGAGGCTGTTGTAGTTGACCTGGCAAAGAGGGTTGGCGAGAGGGAGGGTGAGAGGAAAAACAAAGCAGTCCTATGGGGATATTTAATGAACTGCTATGGGGATGAGTTGGTGGATGGATGGATGGATGGATGGATGGATGGATGGATGGATGGATGGATGGATGGATGGATGGATGATGGATGGATGGATGGATGGTTAGAATGAGAGAAGAATTAGACAATGGCTCCCAGAACATCCCATACGAACCAATACATCACCAAGTAAACATTGAGCTGAGCTTCCAGAGAAGCTTTTAAGTTCTTCCTTTTATGGCTTTTCTGGTTCTGGTATGTGTGTAAGTTAAGTGTCAGAAGCTAAGAAATCTCATCTGAGTTATCCCTATCTCTCAGGCTCTAAGCCCAGTGGCAGCTGCCCCGTGGAGACCTGCTGGACCCAGCATGCCCCTGGAAAGAGATGCAGGGCAGTGGGAATCAAGACTGTCCAAACACAGATGCTGCTGGGAGTGGGACCTAATGTGTACCTGCAAATATTGATCCTGCCCCTTGGCCAGCTCAGGCCACTGCTGGACAATACTGGGGGCCATTCGTGGGTTGGGGCCCCAGGCTGCAAGCTGAGGAATGTGGATGTCCAGGAGCATATGTTTGCTCATCCTCCCAAGCCTGACATTCCCCAGGGTGACCAGTCTTCAGTGAGTGACCCTCTGCCCCAACCGCAGCCAATTCCTTGTTCAGGATATTTGCACAGTGGCCACTCTCTTTAGCGAGCATTCATTAAGAAAGGCTTTTCCTCTGTTAGGTCTGTTTCTAGTCTCCCCTACCTTTCTCCTTTACCTGCCTGGCCACGGTTGACTGCTGTGGGAAGCCACGGAAGTGAAATTTAATATCAAAGAGAACTTGAGACTTGAACAGGTCTTTCAAAGAGGTGTGAGTCACCGTCATTCATTTTAAGGGTGACCAAGTGAAGCTCACTGGAAAGTGTAGCTTTGGGACAGGCATATGTGTAAATGCTTTTACATTCAATATTCCAGGACAAGGTCGGGCAGATGATTCCGTCAGACCATTCCCACCAACCTCGCCTGTCCCTTGCAGACTAGAGATAAAAATTATAGTGATTGCACCTTCTAGATGAAGTCAGAGTTTGTAATCAATGCTGCACACAACGGGAGTGACAGAGCACAGAGGACACCGGGACAATCACAGTGGCTATGTAAGTTCACTAGAGCTGCAAGAGAGCTGCAGTTCCCGGGGGCTCTGGCCAGACATGACTGGAAGGGGTGGCCCTACTGAACTTCGGGAAAGGCCAGAATTTTTGGCGCTGTGTGGACACATGGGACCCGTTTCCAGCTTTCAGAACAGGCTCACACCATTCAAAAGGAATCATGAAAATGAATCCCGCAGTGGGTCGAGGGGTGGGGAGGCCGAAACTCAATTCCCTTCATGCTCCGTTAGATTACTTTGGCCTGGAATTTCTCAGCTCCATGACACCAACAAAGGCTGCCTTAGAGTCCTTAAGTTCCCTGGGGCAGGATTCCCTCAGGCGTGAGCAGAAGCAGCTCTACCCTGATACCTCTCAACCTCATATGGGTCCAGACGTCATTCCTGAGACTCATCAAGGCTTCTTGGGTATTTGGATTAGGAGTTATCCTGTGGGCAGTTTCCATCTTTGTGTTTTGCCTCCCCAGCTGAGCAATGAGCACAGCAGAGCTCTAAGGTGACCCAATAATGTCCCCAGCATTTGCTTGTACTGCCTTCTGGGTTTTTTTTTTTTAAGTATTACTTCTGCCAGAGGGTAGCTTAATGCTCCCAGGCTTTTCCTTTGACTTCCCTGGTCCTCTTGCTTCCTTGATAGTCCCTGCCTCCTAGGGCCAAGCAGAAATTTCTGGAGAGGGAGACATGTAGAGAGGTAATAAAACATATTCACAGCATACAGGGGGAATCCCACATCATGATATAGACACTCCTTGGTATCACAGGAACAAGCTCCAGGACACTACGTCCTGTATATAAGAATGGCATAGTATTTTCATATAACATCCACACATTTTCCTGAATACTTAAAGACTACCAATAGATTACCTATTGAATATGTAATATATTGTAAATGATATGTAAATTGTTTTATCCTGTGTTATTTAAAGAGTTACGACAAGGGGAAAGGCCTGTATGTGGTCAGTATAGATGCTGGTTTTTCAGTCCACAGTTGATTGAATCTGCCGTTTTAGTTTTTCCTACTCCAAAGTTCTCAGTCCCTTGCTGAAGTTAGTGACAAATCTTCCTCTCTCTAGGTGTCTCCCCCACCATGAGGACCCACATCCACTCTGTCTCTACCTCTTAACCTGCTCTGCAGGTTCAACGCATTCTTGGGAGTCTCCTTAGGCCCTAAAGGCCTTGATTTAAGAGGCTAGGTATATCCATTTTGATCATTTATCTGTTCATTGTATTTCAGGGACTGACAGGCTGCTGCTATATTCCAGAGCCAGAGACAGGGTGGGGCATGGGATGGGAAAAAGGAACAGGTGTACAAATGATACAGGCCAGGGGAGACTTCCCGGAGTGGGGAAAGAAGCTAACAGAGACTTGGATGGATGTGGACCACAAGAGGAAGGACTGAGGCAGGAAAAAGAAACAGAGATGCTTGAGTGTCAGAAAGGATGGATCTGGGGGGGAGGGGCATGCAGCCGCCCCCGGTTTTGTAAAAAGATCACACTGGCCCCTCTCTTCTGTCTTCTGTACCAGCCAGAAGGGCTCAGTCTTCCCCCACACTGTCCTCTGAGGAGCTGCCCTTGTCTGTCTGAGAACTCTCCTCTCTTTAAAGAGCCTCAGCATAATGCTGACTGGGGAAAGCTCAGTCTGCTCCATGTTAGAAATGGCTTCAAGAACATGCTCACAACCTGTCCATCAGAGAGGCAGGGAAACCGGGTGGTCCAGAGGGGAGCATGCATTCCTCAGCCTGGGTTGTGCAGCATGGGACTTTCAGGCCAGAGAATTTTCAGCAGAAAAGGAAAAAAAAATACCATACTGCAGCTGGAAGTCACCAGGAACATTTAGAGTGGGGAGATGTGGGCATGGCTGAGACAACACATCTTGGGGCCCCTGTTACTGTATATGAGTCCCCAAATGTGTGTGTGTATGTGTGTGTGTGTGTGTCTTGTGTGTTCATTCATCCTCAACACAGGCCTGAATAGGTACTTTGGCAAATGAATGTTCATTAAAACAATGACTCTAGGGTCGTAGACTTCTGCTCTTTCCAGGCTTAAGGAGGCTCCTTAGGTCACTCTGGCCAACCTGCCATATCATATAATGTTGGGGCCTTCCTCAGCTTCCCGCAGTAGCTCAAATACTGCCCTTGCTGATGAGTTTGGCACTGTTAAGAATAGCCTGCTCCCTCCCGCCACAACACTGAGCATGAGAAAGTCGTCTATCAGCTGTCACTCTGTGGTGTCCAGACCTTTGTCCCTGGCTGGAACAAGGAGGACTTGTTAACTCCTTCGGGAAGTCTGTAGCCCCCTCTGAGGACTTCTGACCTATGGAAGGCTCCCCAGAAACCACACCTTCTATGCTGTGTTCCAGGGGCACCATTGTCTGCAGTTCAGTTACCTCCCAGCTGAGGGTGGGAAATAGATTTTCTTCGACATGAACTAGTAGCTCAAAAACCCAAAGCAGGGGAATTCGTCCTGAGTAAATGCCTAGGGTTTTGCAATTCTCCTAAGAGTCTGTGGGCCAGTACTGGCCGGGTCAGCAGCTTCTTCTGGAAGGAATAGGTCTATGAAACCCTGGTTTGAGCCAAATGGCCCATCAGGGGATTCTACTTTTGGCTGCAATGGGTGGGGAACTGAGCAAGAACACAATTGTGTAAGGCCAAGTGCTGACCACAGTTGTAACAAAGGCAGTAGGAGCCAAGCTGGTCCCCAAGGAAGCTTGGCTCCTACTGCCTTTGTGCCCTCCTCTGCTCCAGAGCTAACCATTCAGAGCCTCTCATTGCACACCAGCAAAGACTCACAGTGCCCGATGCCAGATGGAAATCCGCAGTGTGGCTCCTGTCTTCTCAGAATGTACACTCTGACTGTTAGGGACTTTGAGACATGTCCACTATTCAGTGGGGGAAGAAGTCAGAAGTCAGAGGCAGAAGATGCAGGTCCAAGTCTAATCTGGCAGCTTTAATAAAGTAATGTTTTGTTCTATTGGGTCTATTATAGCAAGGTATCACAGACTGGATGGCATAATCTGTTGGAATTTATTCCTTCTTCATCCTAGAGGTGGTCTCCAAAGTCCAGGTGCTGGCAGGGCTGGTTTCTGCTAAGGCCTGTCTCCTTGGATCACAGATAGCAGTCTTCTTGTTGTTGTCCTGATGTACACACCACTGGAGTCTATGTGTCCCTGTCTCCCTTCATGAAGATGACAGGTTGGATTAGGACCCACTCTGAGGGCCTCCTATTGAAGTAATTACCAGGAGAACATTCCATCTCCAAATGCAATTGCTTTCTAAAAGACAGGCATAAGCTAGGATGAGGACACAGTGCAAACTGTGACATCCACTTAACAGCTTTGGCTGTCGGTGGTTTCCTGTAATCTCCACTGGTATGAAGCTCAGATCAGGCAGCACACACAAAGCTTTCTGTAGGTTATATGACCACATAACAAAATTGATGAAGGCCATAGTGGTGTTTCCATAGAGGAGAGATGTAGGGGCATGAGACTAAGCAGTCAGATAGACAGACTCTTCGTTTTCCATGAGGGCCTATTGTCAGTTAGAGCTAGGATTTTTAGGGACATGGGGTTGTACCTTAGCAGCCCTGATTCACCAGTACTATTGCATAGGGGAGGAAGTGAGGGCAGTTAGCTCCTGCTAGTTTCAGGGTAAGGTGACCCTCAACTGGCTTTTCTCCTCTTCTGGATCTCTACCCCAGCATTCATGGGTGCTTCTAGGCCCCTGATATCCTCATCTGTTCCATAGGCAAGGGAAAATAATTCATCTAGAAGAGCTGTGTGTGCTGATGACGGCGTAACAAAGGTGAGAAGCTGAAGGTGTCTTCAAGGGTTAGAGCTGGGTCAACTGGTCTCTGTTATGACTGCCTTTAAATCCCAGACCCCTGTGGACCTATAATGGGGTCCATTTATACACCGCTAATGCAGCATGAGCTCTGACCCTGGTTACATATAGACTTGGAGAGATGTAAGTGGAATAATTAAAAACCACACCAAAAACTGGGGGCACTGCTTTGTGGACCCCCTTTCTTCTCAGTGCCACACTTCTAATTAAGCCAAGTTTCTGAACAGATCAGTCTACCCCTTATCAGAGCAAAGGACGGACAAGGGCCAGGGCAGGAGGCCACCTTCTCCTTCTGTTGGCAACAGCAGAGATCATTAAGGCCAGGGAAGTCTCGAGAGATAGGATCTCTCCAAAGCTCTGTCCCAAGCTTCAGGCTCTCAGGTAGCCAGAATTTATAGCTTCAGCCCCACCCTGTGTCAGTATTAAAGTAAAATTAGCCCTCTCTGGGTGAGGACATTTTTCACCGGAGTCTGAGAGCTGTAATGAGAAGCTATCAAAGCTCCAACGTGCAATGTGAATTTTATATGCCCTGTTTCCTACAAGTTCTGAACAGCTTGGCCAATTTATAAGGTAATGATTTTTTCCATCCATAATTTCTTTCGTATTTTTGTAATGTGGAGAATTTCCCTCCTAACTGGGCTTCACACAGCCTAGTTGAGTGGATTGAGGTGGGCCAGGGTTGAGGGGATTCTTTTGAAGCCAAGAACAATGGGAAAGAGCTGCTGTGTACACGTCTGTGCTGCTTCCTGCCGCCACCTTGAACACTTGACCTCATCTCTTGGGGCCTTGGTTTTCCCATCTGTCCTGTGGTATAGCACTTTTTTAAGTCAATCTGCTTAACTGTGCCATGAGCTCTTCATTTCTTCTCAACTCTGTCCTTTCTGTCAGGCATTTCAACCCATACCAGGCACTATGATGATGCTGGGCACATAAAGGTAATCAAATTGTAATCCCACGCTCAGCAGAGTTAAAAATATGTATGCAGATTCCCGAGAACACAGGTGGTAAATTCTGGGAGTGGAATAAGCTTGCATAGCATATCACAGAGAGAAGTCTATCTGCCTGGCCAGGAGAAACCCTTTTAAACATTCTCAGTGTCCTATTCAGCCCTGGATCGCACCTTGGGAGTGGACTTAGGTAGCCTAAGTGCAGGACCATCTCCAAAGGACACACACACACACACACACACACACACACACACTTGTGAGGAAGAGTTGTTTCCAGGAAAAGCCTTTATTCTCTCTCCCATTTGCCCTTCCCAAGGCCAATGCCTGTCCAGATGCTCAAGTGGGAAGGAGACAGGAGCAAAAATCTCTGGGAAGAGCCCATGCACAATCATAAATCTGCTTCTCTCCATCCTTTGATCCAAACATTTCTTTCTCCCTAGAGTCAATGCCCAGGAGGCAGTTAGTGAGCTAAGGGTCAGATGGCACTCAGCCCCCACTTTCAGTTGTTTCAGTATGTTTAGAAACACACATGTATACACACACACACACACTTTAACTTAACCTGGCTCAAAGACAGAACGTGTTAAAGTATATGAATCATCCCCAGCTCGCTTGGACACTGGAGTCCCATTTAGTCTCCATTTGTCCACTGAACAGGGTTTGAACTGTAAGACACCACCGAGTCCCCAGACATTCAGTCTGCAGGATCCACTGGGACCCTGCACATATTGATGAGGCATCCCTGAGACCCAGCCCCCACAGTCCATGCACCTCATTGTCTCTCTGCCTCTACCAGGCACTCAGAGCAGGGCAGCTATCAGTACTTTGGTGGGTGAGAAATAAAGCTGAAAATAAGCACAGCCCAGAATTGGATCTCTCTGACACCTAGAAGGATGCTCACCATTCCTGCCTGTGCTGCTCTTGTTGCTGAGCCCACATCACAGATATACTAGCTGGGCAGTGGGGCCTACATGAACCGACCTGGAGAAAGAGAGGGGGTGGCAGCCATGGGCAGCTCTTGGCACCCCTCTTTTCCACTTCTCAGAAGTTAGTGCATTTCCCTTGGAAAGAAAAGCCCCTTCAGCTTTCCTGTAATAAAGTTTTCTAATTAACTAGAGAGAAGCATGCTGGATGCATTAACCGCATCTTAGCTGTGCACTACACACACACACACACACACACACACACACCCCGCTAAGCTCCTGCACTGAGAGGTTTTAGGAGTCTTCGCACAGCAGCTGTTAAAGTACTGCTGGAGAGCCAGACATAGGCCTAGGACTGGCCGCATACCCAGATCGCTTTAGCAAGATGATAGCTCCCTTCTGACTTTTCCAGAGCACAGAGGTCTCTGGAGAGAAGAGACCCACTGTGTGAGTTTGGAATAAAGCTGGTTTATTCTCTAGGCATTTCCTGAGCACCTATCATTGTTCTGGGCATTTCACTAACTAATGTATTCATTTCCCTTAAGAAATTCACAGTTCAATGAGGACAAGACGTATTAGGAGTTAATTATTTTCATTCTAAAAATGTATTTTCCACACCCTAGAAATAACAGTTTTTAAAACCCCAATACCTCTGGCTACAAGCTTTCCAACCTTATACCTTAAGTTCCTAATGGCAGGCCTTAACCATTCGCTAATGTCTGCCACACAAGCTTGAGGAACCATGGCGTGTTTATTGCTATCCCCGTTGTCAAATAACAACAAGCTCTGGATGAAATTGCCCTGGTCCATCTCCCAACATCATGGGTTACTAGCTGGGTGACCATGAACAAATTGCCTTTCCTCTCTGAACCTGTGTCTCAGGAGACACAGCAGGAGACTAGCAGACTCTCATAGTGTATTTTGAAGCTTAGCAGTCATCATGCCTATAAAGCACTTAATCCAATGCCAGACACTTTAATAAGAGCAAAAATAAGCTTGTTGCTGTGACTATTATTATTCTAGTATCAAAGAAAAGGAAATTATGGGTTGAGGAGGTGAAATGTGGCATGTTTGGTAGACCTGAGTCTTATGCACTAATGGGTTCCTGACTGGTTTTCAGTTTGCCACCATGCTAAAAGACCCTATGCTCTTTTCGTCAGGTCAGGCAAAAATTGAGCTTTGTTTATGGGTAGAAGAGTCCTTGGGACCGCTTATTCATCCCAGCCACCTGACTAGCTTAGCCCAGAAATAATCACACAGAAATTGTATTAATTAAATCACTGCTTGGCCCATTAGCTCTAACTTCTTATTGGCTAACTCTTGCATATTAGATTAACCCATTTCTATTAATCTGTATATCACCATGAGGTCGTGGCCTACCAGCAANATCACTGCTTGGCCCATTAGCTCTAACTTCTTATTGGCTAACTCTTGCATATTAGATTAACCCATTTCTATTAATCTGTATATCACCATGAGGTCGTGGCCTACCAGCAAAGTCTCAGCACATCTATCTCCAGTGGTGGGTCCATGGCATATCATATTTCGCTCTGCTTTCTCCCAGCTTTCAATTCCATCTTCCCTTCCTACCTAAGTTCTGCCTATCAACAGGCCCAAAGCAGTTTCTTTATTAACCAATGAAAGCAGCACAAAGATAGAAGGACCTCCTACACCAGGGACCCAGTAGGGCAAGGCTGGTCACAAGCACACACCCAAACCATATCTGGAGATTGATGAATGGGTACAAAGATACTGAGCAGATATCTGTGTCAGATAAAATCCTAGCCTACATCCCCACCCATCTGAGAGGATGCCACCCTCCAGAGATGTTCTGCCCAGGTACACTTCTTCCTGCACAGAGCCCCCACTCCTACATTCCAAGATCCCATCAGTCCAGGATTCAGATAAGCTGACGGTCAAAGGTTCTGAAGAGCATCTTAGTCAAAATGTCTGGACTTCTGTGACAATCTAGGTAAAGAATACAACCAGTCCCTGGACTGATCATGTACCTCTCTTGCCTAGAATTCTCTTGCCCCCACCTTATCTGCTGAACTCTTACACTTGTACATCCAGTAGATGCTCCTGAATCCCAGATAAAGTCAAGTCTGGCCACAGCTAAACATAGGAGCTCATCTCAGAGAATGGTGCAATAGAAGGTGGTTGAAGTGATGCGGATTTTAGCGGAGGGACTGAATGATGTTGGAACAGCAGGCAAAAGGCTTTGATATAACACAAGAAAGTGACACAGAAAAGATAGACCTCATGGTCTCAAGTCATCTGGACCTCGTATAAGAAGGTAGCCCCAAGAACCACCCTCCCCGACTCCTGAGGGGACATGAACACTCATGACTCTTGTGGGCTTCTGGAGAAAGAGATCCTTTCAAAGAGTGACCTGTAAAGCCTTTTGGCTCATACTCATGGGCTTAAATCGATCTTAAAAGTATGGTCAGCATGGTGTTATTACATGGGAGCTGCAGAGGATGGCAACATGATTTACTTGGGTAATTAATTGGCTGCTGTGCCCAAACTCTAAACAGAGTGCATTTGGCTGAAGTGACCTGCTTCCGAGCCCCACATTGTCTTGTGGGGCTCAAAGATACTCTAGAAATTAGGAAGGAAGGCAGTTTCTACAAGGGCTTTCCTCCCCAGATCAGGACCAAGGTGCGAACCCCTATAGAGAAGTTCATCCCTTCCATTCCAAACAGAGGCACTCTGCATTGGCATCATGAGAAAGACAACCAACCTTGGGCTCAGTTCCCTCTCTTCCCAAGTTCCATGTACTGCCCGTCTACCTTTACCTGTGGAGGCGTTATCCAGCCAGTGGCCCTTGCCTGAGGTGACAGGTTTCCCCTGTCCCTGATCTCTAGATGCTGAGTGCATCTTCAAAGTCATCTTCCCAGTTACCATCTCCATCTTGGTCTTCCTTCCTGGACACAAGACTTTACCTCTAGAGGCCTCCTCAGCTCCGCCTGTTTGTCCAGTGGGCACTTCCAGAAAGCACATCCCAAGTTGAGCTTCTGACAAGTCCCTTGACATCACCCATGATGCTTCACCCACAGTCTGTATCAGGAAGTGGGTCCCATGTCAGCACAATTACAGCCAGGCCAGACTCACCTTTAATGCCTCCTTTCCTGGCACCGGATTTACAGTTTGCTAGCAATTCTATCGGCTATACTTTTTGGGTATGGCCAAAGCATCTCCAGATCACATTCTCTTCCACCTACTCCCCAGTCCAAAGCCCAACATTTCTCCTGGGATCACTGCAGTAGCCTGAGCTTCCAGCTTCTACCCTTGCCATTTGCATCTGTCCTCCAAAAGACAGGTAGAGGGGCTTTTATACTGCAGTGAAGTGTATAGCTCAATGATGGAGCCTTTGCTTCTCACTGGGGCACTGGTTCAAATCCAGCCATTGCAAGGTAACAGCAGTACAGTAATGACAATAGTACAACATGATGCCAATCAGATCTTATTATCTGTAGCTAAAATGCCTCTTACAGCTTCCTTCTTGCTCAAGGAAAAGTCCAAGTCCTCCGCTTGGCCCCAGAGTCCTACATGATAATCAGGACCTTAATCAGTCCCCACGTTGCTACCACTCTGACCTCACCTCACACCCCCTCTCCCAGCCTCTCCACTGTGCACAGCTGTCCTCTTGCTGTCCTTCCCAGGGGCTTACCATGCTCATCTAGAGCATTCTTTAGATAGCTTCATGGTTGCTATCCCTGTTTCTCCATTATTCTCATCTTCAGTTCTTCCCTGCCCACTTGACTGAAACAGCAAATGCACCCCCAAACACGTACACCCAAACCTCCATCTCCCTCAGTGTTCCTCCACAGAGGTTCTTTCTCAACATGCAGAATATTGACTTGTTGACCCCGATTCTTCCACTGAAATGGTACCTGAGTGTGGTAAAGTTGATTTCATTTCCTACCATTTCTCTAGACTCAGAAACCATTTCAAAACTATTTCATTTGAAATGGGGTGAGGCACGTTCATTTGGATGAATCACTCTAATTAGCTATTTTGTAAGCACCATAGAGAAGGAAAACAGAGCTGAGAGAGGTAAGCGACGTACACACAGTTGCACAGATAGCATGTGGCCACCGTGGAGGCTCCCTTCATTCTGACTGCTTGCTTCTCCTGTCATATAAAACCCCTTTTCTTCCTGGGGTGTGGGCAGCCAAACCGTGGGAATGTTTTTACAGGGTCTGGTGATGAGAAGAGGAGGATCTGACTATAGGAATGGAGGACCTGGCAGAGGGAGAAAAGCAAGGTGGCGGTGAGGCAGGCTAGGGTGCAGTCCACGTTCTAAGCATGGCTCTCCACAATGTAGTCCTTGAGCAAAACTTGGGATGGCCAGATGAGTGGCCTGAAGCCGTAGGCAGCCTTTGCCTTGCGTTCCAGTGCCCTGCCAATATTCATTGTCTACAGGAGGCTTCACTCAGAAAAGCTTAGAAAGGGAACCAAATGTCACACCATGCTAGGCCTCTGTACAGGAATTTCAAGTGTTCACAGTAGCCAACCTTCTTGTCAATAGGGCAGAAGAAAAGCCTGGCTAGGCCCTGCAGGGTCTGTGCAGGAAAGCCTGGCTCCATTCACATCCAACTCAGAGGCTTCCAGTTTGTCCTTGCAGCTCTTTCCCAGCTGATTTTGTGTGCCTGGGGTGGATTTCCCCCAGGGACTTCCATCCATACTTTCCTTCATGGTTGCAGGCTTCTCTGAATGGGGCTTTCAGCTCATTCTTGACTCAGATTGCTTCTCTCTGAAAGCCTGGATAGTAGGTGGTCATGGCAATGAGTGAAGACACAATCCTAGGACTCAGGCTCTGACCCGGACTTTCCTACAGTATAGATAATGGTCTGAAAGGTTCATTTCCAGGCAGGAAGAATCCTTATTATTGTGGCTTCTGAACATGTGTTGGGTTAAAGAGAAGATTGGCCAGTCTTGGCAAGGCAGACTGTGTGTTGATTCCAACAAGAAAGCCCCCAAGCCACATGTGAGCCCCAGTATGGGTCCTGAGAATGGCTTCATTGTGTAGGTCTAGCATCCCAGCATTCAGAAAACCCAAGCACGCCTTCTAGAGGAAGAGAAATATGACAGGATGGTGACCACAGCCGTAGAGCTTGAGAGCCATCCCACACTACAGTGAAGCAGTGAAGTTTTCTCTACTTCTTTCCCAGTCCTAGAGAAATGTCATCGTGCCCCAAGTTGATTTCTCCTCCCTGGGCCCCAATTCAGGCAGAAGCTGTGCTGCCAACAGGGAGTTTGGAGCTCAAAATTCAGCTGTGGGCAAGGCCTGGGGGGGGGACCTGATTCCAATTAAAGATGTCAAATGTATTTATGGATTATGCAATCAACAGGTATGCAGCAGCCTCGATAGCCGACGGGGCCACCCTGAAGATAGGCCTGTAATTAATTAATCCCAGTGGGTCTGCCAAGTTCTGCTTCCAAAATGAGTCCTTGTGCTCAGAGGGATGCTGGGGACCAGGGCTTACTTCTCATCCTGTCTTGTTCTAGAGAGAGAGAAGAAGCTGAACCTAGAGAGTCTATCTGAGCAGAGAAAAATGACAGACACGAGGTGGAGGGGCCTTGAATCATGACGAGCCACTTGCCAGAAGTGCTGTGACCTGGAAGAGGTCACAAAAGCCCTGAAACTGAACAGGATGGTACACACTTCAAGAGGCAGTGTCTGTGGAAAGGTCTCACCCAGTGGGTGCCCACTTGCTGTTGAATGATTGAAAGAATGGCCTGGGAGAGGACTTACTTCACTTCGGCCGACAGCAGCCCATCTGCAGACAGCAGTGACTACTACCAGGCTATGGAAAGAGGTACAAGCTCTCCGAAACTTAGCTCCTAGCCGCACTTTCCTCTCTATAGAATGGGCTTGCCAGGCCTACCCTCTCATCCTGTCCTGCCCCTTGAGCTCTTATAACTTGAGGGGAACCCAGACAGAAGGCTTGAGCACTCTCAAGGAACCCCCAGTCTACAAGAGTGTGGGATGTCCATGCCAACTGAGACAAGCAGTGGTGTAATAGTGACAGCAGCAAGCTCTGCTTTCTCCCTGCCAGGAACTGTACCCACAACTGCCCACTTGCCAGCTTGTCACACCCGCCTTCATCCCGCCAGGTAGACAGGTTGCCATTGGCTGGCTGGGAAGAAGTCTCACAGATAGATGGAGTACATGTGGCACATAGTGACTGTGTTTTTGGATGCTATGGGTGGAGGCTGTGGTCACAGCAGTGGTGTCAGCGTGGAGGTGCTGTCAGTTTGGCCCCCATCGCGGCACATGCCACACAGCTCCTCCAGAACTGCTGTACTGGGAACCCTTGCTTTGTTCCCTCACTCCGTCCTTTACATCAGAGGCATGGGTTGCATTTCATAAAGTTGACTCTGACCACAGGAAGGATATGGCTGCTAGTCACAGGAGGTGCCAGTGTGGGAAAGTGGTTATGGTACTAGGAACATTCAGGTAGCTACATCTGCCAGATAAGAGATGGATCAGGTATGAGC
>LOEQ01000317.1:274557-289655 GCA_001685075.1 Bramus lutescens | reverse complement strand
GTGTGTGTGTGTGTGTGTGTGTGTGTGTGTGTGTGTGGTGTATAATATGTATCTCAACATGTGATATTGCAAGATATGAGGGGGCAGAGTGAAAGGAGCCAAGTTCCTGGCACCTGCTGTGGAAATGTATTACACAATGTGTTTCCCACTTGCCCCCTGCTGGGTCATGGTGTAGTTATCAAAGCCTGCCGGTGGCATCCTCTTTGTGAACATGAGGTAATGTGGCTATTCAAAAGACATTTACCCCTGGGTATCAGATTCTGTTATCAGACAGATACACAGCTATAACCTCATTGGAGCCCACAGAACTTGTAAACTGGGTTCTCTCCCATCCTACAGGACTTGAAGCTGAGAGAAGTAGCTTTCTCTAGTCCCTTGTGAACCAGGAAAGAGCCTCTGTGACTGCCTAGTGCCTACCACCACCTGCAACATCCAGGGCAGGAACTTCTCCCACAGCAGGAGGCCAGGTGCAACTCCAACCTTAGCGTTTAACTGGGCATCTTTTCTATTTTTCTCAGAAGAACTAGGTGTTAGTCTCGACCCTCTGAATAACTCTCCATCTGCCCCTCCACCAGCCTGGTCCCAGTGGTTGAATCTTCTGTGCTGCCTGATGCGTCCTAAGCTCACCTTGGTACCCGGTGCATCCTGAGTTCACCGTGGCACCCAGTGCATCCTGAGCTTATCTGGGCCTTCATCGTCCCATCCATCTGTTTGAAAATTGCCCAGTTGGTAGTCAAATCCTTTCTAGAACTAACCACCAGTAGTTCACACTCACCACCAGCTGGGCATCATTGTGCATGCTTATAATCCAAGCAATCAGAAGGCTGTAGCAAATGGATAAAGACTTCAAGGCCAGTCTATCTTAAAACAAAAGCCTACTACTACCAAAGGGATTCATCTTCTCCAGTGTATGATTTGAGTGAATTTCCAAAACTCTCAGTAACTCACCAGAGACCCATGTTCAACACCTGCATGTTACTAACCAGGAAACAGAACTTTTGCAATGGTTAATGCCTTGACCAGGGACACTCAACCTGCTGTAGACAGAGCCAACCCTCCCAGAGTCAATGCAGCCCTCCCAGGCAACCAGCAGGCTCTGCCTTTTTCCTCCAGGCTTGAGGGTCACCTCCTTATTGGGAAGCCTCAGAAATCTCAGCCTTCTTTGCTTCACCTCTCCAACAGGACAAGTAGCATTTGGTTGCTTGCTAGCTTCCTCCTAAGTCCAGGGTGAATGGTTTCCAGAGAAGTTGGCCTGGCTCAGAAGCTGGCCACAGACTTGTCTGACAAGGAAACCAACGTTCCTGGAAAGGGAGGAGCGAAAGAGAAAATGACAGTGGATTGCACTCTCTCCTCACTGTTGGCCTGCTTCCTCTTGGTGTTGAGTGATGAAGCCCTGAGCAGAACCAAAGCAGGCCTCTACTGCCCTCGTTGGCCTCCCTGGGACCATAGCCTTTCTGGGGTAGCTGAATGGATTGTGGCAAAGCGTATCTGCTCTGCCTTAAGAGTGCTTGGATGGCAGTAGTGGTTCCACCCATCTCTGGTCAAACTGGGGTCATGGTAGTATCTACTTCATAGGGTCATTGTGAGGAATATATGAGTAGAGATATGGAAAAGCCTACCCGTGGTTAGCACCATCTCTCCTCTGTCCCTGCTCATTCACCCCTGTGAGAGCCTGGCAGGGCACCTGCTGCCCTCAAGATGATTCTCAGCCTGTCAGAAGCATTCAAGAAGCCACAGAAAGTATCTCCAGAAGATGGCTCCCCATCTCTGATCTCTGAAGGAACCTGAAGGGACAACTGGTATAGCCATTCAGGAGGAGAAGCTAAGGCTCTGGACTTGGCTTCTACTGAGAGGACCCTTTGAGTGAGGTGACAAGGTGAGATACAGGGGAGGGTCTGGGTTGGTGCCGTGTTGGTGTGTGCAAAGGTCAGTAGTGGAAGAAGAAAAGAGGCATACATAGTCCAGAGAGGATGTGATGGGCCCCTTAAGAGATTTTTTTAGTATTTATTTATTTATTATGTATACAATATTCTGTCTGTGTGTATNTTGGAAGAGCAGGCAATGCTCTTAACCACTGAGCCATCTCTCCAGCCCCCCTTTAAGAGGTTTTAAACAGTCCCAGTCACCCCTGAATTCCAAATATCTCTCAGGGCCAAGGAACCCATTCTTAGCTAGATGTCCTAATGTGGGAAAAATGCCCATCTGCTCCCTCTGGGTGCCAAGGTTATGGCATTTCCTGCTGAAGAGTCCACTGCATAGCTGAGTCTGGCCTTGGATTCTCAGAACCCAACAAGGGACAGAAATGGATCCCACAGTGACTCCTCTCCTGACTCCAGCTGGGGTCCCCTGAGCCCCAGGGTTTTCTTTGTGGTGTGTCCTTTGGCAGGGACTTAGCCTTTGGCTGGATGATAAAGAGATAGTTCATCTGAAGGGTTTCTAACCCTAATTCCTAACCTTGTAGGACAACTCAGTTGATGACTAATTCGAGTTTTGGTGTTTGTATCATCCCAAAGTTCATGTTTCAAAATGTAATCCCCTGTGTGATGAGATTCGGGGTTGGAGCTTTTGAGAAGTGATTAGGCTGTGAGGATGAGGTTGTCATAAAAAGATTAGCATGCTTATAAATAGAGACTCCGAAGAGCTCCTTTGGCTCCATCACCAAGCCCCATGGCGTTAGGACACAGGAGATTTTGTGAAACCAATGTGACCTCACCGGCCACCTTCAATCGAAGGTTTTGCAGGCTACAAACCTGTGAACAGTGAACTTCCTTTATCAGCTCCTTAGTCTCTGGTGTTCCGTTTTTATATTATTTTAAAGTCTTAACTTCTCCATTTTTGAAAGATAGTTTTGCTAGATATAGAATTCTGTAGCTTTTTTTTTTAAATTACTACCTTCCAGCTTCCATGACTTCTGGTGAAAAGTCTGCTGTGAATCATATTAAGCTGTGTGCAGGTCACTTCTCTCCCGCCACTGTCAAGGTTCAGTCTTTGTCTTTGGTTTTTAACAGCTTAATTATTCTGCATCATCCTCTATATAGATCTCTTTGAATGTTCATAACCTGGAGGTCATTGAGCTTTGGAGCTGTGTAGGTTTTATTTTTTAGTGAATGTGGGATGTTTTCAGACATTGCTTTTCAATATTCCTTCTGCTTCTTTTGTTCATCTCCTTTCTCCTCACACGTTAGTACACTTACGACATCGCATTTTTCTTCAGTATCTTATCTCTCTCTTCCTCGGATTGAATAATTTCAACTGGGCTATCTTTGAGTTTGCTAATTCTCTGCCTAATAAAAATAAATTGAGACCCTTTCATGAAGTTTTTATTTCAGCAACTGCACTTTTCAACTATATAATATGTGGCTGTTTATTGCATTTATAGATGTCTGTATATGCATTTGTGTATATTTACACATACATGTGTAATCACTGATTTTATTGATACTTTGTACTTGGCAAGGCATCGTTTTCATCATTTAGCTATTTTTTCAGATTGACTTAGGTCATGAGTGTTTTGTCTGCATGTATGTATATGCACTACATGCATGTCTGATGCCCACAGAGGTTGAAAGAGGGCATCAGATTGATTTCCCAGAACCATATTTATAGATGGTTGTGAGCTTCCAGGTGAGTGCTGGCAACTGAACCTGGGTCTCTGAAAAAGCAACGAGTGCTCTTAATCTCTAACCCACCTCTCTAGCCCCCAATGCTTTATTTCTTCAGACACTGTTTCTTTATTTCTTTTATAATATTTTAAATCAATGGTTTAAAGTCTTTCCTTAGGAAATCTTACCTCTGTACTTCTACTTCAAGGATATTCCCAGTTGACCACATTGTATGTCAATGGACCATATTTTAATATTTCTATGCATGTCTACTAATTTTTGGGTGCAACTAGACATTTAAAACGGTATGATGCTCAAATCTAGGATTATAGGTCTACCCTTGCCAGACTTTATTGTTGTTACAGTCGGTGGCTGATACTGTTCACTTGGGGGCTTTTCAGAGCCGTTTCTATCATTCCGTTTCCATTGACATGTGTGTACATTGAAATCTCTGCTCAATTTCCCTAGTGAGCGGCTAATGGTTAGACAGATCCTTCCTGCAGAGCTAAGTGTGTGCTGGGCACACTCTCAACATTCCCTCATGCTGTTTACAGCTCTCTCTCTTTGTCATCCCTTCCTGTTATAGAGCCTCTGAGTTAGCTCATGTCAGGTCTTTACTAGGCAACCACAAAGCTCTGAGCAGCCAATGCATCCATGCTGCTTTCTAGATTCCTGGGAATCTACTGGAGTTCCTCATTGTCTTGGGCAGCTGTGATGTTAACCAATTGTGTCTGGCTGCTTTCAGCAGACACCCTCAGGAATAAGGTTATTCACCGAAATGCCTTGCAGTGGAGGCTTCCAGAAAGCCATCAATCTTGTCAGACAGTGTCAATGTTCTAGGAATGGGGTTCAAAGGCATCCCCCCTCTTCTGCCCCCGTTAGTAGCAGCCAGACAGCTGCTCACTGTGATTTCAGGGATTGGTCCTCACGTCTATTGATGAGGCGGCATGGGGGAATGGAGCAAGCTAACATACCACAAAGCATGTTCTTCTTACTGGGAGCTATTTTTCTTGATTAAATTTTTCTTGACTCATGCAAGCCTTTGCTTCGTATCTTGTGTCCTGGAAAAGGTTGACTCTGACAATTTGCGCTGTATGCTTTATTTTGAAGAAGAAATTGTCAGCGGTCCTCAGCCTGCCCAATGGCTCACAGGTAGCCAACATGAGCCAAGAGACAGGTTGGCTGTAAGAGAACTCAGATATAGTACATGCCCAAAGGCATGTAAATGACAGTAAGAGTCACTGTCTTCGGAAGGCAGAATCAGGGCACAGTGAAATACAAGGGAGTGTGATTAGCAGAGCTGAGACAGGCTTGCTACAGCTGCCTTGAGGAAAGTCTGAGGGGCTCCATCTGCCAGCAAGCTTTGTCATCTCAGACCTCTTCTATCAGATCTCTCCTCTGAGCAGACCTTTAACCAAGGCTTCAGCTTTTTCACCCAGAGCCCACTGCTCAATCTGCAGGAGTCATTTTCATGTTCTCAGTTTCAGACAGTCACACCTTTGGACCTGTCAGACAGGGCCAGAGACTTACTGTCCTTTCATATGTAGTGTGTCCTCTCTTCTGCTGAGCTGAGCTCATAACCCAGCAACACAAGGCCTCCAATCACACCATCACCACATCATTGTCTGGCCCAGGTATTTGCACTTGAGTAAATTCAGATTTTCTGACAGTCAAATCCCAGAAGAGTTCTCAGCCTGGAAGTCAAGCTAGATTGATTCTGCCTCTTACCTTAAATGTGCCCAGGCCAACTGACATGTTCCTAATTTCTGTAACTATAATAAATGGAAAGTATTGATAAAATTAGGAGGCTAGGAGCCTATGACTGTGATACTTGGTAAAAGTTGATTTCTCAGAACCTTCCTGTAGCCTGTATTGATCACCCCCAAATAGTTGACAACAGTTTACATCTCCTTCACGGCTACCTTGAACGTAAACAGGACAAGAGTAGTATCAGATTCATCCCCATGCATCCAGACTTGTACATACTAGGTGTTCAAGTGCTGTTAGCCTCTACTGTAGGATGCCTGGGACTCGCTCAGGTTTTCTGGTAGTCCTGTGGCCCTTTAATATGAAGCCTTAACACATATAAACCTTAGCTAAGGTTTCTATTGCTATGCTAAAACTGAACAAAAACAACTTGGGGAGGAGTTTATAGTCCCTCATCCAGGGAAGTCAGAGCAGGAACTGCAGAGGCCATGGAAGAGTGCAGCTTATTGGCTTGCTCAGTTTGTTATCTTATAGCACTCATGAGTACCCACCCAGGGGTGGCACCACCCACACCGTGAGCTGGGCCCTCCGACATCAATCATCAATCAAGAAAATGCACTACAGGCTTGTTTATGGGCCCATCTAGTAGAAACATCTTCTCAATTGAGGTTCCTTCTTCCCAAATGACTTGTGTCAAGTTGACATTGAAGTAGCAAGCACAGAAAGTATTTGGCAGGAAAAGAGAGAAGAGAGATTGCAGCCCTCTGAAGTTTGTGGATATTTTTCTATCTTTAAGCCCTTCACAATCAAAAACTTAAAAGGCCTCTTATAGATGCTACACACTTACCCCCACACACACAAGAGTTGCTACTGTTTTCATGTTCAGAGAGACTGTGTGCCTCCCCTCCCTCATAGTGAATGTCTGTCTGACAGTGGCCAACTTGGGCCTGCAATCTATACCTCCTACACTGAGCCTCTTTGGGTCTGACCCTAGCGCAGATGGAAACCAAGGATTATGAAGCAGAAATTCTAGAGGGCTTGAGTTTTTAACTATATCCCATGCCTAGAATTGTACCAGGACACAGCTGATGGTCAGTAAATACTCATCGAATGATTGACTCTTCCTAAGCGTAGGTAAAAGATGAGTGTTAGCTAGAGCTCTGAAACAAGAAGCCTGGCAAGAGCAGAGAGAGCTCTGTGTTCATGCCATGCTCCATGCATGTTTTACGTTCACTTCGCTCCCTCATTTGCCCTGAGGGGTGGGAACAACACATGGGGGCCAAGGGAACACATCAACTTGCCTGAATCACTCAGTCAATGAGGTGGCCAGCTGAAGATTTGCACCCAGGTACCTGGTGGGCCAGGGGCCACTTCTTCCCATCCCCCACTTCTTTCTGGAACCATCTAATGCACTTCCCTGGCTGTATGGAGAGAAAGGAAGACTGAGCGGTAGCTGTGCGCAGCAGCTCGACCGCTGTGCTCTCATTCTTGGCACTTAAAAGTTGCCCAGAACACTCACTCACCCTGTGAGCTGAACAAGGTCTCAGAACCCAGAAGTGTGGACACATGCCTGTGAACACACAAAGACATTCATGCTGCGCCTGACACAGCAGAGGAGCCCCAGGCTCCTCAAAGTGTATTTCAAATCCATTCTGACTCCCCAGAAAGTCTGGTTTTGTTATTCATGCCGACCTTTTAAACTCCGTGCAGTCCAGCATTTTTCCCAAGGCCTAGGTAGGACCTGTTAATAATTGCACTCTCCCAGCGAGGCGCTGGGCCACAGCCGGCTTTCTTACGTGCTGTAAAAGCCAGTCCGCCCCCCCCAAACTGCTGGCAAGCTCACCCCTCTCCAGATGATCAGAAGGAAAACCCCAGCACCACAGTCTCCAGCCGTGGGAAGAGGAGGCTGCCTGCCTGCTTCAAAGGTGAGGACAGGTGGTCCAGCAGCGACCAGGGATAGAATAAGGGCATGCGAGGGCTGGGGGCATGTGGCTGAGTTGGGCCCCCTGCCTCTGGCTGCTTTCTCCTCTCTCTGAACAAACATCTCCACAGATAAATCTCCCTTTCTTCCTTTCTCTCTCTCTGCTGGGTTACTGCTTCAGTTTCATTAGAGACTCTGGAAACATTCTTTGGGCTCAGCTGAGATATATAATGCGGAGAACAGAGATTTACTTCATAACCCACAAACTATTAAAAATATTAGTGTCCCCCAGAGAGTCTCTCTTAAAGATCTCTGCTCCCTTTCTGCCTCCCTCTCCCCCTGGTTCCTGGTGCCAACAATAATGCAGGCGGACTGGTTGGAGCCATTTCCTTGAAAGAAAATAAAGACGAGATAACAGACCTTGGAGAAACCTCTCTTTGTGCCTGAACAGCATCCGTCATCCTGTATGTCTAGTGTGAGCTTTGTACTCATCAAAGCCCCTTTCACCACCAAATATCTTGTCTGATCCTCAAAGGCGTGCAAAAGGGGGTCACGTCCCCTTTTTTAAAAGGGAAAATAAGGTCCAGGAGAAAGGAGGTGATTTGGCTTTGAGGCAAAGGTGGGACTAGAACCCAGTTCCTTCTGATTTGCAGCCTGTGAAGCTTTCTTTTTATCAAGAAAGACGTATTGTACTTATTACTTAGATAGAGGTTGCTGCAAAAATAGAAAACTACAGGCTAATCACTTCCTACATTAATTAATTTTATCTTTGTGCATATGGGAGGGAGGGAAGAGGAAGAGAGGGAAGGGAGAGGGAGAGAGAGACAGCCTTGGGCATCGGTACTCACCTTCTATCGTGTTTGAGCCAGGGTTTCTCTCTTGTTGGTTTTTTTGCATGCTCCATGCTTGCAGGCTCCCGAGCTCCCAGGGATTCCTCTGCCTCCACCTCCCATCTGGACATAAGAGCACCAGGGCTACAGATGTGAGCGTCTGTGTTCAGCTTTGCACGGGTTCTAAGGATTTAGTTTCAGTTCCTCTTGCTTGCATAGCCCTGAGCCATCTACCTAGCCCCACTGAATACTTAAAAAATATATTTGCTAAACAGCCACCTAGGTGGCTCAGAGTTAAGAGAGCCCGCCGCTATGGCCGAGGTCTCGAGTTCGATTCCCGTGCGTACTATGGTGCCGATGACGTCATGGGTTATATAAATATGAAAAAAAATGCTTTTTCATTGACACTTAGTAGTTGTACATATTTGTGAAATATATTGTGACATTTCAATGCACAGATACTAAGTGTATGATCAGGTCAGATAACTGATATATAGTCACCTCAGACATTTTTCAATGTTTCTTGTTCATTCATGTGTTTATTTAGGAAGGTGCACATGCCATGGTGCATATGTGGAGGTCAGGGAACAATCTGTGGGGATTGGTTCTCTCCTTCCTTCCACCACATAGGTCCTAGGGAGGGAACCCGAGTTGTCAATCTTGGCACCAAATACCTCTACCCTCTGAGCCATCTTGCTGAACTCCTCGGGAATTTATCATTTCTTTGTGTTAAGAACATTCCAAATCCTTTCTACTGGCTCTTTGGAGGATTCAGTTCATCATCAGCCATAGATATCCTGTGGTGGTGTGGGACTAAGAAGCCCTTCCCGAAATGCAACTGCCCCTTGCACCCGCCGACCACTCCAGCCCTCCTCCCCCGTACTTCTCAGGCTCCGGTAACCATGGTTCTACTCTTTCCCTAGGTCAGCTCTTCAGCTTTCACCTAGAAGTACGAACATGTGGGTTTGTCTTTCTGTGCCGTCAACAAAATGCCTCGCAGTTCTATCCGTGTTATTACAAATGGCAAATTTTCATTCTTTTATGTCCAAATATTTATTGACTATAAATAGCACATTTGCTTATCTGTAGACACCCAGGTGAAGTCCCTATCTTGACTCCTGTGAATAGCATGTCAGTGAACATGTACAGATGTCTCTTTGACATAATGGTTTCATTTCCTTTGGACATGCACTCGGTAGTGGGATGGCCAGATCACGTGTTTTCCATTTGCTAAGGAACTTTTGTACTGCTATCTGTGCTAATTTACTCTCCCACCAACAGTACCTGACGTCCCTTCCTTTGTGTCCTCACTCACCTGTATCTTTTTTCATTTTGATGACAGCCATTCTAACCTGAGTGACTGATAATTCATTATGATTTTGATGCATCTTCCTGATCACCAGGAATGTTGAGCATGTCCTTAATCCGAGCACCTGGGAGGCAGAGACAGTCAAATCTCAGTG
Organism: Bramus lutescens; assembly: GCA_001685075.1. NCBI lineage: Eukaryota > Metazoa > Chordata > Mammalia > Rodentia > Cricetidae > Bramus > Bramus lutescens. Next base: position 280,132 of record LOEQ01000317.1, on the reverse strand, counting down.
AGTTCTAGGCCAGTCTAGACTACAAAGTGAGTTCCAGGACAGCCAGGATTGTTGCATAGAGAAATGCTGTCTCAAAAAAACTAACTAAATAAATAAACAAATAAGTTTGGGGGGTGAAGCTTAGTACCCAGAGTTAGCAATAGCAGAGCATTTAGAAGGTGAGAAATGGAAAATCCTTGGGGCTGTGACATCTAAGGGGATTGTAAGATACTGTGTCTTCCTCCTCCTCGCTCCCTTCCTAGCCATGATATGAGCTCTCTGCAGTACCACGCTCTCCCACTGTGGTCACCCAGCACTTCCACCAAAGGCCCAAAAGCAGTTATCTGCAGTCACATCCAGGGTTCTTTGAAACTATGAATCAAATTAACCTTTTTTTCTCCGGGTTACTCAAGTATTTTGTTATAGTAATGGAAAGCTGACCAACCAGGGCCGTACTGAGTGTAAGGAAACCAGGCACAGAAGAGGGACATGCCTCAGTGCCTGTCTGTCATTGTACAAGACAAGTTTCAAATGTAGATCTCATCCCCTGAACTGTGTGGCTCTCGAAACCCTTCCCACACGCCAACCCCTCCAGAGCAGAGACTGAATCCTCAGAAACTGCCCAGAGGAGCCTCCTTGTGGCCAAGTAGAGCTGTGTGTGCAACCCCAAAGACTGAGAAGCCAACGCATTCTTTGTGTCTCCTCCTTCAAGTCCCCAGGATATAAAAAATAGCCTCTCATAAGCATCTGTAGAGTCAACACAAAGCCAGTCCTGATGTCACAGCATAAGGGACGAGGCAGGCACAGCATTCCTCTGGGTTACTTAGGGCCAGTCATTTTCTGAGTCTGTCTCCTCAGCTCTCAGGACCTTCCCTCCCTAGTTCACATTCCAAACTCGGGGTAGTGAGATCTATTGTATTTCATTCACAGTGCTATCACTGCTGTCCCCTGCAGTGGGGGCAGAAACTTAGTAAATACACACACGTGTGCACGCACATACACATACAGGACCAAGGCAGCCTACTGTGACTCAGGAAGCAGTGAAGGAGGGGCCAATTCTACATCTTTGTGATGAGTCCCTTCTCGACCACACTTGTGTGTATGGCTGACACTCTCTCTCTCTAAGGTACAAGTGCTTGGCTTCAAAACTCATTTTGTTGTTGGATGACATTCAAAGTCTATTTCCTAGTCCAAAGGACTAGGAAAGACTGGACTGCTGCTCCCAGGAGAGTCTGAGGACAGGAGCCCCTGTCCTGACCAGGAGCCATACAAACAGAAGCTGTGAACAAGGGGGTGTGACCTCTGCCCTCTGCACACTTGGACCACAAGGGGAACCATTCACTTAGGGCCCCTTCTATGTCCCTCAAAGGCTGTGGATGGCTCCTGTGCCACCTGCCAGTGCTGCTCCCATGTTCTGGGGGCTAAATTATATACTAAGACACCTACCCTTGTCTTCCAGTTAGAGTTAACAGTTGGAGAGACTTAGGAAACTTTCAATTCAGAGGTCTATTTTTGAAGGAGGGACGTTCAGAAAACTTCAGAACTCCAGAGACAACCAGGGAATGGGAAACAGCTACCCTGTGGTGGTGGAAACACAAGAGTACAAACTGAACCTTGACCGCACACAGACAGAAGGGATCATCTACCATTTAATCACACCTACAGCGGGTGCCCCTGTGCTGAGTCCTTACGTACACATTTGTGTTCTTATCTCAGGGAAGCAAGGAAAAGTCTCGTTGTCCCCAAGTTAACAGGAAGGAACTGAGGCTCCCAGTTCAAGATCATGAGATTGGGGACGGACAGTCTACGTGGCCCGGGTTGTTGTACTATTACCTGCTCAAGTTCTAAAGTCTCAGCTCACTTAACTGACCTTTAAAGTGGCTGTTCCCAATGGTGATGGCCTAGTGTGACCGGTTTTTTTCCCTCCCTATTAATAAAGGTGGGGAGGCATGTCTCATTGTAGCCAAAATATAGGTGGCTGCTCCTTCCTGGACCCCAGCTCCTGTTCTCAGAACACCAAGAGAGACTGTAGGAGTGATTTTCTGGACAATCCCCTGTTCAGGTTGCCTACTGCTTCCTCAGGACTGGGAAACCTCAATCACAGCACAGAGAAGACAGGGTAGTGCCTTGAGGGGAGGAAAATGCTTTCTTCAAATTTCTGCGTTCTTCAGCAGCTCCTTTGGCTGTCTCTACCTGGATCCTATGTGTCACCGCAATCTAAGCCCCTATAATGACTCAGGAACTTGCCCTGTGCGCTATAGAGATAGTGAAGTGGGCACTAGAGCCAGGTGGTCCCACTGCAGGCAGAGCAGGTGCGGATGCTGGCTGGTGGTCGGGGAGATCAAACCCATCCTTGGTGCTCCCCACACGATTCCCTGATCCTCTCCCAGTTCTGCATCCCCCAGTCAGCCTCGGGAGAATTTGCTGGTGCTTTCTGCTTCACAGGTCCTACCATCTGGAGGCTAATGCTAGGAAGCCTGCTGAGGTAGGTAGAATCAGAGAGGACAAAGCACGCTGAGCAGTCCTAGCGGGAGCCCCTGGAATGCTCTCTTCGTCATCCTGTAGACACAGCCTCACATCCCTTCTTGCAGGGAGCTTGAACCCACTGACAAAGCAGGACTCTGACAGAGAAGATCCACGCTTTCCTCAGTGTTGCCCAGTTTCCCAGCATGTGAGGGTTGCTACAGAAACACAACACTCAGGGCCTTGCCCGAGTCCTTTCTAGGGGCTCCTAAAGGATCTCTCCTCCACCCAGTGTTTCTCAATGGCATTTGAATTCCAAAAGTGTTTCTACTGCAACCCAAGCATCTCAGATGCTAATTTCTTTTTATGTTCTTGTTTTAAAATAGATTGCATAAAACATATAACATTACATAAAATATATAATGAGTTAGGTTTATTTTAAGTAAATTGTGTGCCATGAATGAAATCACAACCAAACTTGACAGCGAGATTAAACTGTTCTTTCGTCTCCTCCTATCACAAGGAAGCCTGTTGCCAGTGCTCCGGCCCAGTGCTTCTGCCCTGGCTCTGAATGGTGGATGGAGCCCACCACAGCTTCAAGGCACACAGACTACAATCTGGTGTCCCTATCAAGTCTCAGCAAAAGATTGGGACCTCACTCACCTTGCTGAGAATCATTGCTGGTGTGAGACTCGATGTCCCATGATCCTCTACCACCTGTTGAGCACCAGGATTCCCATGCTTGAGGAGTCTCTGACTTCTCCCTACTAGACAAGAAACCAAAGTCAGTGAGGGTAGGGGCTTGCCCCACGCCACCCAGAATGTTAACTTATGGGAGACAAAACCTGCATCCTGGCCCCTGACTCCCAGTCCAAGGTCCTCACACTATTAACAACCTTGGAGAATCTCCTTTCCTTGGGAAATGAGGAAGTCAGCTAGGTGCATGGAAATCTACAGCTTCCTCCCAACTGACTGCACACTGAGGAAGAAAGTGTGGATAGTGATAACACGCCTTCTTTCTGAACAAGCTAGGTATCAAAAGCTCTCTTCAGGAGTCCTTGCAGGCCTCAGACTTCAGTCCCAGAGATCTATAAATTCATTCATGCAAACCCACGAAAAAAGGCACTCAGCTTAGGTGGGTGCCCACCCAGTGGTAGCGTGGTAGGAGAAACTTCAGCTTTGTATGAAAGACCAGAGGCCTCGGAGAACTTGTGAGTAGTAAATTGGCTTTGTGGTGGGCACAGGCACATCTGTGTGTGCATGTACATATGTGTGCATGTGTGTGCATGGGTATGAAAGTCAGAGGTCAGGCTCAGGTGTCATTCTTCAGGAGACATCCACCTTGTTTTTTAAGTCAGGCTTTCTCATCCATCTGAAGCATGCTTAGTAGGCTAGGCTGGCCGGCCAGTGAACCCCCGAGATTGTCTGTCTCTGCTTACCCACTACTGGGATTAAAAGTATCTGCCATTGAGCCTGACTTCTAAATTGATTTTTCAGAACCCTGAGGTAAGAAGTGAACATGAAGACCATAATGTTCTCTCCTGCTACAGCTCCCCGCTCACTCAGCAGCCTTGGAAAAGCCACTTCTGGGGTAAAACTGGGCTGGCCACTCAGTTTCCTCATAGGGTATGCGATGAGGACAGCATTGGTGCCTGTCAGCCTGGCCTCCTCCAGTAGGCAGCCATTCCTAATCCCAGGTGCTAGGGGTCTTGCCTGGCTCGGGAAGGGTGTGAGCTGGACTCCCTGGGCCTTTTACAGACAGTTTATGATGTGCTGCTGTGGTAACTGCTCATGCTTAGCCTCTCTGCAGTCCACTCAGGGATGGAACAATGGAACGAACAGGAGAGGAACTATTAAAGGGCCGGGAGCCTCAAATGTCACCCTCAGTAATTCATCCTGCACCTGTTCTCAGCTTCCTGGTTTCTAGGGCCTCTCTCCTACATGGCCCTTCTCTGCCGGTGTCTTCTGCTGGCAGTGAATTTGAGTTCGGGACTAGATAAGGTGTGGCCTTAGGAGTCAGGTAGACGTGGGTTCAAGTGCAGCTTCCACTGTCTGCCGGATGATCTGTGTGCCTGGGCAGGCTGCTGCATCGTTCTGAGCCCCAACTTCCTCCTTTTTAAAGCGGACTTGGCAGCCCCATCCGCGCATAGGCAGTGGTGGTGGGATTGCTGCGGTTCAGAATCTACTCTGCACAGTGTTGAGTGGAGCTGGAACTGTCAGTCATTCCCCCACAGCCCTGCTTTGGCAGCAGTGGAAAAATTAGTTTATGGCTATCAGTTGCGTAGAGGTAGGTCGGCCCTAACACTGCCTCTCTAAGTGAAGGTGGAGCAAGCCGGGTGCACACTCTCTCCAAGTTACAGTAAGGATTGTGGGGGATCGGTGCTTCCCTTTCCCTGTATTCCTTGATCCTGCTCCCAGCCTGGGGCGGGGGAAGGTTCCTTGTCCAAATGCCCTAGTATGCTGAGTGACCCACTGTGTGCCATGACTCATGGCAATCCTGTAAGATCGGTACGAGTTCCCAGGAGAAAATCTGGGACTCTGGAAGGATGAGGGTGTTGCCAGCCTTCCTTCCAGGACCAGAATGGACTCATTCTCTGGGGTTTCCTGAAAGCTATTCACATTCGCAGACATCTGAGGTGCTCCCAACAGAGAGGGGGTGTCTATGTATGTACTCTGTCAGTGTCCTCTATGTGTGGCAGTCGGCCCAGGTGGAGCCCTGATTCCTGGAGGCCTCACCTATCAACCTTTGTACAACTTCCCAGCAGAAGAGTTCTGAGACAGAGGATGAGCCTAAATGGAAGACCTCTCCGGCTCTCTGTCGCCTTTGTGCCGATCTCTGTGGCAGCTCTGCTTACCTGTACCATAGGATGGGGCCTTGCCCTCCCCCACATCCATTCTCAGTCCGTGAGGAGATAGCACCTCCCTCCTCCCAGACCATTATTTTCACTAGCTCTCTCTACCCCAGCAAAGGCACACAGCTGATCCTTTAAACCAAGTGTACCTGGAAAAGGCCTTCTCCAGCTGAAGACACTAGCAAACTCTCCATCATCAGGAGAATACAAGCCGGGGCTGGTGCTCTGGGCAAGGAGGCCAGGCAAGGTGAGAAGGCCTGCCTCAGCAAAGGCAAACCATG
>LOEQ01000317.1:253397-273538 GCA_001685075.1 Bramus lutescens | reverse complement strand
CACACACACACACACACACACTGCAGATGGAAGGGAAGGGGGAAGGAGTCACACAGCCCTGTCTGGCCATTTAATTTTTGCGTGTTTCCTCATCTTTAAGGTAAGGTCTTGGTAATACCTGTTTAAAAGAATAAAAGCATAGAAGGCATGATGTCTCTAGCTGTCACAACCTGCAGGAAAGACAGCCCATTTTACAAGGGGAAACATCTCTTCACAGAGGCCTAGCATCCAAGTCCAAGGCCCCTGACTGAGCCAGTGAATAGCAAAGGCAGACTGAACTCCATAGTCAATCCTCTAGCTCAGGCAGGTCTTTATATACCCATAAAACCTGTACACTGAGAAATTTTTACACAACCCATGGTATATGGTTATATAAAATAGACACACAAACCAGACATTTACTGATACTGAGTCATAAAGATTTATGTATTTTATTTTCTATGTGTTTTGACTATATGTATGTATGTGTACCAGCTGTGTGTCTGATTTCCTTGGAGGCCAGAAGAGGGTGTCTGACTCCCTGGCACAGGAGCTATATGGATGGTTATGAGCCCCCATGTGGGTGCTGAGACTTGGACCTGGGTCTTCTGCAAGAGCAAGTATTCTTAAACAGTGAGCCTTCTCTCCAGCCCCAGGAATTTACTTTAAAGCAAGCCTTTGGTGGATGTACAACTTACCGTTTTCTAGAGATGAATGTGCATCTGCACAGCAATGAGGTGGATGTGCTTATTTATTTTATACAACAAATTAAATCTTGGCTGAGTATTCAGTTTTGCTGGATACAGAGCATCTTCAACATTTCCCAGAGTTTGATGGATACTTTGGTTTCATAACCATCAATTCAAGAGTGCAACTGTGCATAAATACATAATACAAAATGGCAAGAGAGTGCTTAGGGTCACTGCAGAAACTGTTGAAAATCCTGTCTCAATCCCAAGCCAAAATGCATTTAATGATTTTTTTAATGAAACTCGAGTCAGCAATGTAAATAATTTAGAAATCCATACATTCTAATACAATAGAATCCAAAGATATGTTAATATGATACTTACATGCTGAGGAATGATGGCAGGAGAAAAATGTACCGTCTTTGTTTCTATAATTAACCTACTGTGTCTCTACAAGCACAGAAAACTGTGCGTACAGTGAAAATTCTGCAACTCGTCCCATGCAGCCCTCTGCATCTTGGTCTGAGCAGAAGGCTTTCAGGTGGCATCCATTAGCATTGTATGGCATGGTATGTACAGTGTAGGGTGCACATCTTGTGTTCAGAATTGGGTCTGCCGGCGTGTGCTCATGTTGAAACATAGGCCAACACGGCCAGAAGCACCTCAGATTAACCTCACACTTGATTTCTTGGAATAATTTTTGGTAATTGCAGGTTCAGAAATCTTTTACTGTTGGCATTGTGTGTGTGTGTGTGTGTGTGTGTGTGTCTGTCTGTGTCTGTGTGTGCCGCATACACAACATCTAGTTATGTAACACAGCATGGAGTTGTGACCCACAGTTTAAGAAAGTGGGTGCTAGATGACCCTAACTCTGTCACTCCCAGAGACAAAGAAGCTCAGCCCAGTGAGAGATGGACTGTGAGGGACCTGTTCAGGTCTAAGACAGCTAGGTTATTTGCCCCTCATCGCAGGACCCAAAGGTCAAGTCCTGGCTATCCTCTGGGCTTCACGGATGCCCAGAGCCAAGGCTGAGAGCTGTGTACTCTAAGCCAGCTCACAGAGAGAGGAAGAGAACACTGAGCGGAGTGATGCCGTGGACAGGTCAAGCTGTAGATTTGTCTATGTGTGTGGACAGTTACTATTGTGTAAGGCGGTGAGGGTGTTCTTGTTTGGACATGTCCCAGCAGGAAGAATCCTGGAGTCTGCATGTGACTGAGTGCTCATGCACGGTGGGAGAGATATTTACAAGAGGGCACGCGTGCCTTGTGCAGTGCTTGGGTGGGCAGTCGGGTTAATTACATTTTCTGGTTGGCTGGAAGTTAGTCAGCAATGCCTCCTCCTCCCAACCCAATGACTGTGTGCCTCCTCCGATGTCTGCATCCGCTGCGTTGGAGAAGTGGTGATGACAGCCTGAAGAGGGCGGAAAAGGTGATGGGGGCTGGGGTGGCCTAGAGAAGGACTGACTGACGAGATTAACTGTGGCCACAGGTCTCTGCAGCCTTTCCAGAATTACAGAGTCTAGACGAGTTCTGGAGAGCCGTGGGCCAGACTGAGGTAGACAGGCAGGCTCCTGTTTCATGTAAAGGCAAGGATGTAATGGGCTACCGTTGGGGCAGAGAAATCTGGCACAGCCCTCTGAGTGCCTGCCTGGAAGGTACACTGGCAGGGTAACTTCATGTCCTGAGCTCTGGGGCCATTGATTCCTGTTTTCCCTAACCGCTCCCTGCTATTGTGACAGGTTCCTGCAGGCCCACCATGTCCCAAATAGCTCAGGCTTTCTTAAATGCAGATGAGTCCTCGGAAGAGGTGAACTTAGCTGTGCAAGTGAATGCTGACCCAGGGCCCTGGATTACTAGTGTGAGTCTTGGCTCACCACCTGGCTCCATGGCACAGAACCTTCTGCAGAAGAGTCACAGGGGCAACTGGTCACTGCCTGGCTGGTCACTACCTGCTCTGCTACCTGCTTGTTGCTAGAGCACTACTGGAAGCGCCAGAGGGAACTTCTGGTACAGAGCTGAGAGTCTGCGCAGCTAGGGAGAGGCTTTGGGAAAGAAAGCAGTAAGGAAGGCAGACACCTGCCCACAGGCCCAGAGGAGGCTGAGGGGAGGAGTGCCCAAAGACCCAGGAGATAAGGTAGAAAGAACACTTCCAGGTCAAATCCTACAGTTACCTGTGTGACCTGGGCTACTAGGGACCAGCAGGGGAGGTTCCTGGTCTGCATGGTAGAGGAAGGAGGCTAGCAGGACTGGAGGGAAAGAGTGGGGAAGGGCAGTCCAGAAGCAGCAGCCTTGCCGAGAGCTCCTGCTTCTTCCCATTTCTTCTTCCCTGTAGACACTTGTCCTGGGGCCCTCACTAGCCAGCTGGGGTGCAGACTGGTCCACAGTTCCATAGACACATCATCGCAGGAAGTGTCTGAACAGAATTCTTTGTACTGTGTGATTTGGGCTATGCCTTCCCTCTCTGAACTTGGTAAAATGAACAGCTGGCCTGGTTCATGTTCAACACCATCTTGCTCCTGCCCAGAAACTAACACTCTGAAAGGCCAGAGCCCTGCCACTGAGGTACAGCCTTGCGTGAAAAGGACCAGGCATGGTGGTGAAATGAAATGCCAAGAGTATCATTTATTCATTCATGAGACATGGGGCTTGTTTTCAGTGCCAGGGCTGGAGATATGTTTATGAATGAAAATCACTTCCTCCATCATGGAAGGGCTTTCTTTTCGGGAAATCACACAGTAATGTGGGCGAGAAGTGTTTAAAGAAGAGGAGGAAGGATGGCAGAAAAGTGGCGACAGAAGTACCCAGGAAGGGGTCCACATAGGGAAACTAAAGGCCAGTGGGACAGAGTTTTGCTCTGTGGCTCCGTGGAGAAGTTGCCAGGCACAGTTACGGCCTGTGCATATTTACCCTCAGGTCTGCACTGCAGAGAACAGCACTGTGTCCTAGCCCACCTCAGAAGCCAGCGCTGGAAAGAATAAGGCAGGCATCCCTGGGCACTGATTAAATTTCAAGTTACTCTGCTACGCTGGGTGCAGTTGAAGTTTTAGCAAGTCTCCTGGGATCCCAGGCAGCTTCAGCTTCAGCCTGAAAGAACTATTAAGATCCAATCAAAACAAATAAAGTCAAATCCAGGAAAGTAATGTGTTTGTGACTACAGACCAAACACTCGGAGTATTCAGACAGGAACCCAGCACCCCACTTCTTACAGAGGTTTCTTACTGGACTGGCATGGACCCATCTTCACCAATACCTCCTCTCAAAGGCTCAGAGCCATGGTACACAGCCAGAACCCAGCTCTGAGCTCAGCAGTGATCTGTGGTGAGCAAAGAGAACAGGCAGTTCCATGGATGTATTGCAAGAGGTGTCTGAACATGTGTTCCCGTGATGTGTGGCCAGGCCGGCAGCAAAGAGAATCCTGACCATGAGCACGGGAATGGAAAAGGCGGGCCTTAGAGCACAAGATCTAACAGAATCAAGGACTAAGCCAAGAGCCTGGTGTGGTGCACACACCTGTAATCCCATCACTGGGGTGACTGAGGCAGAAAGATCACGAATTTGAGGCCACATAGTGAGACTGTCTAAAAAAAACTGAAGGAAAAGAAGAGAATAAAAAGAGGAAAAGGATGAAGAGGAGGAGGGAGAGGAGGCAGGAGAAGTCTCTAAATCATAAGGGTGCCAAAGATGCCGAGGGTAAATGCTAGCCTGCATTGTCACCAGGCCAAGCAACCCCAGTGGACCAAGCTAAGATGCTTATGCTTATAACTGGATAAGCCATGCATAGCTCTAGACATCCAAGTGAAACAGACGACAGCCAGGACAATGCTGAGGAGAGGCATGGCCATCCATGTTGCTAAGAGCCTCTGGATCTTTCCCTGATGCTTCCCCCTCTCCTCAACCTTACTGAATATTTGATACTTCAGGTGGCATTCCTCCTTGGTATGGAGCGAAATCACCAGCAATACCAGAGGCACCTGCCCATTCCTAAGGTCCACAGCAGCCAGCAAGGAAGCCACTGAGACCACAGTAGCCCCCTAGCTGCTAAGTGCACTGGCCCTGTTGGAGACTGGCCTGCAGCAGCTGTTCTCTCCTCATGCTCAGGATCTCCTCCTTGTCTCTGTCTGCCCCCTGTTTCCCCTTGCAAGCTTCCCAGAGTCCTAGATGGTCGCCGGCCTCCTGCGCCTACACTGAAGTCCTGCAAGCCCTCCCTTCCCACCGCCGTGCCCCCCCATGCAGAGGCTCAAAGGCCCCTTGTGCCTGCTGAGGCCACACCGCCTGCACACAGAGCTGGTCTCTTACCTCATAAACGGCTAATTTGTTACATATTTTCTGACGCTGTAAATGGGAGAACAAAGACCTTTTTTCTCTCATATTTTTGTTCAATTATGTTTGTGGGGGAACCTGATCCCCTCCAAAGGGGTGGGGGCCAGGGCTGCTGGGATGGAAGCCTCCTAAACTAGCTGACATGCTCCTGAGCCAACAGTCCACAAGGGTGGCTGAGGCCCGCTGGGCCTGGGTGCCAAGAGCATGGCAGGGAAGGAGGTAGTAGAGAGGCTGGGGAGAGCAGCTCTCAGGCTCAGAGGCAGTCCAGATGAGGGTGGACTCCCAGGGCAAGGATCCTCCAGGAGGCTCCTGCAGTTCCTCAGAGGAAGAACCTCTTTCTCAGCCACCCACCACAGGCCTGGCAGGAACTTAGAGAGCAGGCTCCTTGTCACTGAGCTGACAGCCATGTGTCAGGAGCAATGCACACCTAGGAAGGAAGTTCTCTGCTGAGAACCCCTGGGCCATTCCTGAGCCCCTCTAGCTCTGAACCTCTCATCCACAGTTAAGCCCCACCTCTGGGGTTTCAGCATGCCCCCCTTCTCCCAAGTATACTTACTGGTTTTGAGCTAGGGCTGAAGGCTGTGCCTAATGGATCTGGGTGCCCTCAGGGTGTCACAGCTATGTCCTAGGTACCAGGGATGTGAGAAAGAGTAAGGGGAATTTGGTCCCACATAGAAGGTGGTAGGACCTGCTTGGCACGTGGTAAAAATCTCCAGATATTCTTTATTCATCTACCACTAGCCGGATGACCTTAGGCAAGTCACTTAACCACTGTGTCTCCTTTGCCTCCCTTGTGAACAGGGAATGAAGGTGAAAACTGTCTCATAATTGTTGGAACATGTGTGCAATAAAACTGGTATAGAACTTTGTATAGTGCCTGGCACAGAAAAATCATTGGTAGTTGATAACGTTACAATAAGACATTAAATAAATATCGGCTTCATGTGTGGATGAAGATAAACTCTTGCCAGTGTTCCAAAGAAACAGGAAAGAGAGTAAGAGAACTTTGGAGAGTACCCTGAGCCAATCTACAGAGCCAGGGAAGGAAACTCCAAGAGATGGTACTTGAACAGTAGCTGAAATGTTAATGTGTGTGGGGCAGACCAGGGGCACAATGGAATGGTGGACCTGGCCCAGGATGTGCAAAAGCGCTGAAGTGGGAAAGAAGCAGCCCACTCCCAAACAAACCTGTAAATCTGAAGTTAGTTAAAACTCAGAGCTCAGAGGGCAAGGGGCAAGGGGAACCTGGCGAGTGAAGCAGAGCACTGCCAAGGAGTGCAGAGAGCCCATGTGGAAGCTGTTTGTAGTTATTTCTAGAGCCATAGTGTGCTCCCATGTATGGTGGTCATGGTTTGCAGCATCCACAGCTGCCTGGTCAGCTAGGGATGTTCGGGTACCAGATGCAGTCTGCCACTCGGACTCAGTCCCTGAAGTCATGGTGTGCAGTGTTCCCATGAAACAAGAGAAAGGAATGGAGAGGTGAGGTAGAGGATGCACACACAGCCAGGTCATAGGGCATAGTCAAAGAGTCCAAGACCAGATGATGGAGAGAGGTGGAGAGGCCACTAGGTGTTGTAAGCAGGACTGAATTACATCAGTCTATGTCTCCAGTACTCCTGGACCATACCAGCTCGGACATAGGCCATATGGTTGAACATGAGTCTCTTTGTGGATGGGGTAGTATGGTTTCTGTTCTGTCTCTTGATCTCTGTCTTTTCCTTGCACAGACATAGGTCCATGCAATTTTTGACATCACCATGCAATTTTTGACGTCACCCAGAGACCTCATTCCTAATCCCAGGGCAAACCAACGCTGTGGCTGGTTGTGTCTGAGTCTTCTTGTCACAAGAGCCCAGAAAAGGGAACCCCAGACTGGAGCTAGGATCCAGGAGATGTTTTTAGAGTAGGTAGGATTCCTAGTGTGGCAGGAGGGAAGCATAGGCTGGGAAGACAGGCTGAGAGAAACAAGCCGAGAGAAAAATTATGGAGGGGTCATGAAAAACCATCATAAACCTAAGGCCTTGGAGAAGATTCTGGCCAGAGACTGAAAGGCTGAGTAGCCTTCCTGCCTGTGGCGGATTCTGAAAGTGCATGTACCCTTAAAAGCTGTCCTTTGGGGGTGAATTTATGCCCCCCATAGCACATTATGTCCACCCTCCCAGCCTGGAGGCCGATTAGCACTAATCTGACGTGTATACAGAGCTTTGCTCATACAGATTGAGTTTGCCTTTTCGGTGTTCTGGCCCCAAGTCTGACGCTCGGGCTTCATTTGGACATTCTTTCATCTTATAGTCTTTCTGTGGTAGGGGGAAAAAGAGGATAATAGACCACAAGAGACCTGACCAGAGCCAGAGAAGGAGACAGATGCCTCACCCCTGACTTCATCAGCATCCCCTGGCTTGCTGTGTGGCCTTGGCCTTGGGAACCTTGTCCTTTCTGGGCTTCAATGGCCTCTGCATCATGAGGAGGCCCATGCAGAAGCTGAGGTTCACTCTAGTATCCAACACCCCCATCTGTTGCTAGGTGCTGTGTTCAAACAAGTTAAAACCAGAAGTTGGAGCCGCTTTGCTGTCTTCTGAGACTCTACAGCTTTCGCCTTTGATGTTTCCTAGGAAGGGTGTATCCTCCTTGACCTGGAACTTGGGGTTTGACCACCAGCACTTGGGGCTCGGGCAGTACTGCAGAGCCTTCTGTCCTTCCCTCCACTCTGAGCTGCCCTGCCCCGTCCAGCTGCTGCTGCAAGGGGTTGGGTTCGAAAGTAAAGGAAAAGGAGGAAAGAATTCATCCTCAGACAGCAGGGTCTATGTGAGGTCAAGAGAGAGGCTCAGAGCCCTGGCCCAGGATGCTCTAGAAGCCAAAGCAGGGAGAGAACTGTTGTTCTCATCTGCTTCGAATCCCCCTCCACATCTCCAAGGCCTAAGTCAAGGCAGGGCTTCCTGGCCTCTCTTGGCCTCTGGGCTGAGACTGCCTGCTGTTCACCAGGCACCACAAAGGTGGGCTTCTAAATCCAAAACCTTGCTGGTCCTTCTTGCTCCATCAGTTCAGTTTCCCCTACTGTCTACCAGTAAAGCCTGAGGTCTGGATCCCACCCTCGGCTATCAATCTGCCCTGTGCCCTCCTCCACCAGCCTTGATGCTGGCTTCCTGCCCACGGCAGCTATTGGCATGACTGTGGAGCTATGGGGTCTACCCAGTCTCCCTTCCTGTCCTATGGCTGCAGTCAGCACTGACTGGAGCCACAAAAGCACCTCCCTGTCCATCTGCATCTCCTGCAATCCTTCTGTCCTCTTCTGTGTGGCAAACGCATGCTTTCATAGCGCTCTTGCTGTAGTCACCATCTTTGAGGGTCTCCTGATTGTGCTCCCTGCTCCTTTGCTGCACTTCAATGGCATAGTGTCCACCCCTTGACACTGGCTTTAACAAGTATTGCTTGATCATGGCCAAGTCCTCCCCATGAGCCACCACACACCTGGAACCAATTTGGTCCAGCAACCCAGCAACCAACACAGCCTAACTAGAAACTCTGCCCATGCTTGCTTGAGCTCCAGCTTCTCCTCCTGAACCCCTGCTGCAGAGCCTTTGGAGAGCACCCCAGTTTATAGGAAGTAAGAATTCCCATGTGCTCTGTGTGTGTTCCTATCCTAAGGAAGGGTAGTAAGTACTTGATGAGGTTTTGAAAATGCTAGCCTCAGACAGACAGGAATAATGTTACATACATACATACATACACAGTGTGTGTGTGTGTGTGTGTGTGTGTGTGGATAGATAGGTAAACTGAGGTCCAGAGAAGAGCAAGGCCTGTCCCACATGGAAGGATCCAGAGCAAGGCTTCCATGTTCTTCAAGCACAGGTCGGGTCTGAAGGCCATCAACACCCTTTCTTGTCCTCCCTTGTTCGCCTCAGAAGCAATTGGCAATGGTGGCTAAGCAGGCAAGCAGGGGTGCAGTTACCATTTCTCTGCTATGCGCTCGCAGCCAGGTCTTCCCACACAAGGCCCCCAACAGGTGTCCTCTCCCATCCAGCTATTGCTCAAGGCCAAGGAGAGCAGAGGTCCCCACACAGCTGGAGAGCCTGGGAGGCCATTCCCCCTCCTCTGTAAATGGGTAATTGCCATGTGGTCAGACCAGAGGAATTAGAGGAGCCCTCTAGGAATTCCATGCTGATTTTGCAAATGAATGTGGAGTCTTGCCTTTTGAAGTCTAGGCAGCTGTGTCAGCAGAGCAGGGTCTGAGGCTGAGGCAGAAGTACTCTCCTATCAGGCTTGGAGTCTATGGATGCTTAAGAACACAAATGAGGATGATGGCGATGGTGGCTGCCCAACCCATCGCTCCCACGGAAACTGCGTTCTCCCTGTATCACCCATGCCTGATCCTGATCCATGGCAGCTCTGCAGAGAAGACTGGCAGGACTCCAACCCCTCTACTCCAGAGACTGTGCTTGCTCACCTTCTGTCCCGAATGCATTCACTTCCCTCTCCACCCCCATGGTCCTTCTCAGCCCAGCAAAGACACTGCTGCCTTCCCCTTCCTAGACTGAGTCAGGAATCCCTCCAAGTGCTCTGGTTTCCATTCTCACTAGCTCATCACTGGTGCCAGAGCCAACTGGTTCTCTCCAGCTTCATCCCTTTGAACTTTCTCCCAGCTCTGAAACTGGGAGAGACTTGTCGAGATTCTTCCCTGGGACTTTATAATGCATCCTGCTCCTTTTTTCCTCATGTTTAGAATGTAATGGGTTTAAATTCTCAGAAGCCATTGCCCCTGGTGACAGATAAAGAGGTGGACAAGAGGAGGAGCAGGAGGGAGAATGCAGTGGATTCAGGGAGAAGAGCCACAGCACTCAAGGAATCCAGCTCAGAGAATGTGGGGTGTTGCCTCTGTCTCTGAGCCTCTGTATAAAATGAGATTAGTAACACAATCCACCTGTCAAAAGGACAAAAGAGCCTAGTGAACACCACACCAGGAGCCATGGACTGTTGAGTCATGATGGGTAACTATCATAGCCTAAAATGCCAGGTGCTGGAATAGGGCCTCTTGAACTGAGAGCTAGCACCAGGCCTTACCTCCTGTTTCACAGGAAGCCTACTATCCTGCTGCAGTCTCTTGGCTGGGCTAGTCTGCAGCTCCAGATTCTGGGTATCAAGTCTCCCTTAACCTATCTGTGCAGAAAACAAAGGAGGTAGCCTCCTTTAGCAGGACAGAGTCCACACAGACTTCTTCCTGGAGCCCCTTGCTACCAGCCTGCCTGCCCAGCAAGTGCCACTGTGCTCATGTGGGTGGCTCTGCTTGAAAGGACAGGCGAGGAACCCCAGAATTCTAGGGTGGTCGTGGAAGGAACAGCCTCGCCCCCAGAGAACAGAAGTGAAGTGTGCACACTCAGCCCCCACTGCAGGCCAGGGAGGGTGTACTGCTGCCTCAAGATCCACAGAACAGGCACATTTGTGTGTGATGCTGAGTCCATGGTTCTCTGTGTGGTGGCCGAGTGGGAAGAAAGATAGACAAAGCTGCTTTGCCTCCAAGCTGGCCTCCTCCTTCATGGCTGCCACCTCCATGCTGTACCCAACACTTGTCAACAAGAGGCCTCCCACTCCCACCCTCTTCCAAGAGCCTTTCCTAGTCCCCTGCTTTGGACTGGCAAGATAATACCTGACCCCAACACCATATCCTGATTTCAGTGGCAGATCATGGCAACTGACTGGCAGGAGGGGAAGGAGCTAGGGATCCAGGCCTTGCTGGGGGTAACTGAACCCTGAGAATCTGTGGCTCTGGTGCATTCAAGTCCCCAAAGGGTCAGGGGGAGAACTTACTTCACTCAGCTCCTCTTTCCACGCCCTTGAATAGCGCCATCCCTGAAGGAGCTCTAATTGCTTCCTGTTCCTCAGCAGCCCACACCTTCTTCTGCCTCAGGGTCTTTGCTCCAATCCTTTTCCATATCTCCTCGGAGCTCCTCCCTCAGCATCTTCATAACTTTCCCCAAATACTTTCCCAATAGCTGATCCAAAACGTCAGCACCAAACACACATACACACACATACCATACCACAGACACGCACCAAATACATACCACGTGTACACACACACACACACACACACACACACACACAAACACGGTCCCTTCCTTTGCCTTGTTTTCTACTTAGCAGAGGCTGCTGTCTTGCTTATTGTTTCTCCCAATACCAGTGTTCTAATGTAATGAAAGCTCCAGTAGGTCAGGGGCCTTTGCTTGATGTATTTACTATTGTGCCCCTGGCCTGGACCAGCAGGCTGCTGTGTAAGGGCTCCATAAATCTTCAGTCAATGAATGCCTAAATTGTCCCTGTCACAGGTGGATAAACCAAGGCCTCAAGAAGAAAAATGGTCTACTCTAGGCTTCTAGTGACAAGTCAAATGGTGGCTAGATCTCTGGTCCCTGCCATTAGCCCAGAGCCANCCCAGAGCCAGGCCCCAGCTCCAGGAAACCTTGTTTTTATGTAGATGCCTACTGTTCCATTACCTGCTGTGTGCAGACAGGATCTGTGCTGGAAGGGCTGGGAGACTTGAAGTCCTGGAACAGGAAGCCATGAAATAGTCTGTAGTGCTTTGGTGCTATCCGTGGAGCATGGAAAACAGACAAATTGCAGTGCAAGCCCTGAGGGCTAGAACCTCTGCATAAGTGTCCCCCATGCCAGGGATGGCTTCTATGAGGTGGGCTGCCCTCCACCTCTGTGCTGGGTGCTGATGAATTAGTCTGACCTCAGGTCCAGGATAGCAGTGCTGCTCTGTCTGAGTCCTGGTAGGGAACTGCTAGGGATGAAGGTCATGGGATGAGTGATGCCCTCTGCTTGCCATGTTCATTTTGTATATGACTGGCACTGTGTCCTCTGTGGGGAATAGACAAAGCCAAGATGGATAGTGTGTCCCTCAGAGGTGTCATGGACTGGTCTGAAGTTCTATCAGACTGGCATAGAGTAAAGATAGTAGAAGGCTGGGTGCCGGTGGTTGGGGTTAACTCTAAAAGGGGGACCTTGTGTGCCAACCTTGACAATACCTGATAATTAAGACTGAGAGAGAGAGAGAGAGAGAGAGAGAGAGAGAGAGAGAGAGAGAGAGAATTTCTCTATCCCTCCCCCCAATTGAGCACTCAGAATAAAGGCCCCACAGACTGGCTCCATCTATCTGTTAACGCCTGTCCTTCTACTAAGGGATGAATGGAAGTAGCTTGGGAGATAGAGCTCGGGAGAGCACAGGGAATCCAGGGTCTGCCTGTTAGGCCCAGCTCTAAATCCCAGGCCTAGTTTCCAATCAGAAATCTTGAACAGTGACTTCATCATCCCCAAGCCTTAGTTTCCTGTTTTGTCACACGGGAATGACAGTCTTCATCTGGAAGGATTATAGCGTGAGCTGGTTTCCCAGTTTCTCTGCCATACCCATGTCATCCGCCATGCTTGTCAACTCCAGCTACATTCCCATCACTCTGCTGGCTTGTTTAGCTCCACTTTCCTGGCCTCTGCTTCCCATTGTGTGCATGCAGGGCCTTTGCACCTGCTGGTCCCTTTCCCCCTGCACCCCTGCCCCCTTTTCTTGATTCTTTTCTCAAACACATACTATTTTTCATCCAAGAAATGGGCCAGTAGAAGGTATGTACTCATACCCACACCTGTAGCTGATGTCCAACTATGTGCAGCTTCACAATGGGAATGTGTTCGGAGAAATGGATCATTAGCTGATTCTGTTGTTGTGCACACATCACAATATGTATCTGTTCAACCTAGGAGTCCAGCCCCCTGCATACCTAGAATATATGGTACCTGCTGTTGCCACTAGCTACAAATGTGCATGCTACCTACTGTACATAAAAGTGTAGATATTTATAACCTAATACAAATATTCATGCATTTGAATGAAGAAAAGGTATAATAAAAAATACAAGGCCATAGATATCTGGCTCCACTGTAATTTTATGAAGGCATATTCATAGTGTAGCTCGCCATTGATCAAAACACCATTGTATAGTACATTTGTATGATACATAACTGTGTGTGTGTGTGTGTGTGTGTGCATAAATGCATAGGCATGGGAGGGCTGCAGAGTCAGAGTGAGGAGACAGAGATACAGAGAGAGACAGTGACAGATATTGATTTCAAGGAATTGTCTCAGTAGTATAAATCTCCAGGTTGGGCAGCTGGCTGGAGGTCCAGGGGAGAATTGATAGGCCAGTTCCAAGTTCAAAGCTCTGATGGCAGAGTGCGCAGTCACTTTCCTCTTAAAACCACCAACTGATAGAGCCCCACCTACTCATTGGATAATGATTCATTTTCTTTGAAATTTAGTAAGTTAGATATTAATGTCATGTAAAAATAAATACTTTTCTAGGAATGTCTAGAAAAGAAAACTGAAATTCTGCCCACAAAAAGGAAGTTAAATTTATACTTTTCACCTCATACAAAATCAGTTTTTAAAAAGATCTTAATTTAAAATCTGAAACACTGAAACTTTCAGAAGAAAATATGGGGAAACCTATTTAGGTAGGCGAGAACTTGTTAAATGGAACACCAATACCCCCAAGTATCAATAGATGGGAATACATGGAAATAAAGTCTCTCTATGACAAAGGAAACAGTGGCAGAGTTAACAGATAGAAATCTACTGGTAACACTTCGGACAAGAGGCTAATATCCAGAATTCAGGGGGAATAAAACTGCCAGTCAGTAAGCTGGTAAGAGAACTGACTAGACACTTTTTTATGAAAGAAAGGAGGGAGGGAGCGAGGGAGCGAGGGAGGGAGGGAGGGAGCAAGGGAGTGAAAGAGAGAGATACAAATGGCCAGTAAATATGAGAGAGAGAGAGAGAGAGAGAGAGAGAGAAATGGCCTGGCCAATAACTATGTTTTCAAGTGTTCAGTATTCTTAACCATCATAGAAATGCATCAAAATTATTTTGCAAACCCCCTCAGAATGGCTGTCATCAACAAATCTGATACTAAATGTTGGAAAGGAAATGGAGAGGAAGGAACCAACATTCACTGTTGGTGGGTACACAAACTAATATAGCCATTGTGGAAATCAATTTGGATATCCCTGCCATAGAGATAATCTGTACACACATTTATTGCTACTATATTCACTATGGAAAATAATCAGAATCAAACCCCATTGTCCATTAACAAATGAATAGAGAGAAAAATTCAGTATATTCATAAAATAGAATACATCTCAACTCTGAAGAAAAAAAGAAGTTTGAAAATATGCAGAAAAATGGATAGATTTAAAATGTCTAATATTAAGGTCATAGAATCTCAGAAAGAAATAAGCCACATGTACTCTCTCATATGCAGAATCTAGCTAATAATGTATGGATGGATGGATGGATGTAAACAAGTGTACATGAGCATGCAGGACAACTTGAAGGAAAGAGCAAGAAAGGCTAAATAAAAAGGATGAGGAAAGACAGAGTGCAGGTGATGGACATGAGCTATGAGGAAGGACTTAAAACTAATTGTTTTTCTAGTTTTAATTCTGTCAAGTATTTTTGTTTGTGTTAGGTGGTGCATAAAATAGATTCAATACTGAAACTGTAAAATTTACTGTGAAGCTTCACAGCTCCAATTCTGAATACCAATTCTAACTGCAGAAAACCTCATTGTATAGATGCTGAGTCTAGTTAATTTTGGTGTGTTCTGTTTTATTGGCAAGGATTTTTTGATAATGATAGTTAGTTTTAGAATAGAAGCATCTAGATAAATATTTCATTAAGTATCTGGGACCTCAACTCAGTCCATTTGACACATAAAATCAACCATGTGTCTGCTGCTTGTCAATGTGGTACCCATGTTCATTTACATAAGTCATGCCTTGGCTTCAAATAAGGACAGGAAAGATGATAACTGTTTAATATGAGCAGCTGTCTTGTACACAGCCAAAAATAAAGCAGGCCTTCCCCAGAAGAGGATGCTAGGCACTCCTCCACTTATTCTCCCCCTTGACATCCTGTAACTACTGTGATGTCAAGTTAACAACACTTCAGCACCCTCATAGGGATGGTCAATACACCAGTGTTACACAATTAGAGGACAAGAAAACCAAGATATTTGAGATAAATAGCACTCAGACATACATCCACATTTGCCCTCAACCCTCACACACAAAATAAACATATTCAGGGCTGGGGACATTTGCCTAGCATCCATATAAACTGAGTGGTGGCACATGCCAGTATTCCCAGCATTTGCAAAGTGGAGGAAAGAGGATCTGAAGTTCAAGGTTATCCTCAGCTATATAGTGAGTTTTAAGCTAGCCTGGGGTACATAAGATGCTGTCTCAAAAATAAATATTTGTAGCCAGTACAGTCTCCATTTCTTGAAAATGACCACACCTGATAGCTTCTGGTACTTCCCACCTTCTCTATCATCCATTCTTCACTTCCTTTGCCCCAGCAAGAACCTCAGCTTCCAAGATTCAGAACCAGGCTGTTACCTAAAACTCCATCCTTGAGCTTCATTCAAAGATGTATGGGCACAAATGTCATTTTCCAAGAACTCTACTCACAGGGAATGGGAGCACTGAGTCCCTAAAGACACTGTGTGTTCTACTCACTCTTTTCACCCTCACAGTGGAGATAGTAAACCGGTTCTCTCAGTGTTCGGATGCCAAGCCTCCAGCAGTGCTGGCTGTTCTGCCCTCTTTGCCTGTTGCAGAGATGTGCCAGTTCAGCAGGATCAGCACAGCCCTGCTTCCATGCTGTTTCCTGATGACAGTGAATACAGAATGTTCACCTAGTAAGCAAGCTGTGTGAGAGCAAGGCCTTTGTCTCTGCTGTCCTTGCCTGGTGCACTGGCACCGAGAAGGTACTCGGTGAACACTGTCAACCTGCTTAGGATTTAGCTGTCATTATTCTGGGCTCCGGTCTTGGTAGAAGTCCTCACTGATCGTCCCAGATTCTGAGCCTGAGAGCCAGGCCTATCTTCAGGTGACGTGGGCAAACAAATGAGCATAGATCTCAAGTCTAGCATTCTAGTCTGTCTAGGATTATTTACTGGACTGTTCTGGAAAAACAAGCCTTTTTCCAGCCTCCTGGTGCCTGCCACTCTCTGCCTTAGTCTTCTATTTGAAGACCTATTTAGACTGCAAGCCTACACACTCAACAGATGCCTCCAGCCATCTTATGCCCCATGAGCTCTGGGAGGTGGGGTAGAAGAGGATGCACACAGCATTTCTTGGTGGCCAGGGTTCCCGGTGGCCAGGACTCCACGTAGGCATCCGGGGGAGCGAGGCCTCTACTCTTCATCCAGTGTTTGTTATTCTATGTCATAGCCTTATCATAAATGTTATCCTAGTGTGGGCCACTGAGGCTCCTTGCAACTGAGGTTTGTTGTTCTAAGGCGGCCGGGAGTAGAATGCCCAGAGGCCTGGGGAATTCTGGGAGCTGGAGAGGGAAGCAGAAGCCAGGGTGGTACTTCATTCTAAAGCTTGTGCCTCTGTTACCCTGGCGTGAAGGTCAGTGGCTTGTCTGCCTCCTCCATGAGTTCCATGTGCTTAGAAACCAGGGCATATTTCTCCATCAAACCCAAGTCCCTGCTGAGAAGCTGCTGAAAGCCTTTGTTTGATAAAGGAAGGAAGGGAAGGGGTGGGGGGAAGGGGGCAGGGATATAGCTTCCTTTTGTTAGTTGGAAGCCCCAAGAATGCTCACAAAAGAGGACACAGTGCCTAAAGGCCTGCTTGTAGTAAGCCAGTGATCTGGAATTCTACCTCCACTCTTTTTGCTCTTTTCGTTGAGCTGCAATAGCCCTGTCACTCCCTCGGCTTCTGTTGTGTCCCATCTCTACATCCCTGCTGTCCCTCCTCTCCTCCACAGAGCAGAGGGAGGCCCTGTGGACACTGACTAAGGACAGAACATGCGCCAACTGGTCCATCTCACATCTCTCCAGCCTTCTCACCTTGGGATGGTACTTAATGTCTCTTTGCTGTGGGATTTTTTTCATCTTAATTTCACCTGGGAGTTGCTCCAAAGATTAAATAGTGAATCCACTTAGGAAGTTTATGTCGCATAATAAGGGCTCAATAGAACCAGGGGTCCCAGTATGAATGGGTGATGACTCCGTCATGAGTTACAAAGAGTAGGTATGGAACAGGAAGTGGGGGGAACATGATTCAGGGTCAGCACCTTCTTTTTGTAGTGTTTCCTGAGTGATGTTTGTGACATTGGGGTTCAACAGCGAACAGAAAGACAGAGGCCAAATCAATTCTGCAGGACACGCACCTCCGAAGTGGTCTCTGCACAGGGAGCCTGTGGGAGGTGCCAGATCCCACCAGAATATAGTTAATGTCACAAACCAGCTGAGACACGCAGGGAGCTGCGAAACTCTCGAATGGCCTGGTGGGCCTTAACTTCCTGTCTGCATGGCTCCAACAGCAAGCACCCCTGGCTGCTTTGCAGTGGGTATGGATGGCTATGCCAGTAGACAGCAGAAGGTACTGCATCATCAGCCTTGTGACTCAAGGCTGGAAGTCAGGACCCTTGGGTGGAGCCCCTTCTGCATAACTCCCGTATGTACTCATGCACACCCCATCCTACCTGCCTGGGATGCTGTCCCCTCTCTTCCTTTGCATTAAGAATGTACAAAATGAGATCAGGGGTCCCTAAACTGGGCTCTAGGGTTCCTGTGGAAATCCCTGCAGCACGGGGCCATCCCCACCCCAGCCTCCCTCATATCAGCCAGAATTTTACTATTTTTATCTGTTCCATGTTCAAGACTCCAAGTAAGATTCCTTTGGAGACAGACAACAACAACAGTAACAACAATAAAAGAATTCTACAGCTAAAAGTAGTTTGAAACCTCCGCACCAGATGAATTCTTGGGACCCTATCTCCCAGCACCTAGCTGGGAAGATGTGGCGCTCTTTCCTCCTAAGTTTTATGTAACGAACACATACTCAGCACTCATTTCTTCCCAGGACTGTGCTTAACACCCGGCAGCCGGGAATATACTTAATCCCCTGAAATACCTCCCGGCTTCAAGAAGGCCTCATCATTGCAGACCTGACTTCTTGAGTCAAGCAGGGTCAGGGGAGACGTTTACCCTCCAGCCAGGTCTTCTGGTGCCCAGGCAGATGACCTCACCCCAGGGCACTGCCTGATCTAAGAAGCAGCAGAGCAGGTGTGTGCAGCAGCTGGGTGTGGCCACAAGAAGTTCCTCTGTCGTGGGCCCTCAGAGTAGGAGAGTGGATCGGCTTGACATGGACGCTTTCATCAGAGGCATGCACCCTGCGGGAGGAAGTGCTTTTTGTCTTAGCAATGTCCACGGCAGAAAATGGCACTGCCTCCTGTAATTCATCCGCAGCCACCACGCTGCCATCGACACTTTGCACCAAATGGCTACAGGTCTGATTTCAGCCAAAGCCCAGGGGCCTGGAGAAGGCCCAGACGTGGGGCGAGGGGTCTGGCCTCACCTCCAGCCCTCTCATTAAAGGGAACAGTGGGGGCTACCACAGTCTGTGCAATCCAGTTCTCCTGCCATTAGCAAACATGGAGGGAACACACGCATGATCTTATTGCCTGTGTCACCATGTTGACCTGGCCCTGTACACCTATTTCAAAAGCTTTTTATTCAGATTATGTCTTTGTGGGAACATCTGCTTGTCTTCTGATTCCAGGAGAGAAGCAACTTCTGTGTAGTGTTCCAAGTGACCCTAATGCCTGGAAACTGCATCCCTGGAGCCAGTAGCCCAGAGCACAGAGGAAACAAAGGGTGCATCTGCTAAACACATGGGAAGGTGGGCTTCAAGGATCCTGCTCCAAGTCCTCTGGGCCTGCACACAGAACCAAGCTTTGTTTTCTACTGTTCAGTGCCTTGACTGCATTTCGAGGTGCTCTTGGTAATAAAATGGGTCGCTTGTTTGAGAATACTGCTAAGCAAAGTAGAACAAAGGAGTCAAGAGGAAGACTCACCCAAAACTCAGATAGTTCGCTGTGTCACGTACCTTCTGTTTCATGCCGATAGCCCCGAAATCCAGAGGGTAGAAGGCCACTTCCAGAGTCCAGCCTGTCCTCGAGAACATCCCTGATGCCCTTCTCTTTTCTCGGCCAGGTGCTGTTCGCCCTGAACCAGACTCTGCTGCAGCATGAGAGCGTGCGGGCTGGGAGCCTGCAGGCGCCCTATACCACGGAGGACCTCATCAAACACTACAACTGCGGGGACCTCAATGCAGTCATTTTCAACCATGACACATCCCAGGTGAGGCCCTCCTCTCTGCCTGCCCTGATGGCCACTGCGTCACCAGCTGGAAACACCTGGAGCTAGGCCCACATGATCCCACCTGGCATTTATCAGACACCTATTGTATAGTGGGCAGAGGCCAGCTTCTCTCCAGCAATGATAAAGAGAAACTACTGTCATCTCCTTTATAGAGGGGAAACTGAGGCTCAGAGAAGACAACACTTACTTGCTCAAGGTTGTGCGGCTTATCACTGTTAAATCATCAAGAACAGAAACTTGAAACAGAAGTCCCACAGAAGGGAAAGCCTAGTTAGTATGAGTTTGCCTTGATTCTGTCTCAGGACCTTCTGCTTTAATACAAATCCTAGAGCCAAAATTACAGGAAGACTAACAAGACCCTGAGTAGGGCCCTAAAGGGTTGAATTCGGCTTGACCCGCCCAGACTTTACCATGCCTCCTCATTGATCTCCAGAAAATTCCAAGACACTCTATCCAGCACTCAAGGATCCTCTAAGACCTCTCTGTGGTCTTGTCACAGCCCATCCCCCCCCCACGTCAGGCGTGTGGGATTTACAGCTTGTCCCATGGTACTTCTGAGCCTTTGTCCAGGCTCATTCTCCCCTGGATCCCTCCAACTTGATCATGATTCAATGTTGCCTGCTCTGAGAAACCTCCCCAGCCTCCCAGATGGAATCAGGTATCTCCCCAGACATCACACAGTTTTCCCAGGGGTTCCTTTGTCGTGGTATTTGGATATTCATCCACTCAGAAAGCTTGGATTAGGCCAAGGAGGCCATGTCCTGTAGCAAAAAGGGAGCAAGCCTGCTTTTCATCTGGCCCAGCTCCCGCACGGCTAGCTTATACCTCGAAATAACAACACACAAATTGTATTCATTTAAACACTGCCTGGCCCCTTATATCTAGCGTCTTCTTGGCTAACTCTCACATCTTGCTTAACCCATATCTAG
>LOEQ01000317.1:231213-249311 GCA_001685075.1 Bramus lutescens | reverse complement strand
AACAGCCATGTAACTGGGCTAATAATTGGCTCTTCTGAAGGACTGAGATCTCTAGGAAGTTGGTATCTTCAGGCACAATCCCTCTCATCTTTCAATCAGGACTGGTATTTTGTGCTTTGTGCTTGGGTAGATGACAATGAGAAATGGGAGATGTTCTATGAGCAAGGAGCTT
The DNA here is from genome assembly GCA_001685075.1 of Bramus lutescens. Taxonomy (NCBI): domain Eukaryota; kingdom Metazoa; phylum Chordata; class Mammalia; order Rodentia; family Cricetidae; genus Bramus; species Bramus lutescens. The sequence goes on along the minus strand of LOEQ01000317.1, from coordinate 249,139 downwards.
GGTGGATGTAATGATATGGGTGGATCAAGAGAAAAGACAGTGTGTTTTGATTCATTGTCTTAGTTTCCACAGCAGCCCCCGTGCACATGTTGGAGGAGATGGTACTAGAGTGCCTAGACCTACCATCCAAGCCAAACAGATGAAATGATAAGAACACAGAAATCCAGGAGGGGTAGTGCAATCTTATATTCAAGATGTAGACATCTTCCTATATCTTGTATCAGGAAGATGCGCCGATAGGCATCTTCCTTGAGTAAGCCCTGGGGACTTGGAATGACGTAACTCCATCCTTGAACTCAGGGATCCCTCTGCTTAGTTCGAAAGTACATCAGCAAAGCTGGATCTCAGGCTGTCTGTGGAGAAGAGTGAGGGTAAAGGACCCAGGGAGTAAGGATGAACAATCCCTAGGCAGCTTATCCCACAAGCATTAGCCTGGAAGGGGCTGTGATCCTGGAATTGTTATCAGGAAAAGACAAAGCTCTGGAAGGGTGAAGCCGGAACAGCAGGTAGCAGCTCAGACATGGGAAGAGCCTTAAGTGGTGCCCTGCTCACCTCTGTATAGCAGAGGGCGGAGTGCAGCCACAGCAGCACCCATCGTCTCGTTTGGTTCCTTCCATCACATTATTCCTTCCTATAAATGAGAGCCAGAGCTCAGCAAAGTGGTGTAGCATCAGAACTGAATCCAAAGCTCCACTCTCCCTAACCTCTAAGCTCTCTGGCCTTCTTGCCACACCTGTCATCCACCTCCTCTTGCTGAACTGGGTTCCTTGTCCAGGTCATGCTGGACTCAGGGCTGAGAAAAGAACATAAGGAACTCAGCATGGCCACAGCCTCCTGAGCCCCAACCTCTAAAGAAATATCAGGCAGGCCTGTGTGGCATCTTACCATCAGGGCGTACAGCTGGGCTATGATTGCCCTAGCTGTGGCTGCACACATCTCTGGATTGTTCCCTCTCAGCACTGCTTCACATGGAAAACTGAAACAATGCTCATCTTTGAGGGTTTGAGGGTTTGAGGGTTGATGAACCAGCACAGAGCCTATTGTGGGGCCTCAGAAAGGGAAATTGCCAGTCCTACCTGGACCTTGTGTTTATCTGACATGTGCCCTGCTCCATCAAGACCTAAAGGTGGCTTCTGTCTTACCGTTGCAGCTCCCCAATTTCATCAACACCACCCTCCCACCTCATGAGCAGGTGACAGCCCAGGAGATTGACAGCTACTTCCGCCAGGAGCTCATCTACAAGAGGAATGAGCGCATGGGGAGGAGAGTCATGGCTCTGCTGCAGGAGAACCAGGACAAGATCTGCTTCTTTGCCTTTGGAGCAGGTTTGGCCCCATCTTCTCTCTTTGAGGGAAAAGCTGAGGCCCAGAAGAGGTCAGGCTAGGTACCTAGGAGCAGGGCTAGGATCCTAGTACTTCCCCAGCTTCTGACCAACTGTTTTCTTATAGCGTCATCCTTAGCAAGGGAAACAACCCCTGCCCCATCCACGGTAACTCTACAGCCCCTTGGAGTGCCAAGTGGACTTATGAAAGCCCAAAACAATCCTCCCATCCAGCCTGGACCACTCCACCTAGAATAAGGGCGAATCAGAAGGGTCCTGTGGCCTCAGGGGTGAGGGAGACGGACTTTGACAGCCCACAGTTCTGACTCCACCTCCAACCAGGCCACGTGTCATGTCACCCTGTCTGGTACTTTCCCAAGGGTCCAATTTTCTCTTCTGTTAATGGAAAGGATAGCAATAACTATTTGATGAATTAAAAGTGTCTATGTTGTTGGGAAGTTATAAGGATGTGTGACATTTAAATAACTTGCCATAAGAAAGGAATCCAGAATGGCAGCTACAATCATCATCATCATCACCATTATAATGAACTTAAGCATCGCCATGGCAACATGGGGCATGCATTAAACGTTTCTGGGGATCTTTCTTCTTCTGCAAAGGGAACTAAATATGTCTACACACGGTTCCTTGGGGTCCCTATTCCTTCTCTGCTCCCCCTCCCCCTTTCTGCCTTTCTCTGTACTGTCTCTACAATGGCTGCATTGGGGCCAGGATAGTGAATTTGAGTTCTTTGTCAGCTTTTGCTCAGTGATTTACAATAACGTAATTTACTTCTTGCCACTTGAATGTTGGGAATCCACCTGTGTTTTATAAAAATTAAGAGGTATCTTACAGCTGAGTGTGATGATGTACATCCATAATCCAAGCACTCTAGAGACAGAGGCAGGCAGGTCTCAGAGGCCAGCCTGGCCTACCTAGACAGTTCAAGGCCAGCCAGAGCTATGTAGTTAGACCCTGCCTCAAACAGACAAGATGGAGGCTTAAAGATATGTCCTTCATTCTGCTGCTCTGGCCTCTCTTTCTATCTAGGCCAAGAATTCAATCCAATCCACAAGGGCCCCTCTGGATATCCTGACTTTGAATGGGGCTTTTACTATCTGTCTCTGTGTCTCCCCTACCCCATTCAGCTCCAAGTATGTAGAGGGCACGTGCCAGGGGTATATTTATACAGGCTGTTCTTCCCCCTCCTGAACCTCCATTGTGGTAGTGAGGCTGGTGGGAGGAGCTCAGTCATAGATGCAGGCCCTTTGAAGACAGCTCATTAAGACCACAGAAGCGGCACAGAAAGAGCTCTGGACTCACACTGGCTCTGCTCTGGCCCACTGTGGCCTCCAGTAAGTCTCCTCCTCTCTTACAACCTCAGTTTACTCTCTTAGACAGGAGGGGCTGGCTTCGGCTTGAGTTGTCTCAGATTGCAAGCTGTCTAGGATTCTGGCACGAGTATAGGAGACAGATGGGGTCTCACAGGGGATCTAGAAGGACCTCCTGGAAGAGCCTAAGGGAACAAAACCTGTACTAATACATGGAGATTGGAGGACCACTCTTCCTCTTGCAGGATATATGCAGGGGGCCTGTTGTGAGCCAGGGAGCTGTGAAGATCTATGCAAGGAAGTGACCCCAGCACCTCTCCTCTCACTACACAGCTGCCTCTGGGCCATGATTCTGTACCGCATGACCTTAGCTGCCTGGAAAAGGGCAGCCACTGGAGTCACCTAGCTCCCTGGTTCCTCAGACTTGCAAGACCCTCCAGAGAGCACAGTCACTGAGGGAGGCCAGTGAGAGAGCAGTATGTCCTTCCAGAATGGGCCCAGGATGTAGGTCTAAGCTTACCCAGAGCCTAATTGTCTTACAGCACCAGCTCTCTCCTGTATCTGAGAAAGCTGAGAGCCCAAAGAAGCAGAACACAGACCTTCTTCTGATGTCTCAAGCACACAGGGCACAATGATCCACTCAAGCATCTTTTCAAACTAAAGCATCCTGCAACAAATTGGTGGAGACAGATGCATAAAGGGATCTCAGAGCCCTTACTCAGCAACACTAAAAGCTGGTATCTGGATTTAGCCCTACATTCATTCACATTGCTTTTATATAGGAAATAGCTTGGTGTGATAAAAAGAAATAAGGGAAGAGGTACTGCCAAGTTCAAGGCGACTTTTGTGCCCCTTTTAAAGCCTCATTACTTAAGTAAGGAGTCTGGGATTGCTGGTTGGTATAGGAAGAGGTAGGGTTGGAGGAATGGAGCAAGAGGAGAGAGTTGGTCTCCAGGAAGAGGGTACCTCCTCATCTAAAGTGTGAATGAGCAGGTAGCTGATGGCTTCTAACCAGGTCTGCTGCTCTTTCTGCTGGAAGGTAAAGTTGAGAAGGAAGACAAAGGGCTCTTGGTTTGAAGAGGGGAAAGCATTTGACATGAATGCAAGAGAGACTGATCACAAACTTGACCAGAACAGGAAGTTAGAGTAGTCTTAGCTGGAGCCATTTGTGGTTGACTGCCAGTAGATGCCTAGAGTGTGGTGCTGTAAAGAGCACATCAGAGCCCAGCAGAGCAGAGCCCTGACTGATCCATTATGTCTCCTGAGGACCAGGATCCCAGCAGGTGCCTGCCAGGTTCTTGCTCGCTCTGCTGGCAATGAAGACCCATAACCCTATGGAGTTGTAAGTGGTTTCTCTAGCAACACCCAACAGCTAGGATTTAAAGATGGACACTTTACCCAGCTGCCTCTTGATTTTACCTGCACAGCCCCTGCTCTGTGACCACCCCATGCATGTGAACGATAGCAAGACAGGACACACAGTCTCAAAACCGCTAGCACCTGGAAGATTTTGAACAATAACCTGGTGAACCAGATCATACAGAGCTAAGTATATTCCATTCAGTCCCAGGGCATCTCGTGAGTGAGAGAAGCTTACTAGGCACTAGGAGGAAATGGCGATTTTATCCTCCATTCTAGGGAAATAGATTTTCTCAGGATGTTTATCTCTTCAGCTATCCAAGGATCTTGTAGCATCTTCTTTTCAATAATGTGTGATTCAGGAACCAGAGGAGCTGAGTTGGAAGCATGGGTCACCAATAGGTTGGTGTGGGGTGGGGGGAACAGATAACTTCTAGGGCCCCTTCATTTCCAACTCCAACAGTCAGAAGTTGTCAGTTTCTGTGGCCCTAGCACACTCTAGTCTGAATAAAATCCGAATGTCTGACACCCCACAATCCTTGATCCCCAGCATTCTATTGGTCTGACTGCCTGGTCTCAATATCCTGGCTCTCTAGGCCCATAGCATTTCAACATTCCTGCATGGTTTTTGTTTCAATTGCTCTTGGAGACTTGGGAGTGGTACGGAGCCTTGCAGAACCTGTACATGCCTTCCAGGCCACCAACTGCCCCACAAGGGGCAAAGTCAGACAGAAAGATGGCAGGCAGAGTCAGAGACACAGATCTGTTACTCTGAGTGCTAGGACATTCAGGACCCTCGGCCTTCAGGTTGAGGAAGGGCATTCGGAAACACACATACAGGCCTGAAGCAGAAACACACTAGAGAGAGGTAAAGACTTAAACTTGATAGAAAGGAAAGATATAAGCCCGTCATACTGAGCCAAGAGCACACTTTAGCTAAAGACATTTAGCATTGACAGAGATAAAACTCAAAGATAAAGCCTTTGCCTAGCATTAATCCTGCACCACCAAAAATGAATGAATGAATGAAGCAACTACTTCCTGTAGAAGGTACACTGTTCTGTTTGACAATACACTTATACAGCCCCCATACTCAGGGCTTCCTGTAAGGACAAGATATTCTTTCAGTTCCATTTGGCAGACCAGTAAGTAGACATTCATACAGGAAGCAAGAGAGCCTCAGAGCTCTAGTGAGGTGATGGTAACAACTCTTCCTTGTGACTAAGCTCCCCCAAAACATCACCCAGCTGCTTGAGCTCTCTGCCTTAAGGTCTCGCCGTGTCCTGGAACTTCGTCCTCATTAGTCCAAGTTACACCCCCAGAACTCAGAAGATGCTCATCCTCAATTGTTGAATGAATAAATGGATGGATTAATTAATGAAAGAGATGACTCTGAGGTATGTAATAAGTACCATCCACTCCTATGTTACCCCAAGCAAAATTTGATCCAGCATCTAAGTCTTCTGTCCCCACAGTAGGAATTAGGGGCTCTGGCAACATTATACCCATCTTTCAGATGGTGAGACTACAGTAACAAATAGAAGGCCTGAGAACTCACTAGAAAAAGAGCCCTAGGTTCGATTGAGCAAACCCTACAGGCTGAGGCAAGAGACAGAAGCAGGGTTTCAGGAGGTACGGGGGAGAAGGCAGCGAATGGTAAGAAAGAGAAAAAGTAAAAGTGAGAAAAGTAAGCCACCAGAGTTAAGTCCAGGCAATGAGGGTGGGAAAGAGAAACAGCTTGGTGTCATGGAAACAGCTTGCGTTCTGAGATATTCCTATAGTCTTCTTGGAGTCTTTCTCACTCCATCTGCACAGCAAGGGACCCATAAGAGGCGAGGTGTTAGGTTCCTTCCAGACCCTGCATCCCACATCCCACACTTGTTGGCAGAGACTGACTCAGAGAAGGTTTCCTGGAGAAGGTGGGAGCCAACTGAAATGTCCCTATGCAAGCCCAGAGGCCTTTCAGCTTTTCACATCAACCCCCTAGTCCTCAAGAAGAGATCCATCCTTCCCTGCACTTTCACTTGCCTTGCTTCTCTGCTCACTGCCTTTGGAAGAGATGCCCCTGAGAGCTTTCAGATGGCCCAAGCACAGCCAGAGTCTAGAATAGAGGCTGCACTCTCGATAGTTTCTTCCCTCCCCCGTGGCATCTATGTCTGTCCTGCTCCCTGAGGACAAGCGTGAGGATAAACCTTCCAGAAGTGCTTCAGGATTTCCAGCACTGCTGAAAGAACACTGTCACCACACAACTCATGCATCTAGAAACTAGCATGTCTGCAACAGCTCCCATCCTCGGCCAGACCATTCCAGTTCAATGGAGAACATCCAGACAGACAGGCAAAGGAACACCCCATTCTGGTTTGTGCCGGGCTGATTTTCCCTTGGACAGGGAAAGTCAATAGAAACTGTGTTCCATGTCCCCCAGCTTGTCTCCACAACTGTGCTGATGGTAGAAGATCTGAGAATCCCAGTTATGGGCTTGGGACTCTTGCTGGGCAGTGTCAGGAGGGCAAGAGGAGAAAGTGACAGACTAGAGGGTGGCCTTTGAAAGTAGGCTGTGGGAGAACCCTGGTTTCACCTGAGGAGTAGCTCTGGCCTAGTCAGTTTCTTCACTTCTCCCAGCCTCAGAATCCCCTCTGTAACTGGCCTGGAATCGGTGAGCAACACCCGAATGGCTTACATGGCCTGCCAGTGTAACTTTGTACAGCCATTGCTACCCCAGGACTCCTGACTCTTTGGAGCCCACTGTCCTCTCAGGACAGGGCTCCTGTCCAGAAGGGAGGCAGGCCACCTCAGATGAGGGCCTAGAGAACCTCTGTGGCACTGCAGGGAAATCTCAAGAACCAAGACGGGTGCTAAGTAAGGATGTGAGGCTTGGGATGGGGTGAGCCTCTGTCCCTGAATGCATCTCTAGCCAACAGAGGGTCCTAGTCCCTGGGATACTGAACCTCAAGAAAAAGCCAGGCGTTATAAAGAGCAACTGTCCTGGCCGTAACTGGGACCTGATACCTACAGGCATTTTCTCTGTCTGTGGTCATACGAAAGAGGGCCATCTCTGACTTGTCTTGGGCTCCCATGGCCTAGCAAGCATCTGATACTCATTAGATGTCTATGGCAGTTTTTGGATAAAATACTGTGGTCACCAAGCCCTCAGGACCAGGCTACCCAAAGCCTCTGGGGCTCCTACCTCACCCTAAATTACCCTGAGTCACCCTGGAAATGACAGGTGTCAGCAGAGACATGGCTTCCTGACCTCTGAGCAAAATGTTCATTTTGAAAGCATCTGATTCAGATGACCTAAGAAGCTTCTAACTCAGGGTTTTGGAACCAAGTGGATGGCTTGATGAGGGAAGAGATGCTTACTTTCTAAGAGGAAATTCACACCCAGTGGCAAACTGAGGAAGATGCCCACTCAACAACTGTCAGATAGTAGCAGAGCCCCCAGGGCACAGGCTTCTCCCAACAGGAGTCTCTCCAGAGCCCAGAAGCTGGGCTTTGTCTGAGCAGCTGACTTCACAAGTACCTTGCTATTGACACTCTGAGCCATAGACTCTGCCTAGATAGAGACCCAGCTCTGCCTTTTGTACCTGTGTGGCATGGGCAAGTTGGGAAGCTGAGAACGTGAATCCAAACATTTGACACCCTCCCGCTGCCAGAGATGGAACAGGCAGGGTTGCCATTCCTGGTGCTTGATCTTTGCCATATTGATGGCCAAACAGAGTCAGTCTTCCATCCACCACTATTTCATTTTTGAGGTCTGGCATCCCAGAAGCTGCCACACAGCAGCAGCACAGAGCAAAGGCCACTAAAGGATACCAGGACTGGGGTGCCACCCAGGTATCACCAAGTCCTGAGGATGCTGCTGTTTCCCCTTGCCATACATCAGGAAGTAGAGTGCTCCCTCCATGTCAGTCAGACAGTTCTGGGGAGAGTTTTCTGGTCCTATCTTCTCATCCTGCAGCTGTGAGAATCCCACAGCTTGTCCCTCTTGCCACATTCGTCTTTCTCTTTCTGTTCAACCACAGATCCACTGTGGTCACCAGCACGCGCCCGCCTGACATCTCTCCTCTCTGCCTATCCTCCCTGGCGCCACATCCTCACAGCTACCTTCTCCATCGTCCCTCCATCTTCATCCCCTGACCCCTGTTTCCCTTCATCACTGTCCTGTGTGTGCCTATACCCCTCTTCAGTGGTAGAGACTACAGTGTGTCTCGGATGCTGGCATGAGGTGGATTGCACAGGCTGCGTCAAGTCAGTCCCCAGTGAACTGAGAAGGCTCGGCCTTGCGCTGGGTGACTACAGAGCGGGAGAGGAAGCCCAGGTCGGTCAGTTCCCCTCCACACAGTCCCAGATAGAGTAGAAGCCCTGGTGCCCCTCATTATCCATCCCTCCTGTCACACTTCCTAGGGAAAACAAACATGGTTCTGGTTTGATATCCGCCCGGAGGCCCTGGCAGTGAGATTCGCATTTGAAAGTTTCCCTTGCATTAATTTCAGACGGAACATAAATACGGACTTGAGATGCCTCTCCAGGAGGAGAAAACTGGAAACCCGCGTGCTCACTGGAGAGAAAACATGTGTGCTGGCCGAAGGCACCCGCGTTACTCTGGAGCCCGCGGGGGGGGGGCACATCTGGTTCTCTCCTCCTCCGCCACCCAGCCCCCACTGCAGTCTTGAAATTGCCCTGTTAATTGGCGCATTGTTCATGCTGAGCACTTGACACACTTTCCTCTCCAATCTGCTGAACCTTGGAAGGTACACACATGTCTGACCATTTCCTGCCCCCAACCATGATCTTGGCATCTCTGCAGCTGCCAAGTACTTCAGAGTGGGTGTGACGGAGCGTGCTGTGAACTGGGACGGTTCTGGGGAGAAGCCCAAAAAGCCTTGTCTCTAACCTTGGGCAAGTCCTGTTCCCTCACTGAGCCTCAGTTTCCTCATCTATAAAGTCGGAGCACCGTCAAGGGCCGCTTTCGGGATGAAATGGAACAGTGTGGTTGGGAGGCTTGCTAAACATGTTCGGGTCACCACGTGGTGGAGGGAGGCCCGGTGCTACAACCCTGCATGGGGAAGCTGAGCTACAGAGAGGGAAAGGAAGCTTCCCAAGGCCGCAGGGTTGCAGGGATTCGTTGGTGAGTGGAGCTTTGTGCCCAAGCTCTGCCCTGTCCTATTTTTGCGGGGTCAGGTGGGGCTGGCGGACTGTGCTCTCTGCTCCCCAAGCCTTGTGCACTGGCACAGCCCGTCATGCACCCAGGAAAAAAAGAAACTTTTCTCGGCTCTGAAACATCTCACTGCCCCCTTTCCTGTTTGTATATATATGTCTGTGAGTGGCCCCTGGTTTATCTCAGGGAGACAAGGCCAGCCCCGCCCCCACAGCGTTGAAGCTCCGCACTTGCTGAACCTGGATCGTCCTGCTATCCGTCCAATACCACCCATCCTGGCTCCTGGCACCACCGCTCCCCTGTGCTCTTTGCTTCCAACTCTGACCCTCTCTCCTCTTCCTTGTTTCGTCCTCTCTCGTTCCACTGTAGGTATAGCTCCATCTATTCTCCCCCTCTTCTGCCTGCTATCCCCCCCATGCTTCCCTCTTCTCTCTCTGAAGCTGCATCTCTTACAGCTGGTCTCCGGCCCTCTCCTCTGTCTTCTTTGGCTTCCCAAGTCCTGCAGTTCTCTCCCCCTCACCCCTACCTCGACCCCGTGATAGTCCCTCTGCTTTTCTTCCCACTTCCTTCTTGTCTCTTTGGCTCCCTGTGCCCCACCCTCTCTTTCCTCTTCTGTTGTCCTCTCTGGACTCAGCAAGTGAAATGGAACATGTCTTCCTGCAGAGAGCTGGCCAGAGAACAGCTGGAAGCTAGTGCTGGAGGGAGCTGCTGAGTGGTGGCTAGGAGCNCCCAGGGAGGCTGGGCAAGCCAAGCAGGCTGAGCCCCAACATTGTGGGGCCCCATTGGAAACCTTCCACCACCTTGCCTACAGGTTCCAGCATGGGGGTGGTGCCTTGTCCAGAATTTCTAACTTTGGAGACAAGCCTAAGCCCTGTCTGCCAACCCCTGGGGACAGCATATGCTGGACCTTGACTCCTCCCTGTATAGGGGCCAAGCTCCTAGGATTGGTGGGATCTTGGGGAAAATCACCAAGGGCCAGGGCTGGGCTACAATGGGGGAAACTTGGGTCTCCTGGGGACAGGATGAGATCATGGAAAGGATGTGGAGTAACGGGCTGTGTCACTCATTCATTCAACAAACATTCACAGAGCCATGGTGGTGCGCCAGATTTGGGCTTAACTCTGGGGACAAAGATGAATCAGGCATGGTCCCACCCTCAAAAAAACTTATATCCTGCCCCCACCCCCATCAGGTGGCTCTTGAGAACATGTTCCAACAGTCAGCTCTGGGCTGTGTGCAGGACAGGTTAACCGCAGTGGGAAGGGACTGAAGAACAGGTTTCTGAAGTTCCACTGCAAGTGGTGGTGGCTGGGCGGACGGGTATATTTGAGAGGTGACATCCACGCCGTCTCTGTTATCCGTGCGAGGATGAGGGCTTGGTTAACAATGTCTAGTAGAGGCACGGAGAGAGGGCAAGCAGGGTGGGTGGGTTCTATAGAAGGGTTGGGTGGAGATGTCCATGGGCCACTGGGCACCACTATGTCTCAAGTAGAGGGCAGTTCCAGAGTCAGCAGTACTGTGGGTCATCAATCTTAGCAGAGGTGAGGCTTGGTGGTAGCTGAGGTATGAGCAGGACAAAGAGGAAAGAGGCCAAGGGCAGCTTTCCAAGGCCCATACATGGACTGGGCAGAAGAAAGCCTACCAAGAGCATCACCAGAAGAGAAAGACCATGATGAAAAATGCACCGGCCGGCAGAGGGCTTGAATACTGTAAAGTTGCAACTGTGGGTCTCATGAGACCAAACACCAGAAAGGGTGAATGTCAAGAGTATTGGCTGGGCATGTAGGACTCACATCACTGAATTCTGGGTCCCTCCTGGGGCTGTACAAGGAGTGGGGGAGAAGTACCATTCTTCCAGCCCTGGAGGAAGGATGAGGGAAGAGTGTGGCTCAGAGGAGGAGAGAGTAGAAATTTAAACTTGACTTGTCCCTGCTTGCTTTCTCCTAGTAACCCTGGCCTGAGGAAAGCAATTCAGTTCAAAAAGCCTTAAGGTGGGACTGCATTGCCTGCTCTTCCAAAGGTCCTAAGTTCAATTCCTGGCAACTACATGGTGGCTCACAACCATCTGTAATGAGGTCTGNNNNACCATCTGTAATGAGGTCTGGTGCCCTCTTCTGGCCTGCAGGCATACATGCAGACAGAATATTGTATACATAATAAGTAAACAAATAAAATTTAAAAAAAAAAGCCTTAAGGCTAAGGGAGTGTCAGGGCTCTTCTGGCTTACACTGGAAACATCCAGTGCTCAGGCTTCAGCAGCAGCTCTTGAGATCAGCACCACAGACGTCACATGGGGCAATGCAGAGCCCGAGCACTCTGAACACCCAAAGCACAGCCTCAGGACACTCAGTGGATGTTACCTGCTTTCTCCTGGGCCTCGCAACACTTGGAATTTTCTCTAGCAGCTCTTGAGGCCTTCTAGGCAGATGTGGGATCATAACTGAACCACCAGAGCTTGTCTTTAAACCCTGTTCTTTATGAAAGCAGAGAAGGACTTATCTCATTGTCCAGAGCAGAGGCTATGAGCTCCTGGCAGACTCCTTCCTCCTGGGCACTGAAGGTTGCCGCCACTGCTCTCTTCCAGCCAGACAAAGGAGAGCCAAGTGAGAGAGGATGGCTCCAGCCTAGTCAGGGACAGTTTTAGCTCCCTTATGATGGCGTGCTGGCCAAGAGCTTTAACTCCTCCTGCGTGTCTGTGTCTTCAAGCTGCTCCCAGAGCAGGTCAAATAGGCACAGGCCTACTTGACATTTGGGGGATGAGGACACTGGTGACAGGAAAGACACTAGCTAGGATCACAGGCTTTATGAGTTGCCTTCTGTTGCTGTGATTCAGAAACACTCTGACTAAGAGTGGCTTAGGGGAGAGGAGGACTTATTTTAGCTTACATTTCTAGGTCACAGTTCATCTCCCAGGAAGGGTATGGCAGGAACTTGAGGCAGGAACCTGGAGACAGGAACTGAAGTAGAGACCAAGGAAGAATGCTCCTTACTGGCTTGCTCAGCTTGCTTTCTTATACAGCTCACAACCACACGTCCTGGGCTGGTACCACCCAACCACTCACAGTGGGCTGAGCCCTCCTACATCAATCATTAATCAAAAAGAAAAGGAAAAGCCCCGCAGACATGCCCAGGGGCCAATCCAATGGAAGCAATTTCTCATTTGAGGTTCCCTCTTCCCAGGTGACTCTGGTCTGTGTCAAGTTACCAGAAGCTAACCAGAACACAGGATGAGTAAGAGACCCAGGGCTTGTCCTCAGCATGTAGAGTCAAAGCCAGATTGTGGGGGCCTGTTCACACCTGTGCTTCTGTATGAAGATCCTGCTGGCTGCATTCCTCTCCCAGTCTTTGCAAATGCTGTCCTCCACCTGAAGCCCCTCCTTCTGTCTCCACTCGACTCCCTTCCTCACCTAGCAGCACTGCCTCCTGCAGGAAGTCTTCCCTGACACCACACTAATGTGGACACATCACATGTCTGCACAACTTCCTGTGATGTCTCCTGCATTGTAGGTAGTACCCAGATCCCAAAAGCCAGATTCTGAGACAAAGAGGACCCAGAGAGGGACTCAGACTGTCAGTAACAATCCAGCATAGGATATGCCACAGTCAGTGCTCACTAAACCAATGACGTAAGTGTACAGGAAGAGAGAGGAGTCAAGGAGAAAAGGAAGGATAAAAGGAAGGGGAAAGAGGAAGAAAAAAGCAAAAAAGAGGAAGAGAAAGGAGCAAGGAGGGAGGAATAGAGAAAAAGAAACATCTTTTCACGGGGGTTTTAATGAAACAGACTTTTCTCTGTGACCCATGAACATGAGCCATGTTCACTGTGCACTCCAACCTCTCCCTCTGACTTAGAGAAGACTGAGATACTGGGAGGTGCCCTATGTGCCCAAGGATTCAGAGGAAATATGGTAGATCCTGGACTCGAACCCTTAGCAAACTTCCCTGTGTGGGGATCATTCCAGTGATCTCCAGGTGGACCCGCAGCAACTCTGACCAGCTAGGGAGACAAGCTGGACTGGGGGAGGTGTGTCAAGCTGAACGTGGCCCATCTGCTCCAGCTACTGCACAGGCCCTGCAAACTCTGTCTCAGGAGCATGTCTGTTTCGGCAAGTTTGTCCACTGTGTTCTTGACCTCCCTGAGGCTGTCATCATGCTGACCCTCCTGCTTCCCACCTGTCACCACTCGTCACATACAAGCAGAGTCAGAGGATGGTGATTAAACTCCCTGTTTCCCATGCCCCAGTTCTGATCTAAATGTAAGCAGGGAGGCAATGATACATGTGGGGCCATGAGGCAGACTCGCATGGGGAGATCCTAGAACACTCAGGAAGCATAGGCCAACCCAAACTGCTCATACAGCAAACGTAGGGAAACTGAGGCCAGGAAGCAGGGAATGAGGAGAGGACAGGGCCTACCCCAGGCAGTCCTATGTCCACAGTCACTTGGCCTCCCCTGGACTCTCCCTAACCAGAGCTAGAAAAGGTATAAACATCTTACCTGTGCCCTGATGAGGGGAGGCCACTCCCTTCTGGGCTCTGGACTGAATTCTCTGTCTGTGTATTTAATGGTGTCTCATACAGAGCAGGAGGAACATAAATGCTTGCTGAGAGAATCCACAGTGGGCATGAGGTGAGATGGACATCAGATACACACACACACACACACACACACACACTTCTGAAGGCCATCTTACGAGAGTCATCCTGTGTACACCTCCTCCAGGTCACTGTCAGTGTCTGCTGGGGTCTTGGATTCAGGAGGGTTTTGTGGCTTCCCTAGTACCTAGGCCATCATGGGTAGATGGTGAAGAAGTGAATCTAAATGCTTAGATCCACCAGCACATACTGAGCATGTGTAAGACTCTGGTCACGTGTAAGACGGTAGCAAGGTGGTTTCTGTCCCCTGCAGGGCTCTCAGAGCACTAAGGAATGGAGACACTGATATAATTCCTTAGCCCAGACACAAACCAAAAGGATGGCCATCTATCCGCTGAATGCCAACCTGGCATGTGGCTGAGACCATGCTGCATCTTCTGTTCCAGGTCACTTTCTGGGGAACAACACTGTCATCGACGTCCTAAGACAGGCAGGATTGGAGGTGGACCACACACCTGCTGGGCAAGCCATCCACAGGTAAGCGCTGGAGTATGTGGTGGCATCTTGGAGCTGTCTGGCTGACTGCTTCCTGACTACATGCTGTGGTCACTGCCCCTGCGACCTGACCAGGCCTCAGTGAGAGTTGTGAGAGACTGCTGTGAGAAGGGGTCTCTCTTGGGAACAGGCTGGACCAGGCATTGTGACGAGGTGATAGATGGGGTGAACAGCTGCAATATTGTTGGGATTGCCTAGTGCAGTGGGAATGGGGGCAGGATGAGAACTTGCAAGATTCTTGGGGTTCAGATACAAATAGATTGGGCAGGGGCATAAGTGACCTCAGCTATACTAGAAAGTCAGTGGACAGCCAGGCCCTGAATGAGGGTGATGCCACAGGAAGAAGAGGCTACAATTTGCTTGCTTCCCTGTGTGCATCTCCACTGCATGGCCCTTCTGCTGTCCCAGCCACTTCCTCTGCTTGCTGCCTGTATCTGATCCTAGCGTTCCTGCCAGGATACTCTCATTTTGCCCACAGAGCCACTCTCCTCCCTGTGTGGGTTCCTGTTCTGCACCACCCCACATAGCATCACCCTGGAAGTTTCCCCAGGACAAGACCCAGCTCTGCCTATCCCAGTATCTACAGCCACAGCATCAGGCAACGACCAGGCTCGAGATCTCCTATAAAGTGTGAGACTCCTCAAACCCAGAGATTCATGCTCCAGCCATTATGCAGGAGCCTTCTTACCAGCCTCTAAGGATAATCCCATTGTGATTTCAGCCCCTGTCCTTATGGATACAAGACCCAAAGTCCTCAAAAGGCTTCCTTAGTCATAGACAAGCGGTATTGGCTGCTCACTTTGTATGTTTCTAGCTCATTGTCATAGCTTGGTAAGGCAGGAACTTTGGGTATCCCTGATTTAGTTAGGGCTGCTGAGCTTATCGTGAACTCACTTGCAGAAGGACACCTTTGTAGGGCAGTCTGGCCCTGAGGCCTCCCTCAGGTCCTAAGCACTTCTTGTACCTGCTCTAGGCACAGGGAGCTTAGGAATGACTGAGACCTTGACCTCCGGAGAGGAAGCTTTCTAGGGTCCCCAGAGCATGGACTCCATACCATACCCACTTAGTTCCATGTGACTTCTATAGGAAGTTATGAACCTCAATGTTGGAAATGCATCCCAGCCTCCCACCACTTTCCTCTAGCTCAGCCAGAAGTTTTGGAGGGAGCTAGGACAGGTGCAATGAGGAAGAAGGGATGCAAGGTAGCCTGGGAGTCAAGGCATTCCTCTAGTTCCCTCCTGTTCTCTCACTTCACCCTTCTCCCCACACCTCCAAGAACCTCTCCCTTGAAGCTCATTGTGTGTGGCCAGGCAGGGCAGGGCAGGGCAGGGGAGGCAGGCAGGCTCCTATTCATCTTGGAGCACAGGCCTTAGAGGAGGAGATCCCCTCCTCTGCCCCCACCGGCTCTGCGCAGAGGATTCTCAGCCTTCAGTCTTCTGTACAGGGGGATGAAGGAACTAGCAGGGCAGAGGGGGTGGGGAAGCTGAGGAGGCAACGACAATAAAAGCCATCCTTGGCCACAGGTGCTTCCTGTAGCTATCTTTTTGTCTGACTGTTTTGAATTATCTCCTCACAGCTGCAGCATCTCCAATAGCCTGGATCCTGGGAGTCTGGAGTTGCCATGGGGGCTGGGAGAGGATGAGCTGAGCCAATGGCCTTTTGCTCTTCAAAGAGAGAGAAAAACCCCTCACCCACTCAGTGTTGCAGTGTAAGGGTGGGATGGGAGGACAGGCTGCTTTCAGTCCTGGATACTACCTCCCTTGCAAGCTGTTGGCTTGGACACAATTCCTAAGACCACTTTTAACCCTCCAGGGCCAGATGTCCCCAAGGAATTCTTTTGGGGCCACAGGAAGCAAAGAATGAAAGAGAGAATGTCTGCAGGCTGAGAGGCATACCCTACTTTAAGCACGAATTCCACAGACATGACAAAATGACCCTTGAGTGGCTGCATAGTCACGTCCTTTTGTTCAGTGACCCACATCAGAGAGGTTTAGCAGGTATCAGCCATTGCGCTGAATGGCAGTGCTCATTCGCCGCCACGCATGCCATCCTGATGGAGCAGGTAGCAATATTCTTCCATCCCTTATCCAAACGCTACCCATTCACAATGTGGACCATGAGTTATAAAGTGGGATGAGCACTGTCTCAGCCTTTATTCAGGTTGAGCTCTAGTGACAGCCCTGCCCTGCCCCCATTCAAAAGATGATCCATCGTTATCCAATACAGCTTGAATAGCATCAACTCTTCAATGGCCTGAGCCGCCTACCACTGTCAGGCACTGTTCTAAGCCCTTCACCTGTGAAATCACAATATCCTCGAGAAGGTGCAGACCATTCTACTCCTATTATACAGGATACTGAGATACAGCAAAGTTAGATAACTCATCTAGAGACCCTCCACCAGGGGTACTGCTGAGTGAACCCTTGATCAAGATCAGATAATAAGCATAGACCTCCTTTTCTAGCCAGCCCTTCCAGCTCTGTGCTCTCACACCTGTCTCTGCCGTCTGCTCATGCTCTCCTCCCCAACAGTGTGGCCACCTGATATCCTGTGTGTTTTACTCTGTCGCCCGCTTTAGGGTATGAGCCATAGCGGGGCGTCTGCTTGGGTCCCTGCTGATATGTAATTTCTGGGGCACACTAGCTGCAGGGTGTTTGTGAACTAGAGGATGGAATAAAGAGCCAATGCTCTGTCTCTCTATAACAGACAAAGCTTGCCCTGGGTCCCTCTAGCCTGTCCCAGCGGTGGCATTTCCTTTGCTTGAAGACATCCCCTCTGCACCACCATCACCCCCTGCCCCGCACACATGGCTTACTCACATTCTGTTTCACTTTGCAGTCCTGCTACTGGGAGCCCGGCTTCCTCTCCCGAGGGCACCTCTTCTGCCAGTCCAGCCCCAGCAACCCCAGCTGCTGCTGTCCTGGAAGCAACCTCAGCACCCCCCACCACCCCTCCAGAGGAGGAGGATCCAGTCCTGTCCCCACACCTCCTGCTCCCTGACAGCCTTAGCCAGCTGGAGGAGTTTGGACGGCAAAAATGGCGCAAGAGACTAAACAAACAGCAGCGGCCGAGGCAGTTCAACGACCTCTGGGTCCGCATCGAGGACAGGTGAGCAGGGAAGGGACAGGCTGTCCAGGAGCTAGTTGTAGATCCCCAATCTCCTTTAGGGCTAGTGCATTGCCCCAGACCCTGCAATGAGCATGCAGGGACAGAGGTGTCAGAGTGGAAGCTTAGAGGCAGGCTCTTCGCTAACCCTTGAGGATCTCCATGGGCATCTTTTGGGGTGTATAGAACACATGCCCATCTGACTTGGGAGGTTTATTCTCAACATAACAACAAGTAGAATTCTCTGTGGTTTAAAAGTGGCACGGAGCCTGAGATCCTGATGCAAGAGGATACCAAGTTTGAGGCCAGACTGGACAATTAGTAAGAGTCTGTCTCAAAATAAAAAGTAGAAAGAAGTCTGGGGTATAACATCAGGATAGAGTGCCTACCTAGTATGCACAAGGCCCTGGCCTCAATCCCCAGTAACTAATAGCCAGTTAATTAGTTAACATTAAAATGAAAATGTGGAAGCATCCTCCAGTGGCAGCAGTGGAAGTCCACT
>LOEQ01000317.1:177344-212831 GCA_001685075.1 Bramus lutescens | reverse complement strand
GGTATCTCAGCGGCTATTGGCTGAAGGAGCGGAAGGAGCTCCCGCAACACAATGTGAAAATATAGCCTGAGCCCAGAGTTACCCGGAAAGTGAAGAGGGTACAGTTATGCTTTGGAGAGATGAGAAATGAAGACCATTACTGCTGGTATCAGGATGAGGAGGAGGAAAGGGGTGAAGGGTATTGACTGGGCTTCCTACCTTAGGCCTAGACACAGAAACAGAATGACCCACTGGCTCCCATATCCCAGAGAGCCTTCTGCTGCCCCTCATAGAGGAATGGATTCTGCCAAGTCCTTTCACCCACATCAGTCACACCCCAGAGGCATAGGAGTTAGGGGCAGTGTTTAAGCTTGGAAGGTGGTCCCCTAAATCCAATAGCTGCTACCAGAGGGCAATACTACTCAGGCTGTGTCCTTGAGCCCTAAACAGGGGACCTGAAGGAGCAAGACTGGAAAGATGGGTATGGAGAGGCAGCCTGGCTCTGGCCCCTCATTACACAGAGAAGGGCCAATGAGAAGAAGTTTACCTGTGGATTCTGGACACTTGAGGTGTCGGCAGGGGTTCCAAAGCCCTTGGGCTCATCTTCAAGTCTTGGCACACTGTGGCTTACCTGGATCAAGGCTCTGGTCCAAGTTCCCCTCTTCTCACTTAGACAAACCACCTGCTCCCCAGAACCTGAGACAGTGGAACACCAAGCCCCATTCTGAGATCTGGGAACATACAGATATATTCAGAGAAAAATCATTCATCCCACAGAGACTGTGTGGTGACACCACTGTGCTCCCAGCCAAAGAAATCCCATAACTTGCATTCCCAGAGACTGCAGATGAGTCTGGGAGCAGACAGTGCTGAATGAGGCATCTCCTGCGAGTACCTCTTGCCTCAAGGGCTGCCTGGTCCTCAGGGAGCAGGGACACTATGGGGCAAGCACTTGCATCCTCTCTACCTCCCCACAGGTCACTCCCTAGGCCTCTACAGCTTGTCAAGCAAAGTCTCCAACCATGTGTCCCACCTCTTCCTGCAAACCAGACTCCAGACACACAGAGCTACTGGGGTCTAATGAGCATGCTTCTGGTTTCCCAGCTCCATCTTCCAGTCCCACTGTCTCCTCCAGCTTGTTGCCCATTCTCCCTATTCCCAATGGAATGTCTTCTTCCTGTTTTTCAAAAGCCTGGCCAAATCTCTACCTCCTTGTAATCCTGCCCTGCCCCCACCCTCATACCTCTTCTGAAGCTCCAAAATGTTCTACACATCCAGTCTCAGGATAAGGTTTTCGGTACATCTAACTATTAAAATGTTGATTTTTTTTAAAAAGGCAAAGCCCAGGCCCTATTCATATTTGCATTCCCTCATGACAAGAGAGTCACAGAGAACAAGTTCATTTAATAGTTTTAAACCTGAGGCGAAGCACTGTCCAGTATGTGTGTTCAATTATGTTCACCAAAAGCAAAGTCGTGGCTGGAGTTGTGGGTCAGTAGTAAAGCACTTAGCAAGACCCTGGTTCCAGCCCACCAAAAATAAGCAAATAAATAGAAATACAAAAAATAATGGATGCAGCCACCCATCTTTATCTGCAAGTTAGCTTCTAAATATGTTTTTCCCAGGGTTTGCACCTCTACCCACTGGTACCAGGGGTACAGGGATTTGGGACATATAGTTGCTGGGGGCACAAGAGCTGTGGCTATGGATCAATTGTATTTGGTACCTTGTAAAAAGATTCATACAAAAAATTGCTGCACAATTTCAGCATGCCACCACCACCTCAACTCTGCCATCCAGCCTTGACAAACGTTCTTAGGAAAGTCCATTTGTAATTATCTGAGCCTAGAACCTAAATCCACTTCGTACAAACACCAAGTATGTGCTTGCTAAGTTTTAACGCACACTAGTGCTCACAGGAGCACAACTGATGTCCATGCTGGAAGGAGGCTATTCCGGGATGTTCCAGACTTCACCAAGAGTGCCCCATTTGCAAATGCCATCACTCCCAACACTGCCCCACAGAGGTTGTGATGGTGTGAGAGCCACATATACCTGCCCCCACCCCCTGCCCCCAGATTTTACCTGTCACAGCAGTATCAGACAGGTGCAAAATTTTATTTTATAAACATGGATAAACTCATTCTCTGTTGTAAAGACTCTCTTGTCGCTGAGGGAATGGAAACAACAATAAGGCCTGGGCTTTGCCTTTTAAAAAGAATCAACATTTTAACAGTTAGATGTACAGAAAGCCATGTCCTGAGACTTTTGTTTGCTGTGTTAGATCCACAAGTGGTGTCAGTTACAAGCATTAACAAATCAGATCACTTATTAATTTGTTTCAACCTATTTTCCTCTTATTTTTTTTTCTTGTGGCTAAAGAATTTGGTTTGGTTTTTGTTATTTTTTTAATCATCACATTGGTGTTGCCTGTAAGTCTTACAGGGGACATGAAATGTTTGCACTGATGTAGACATCAGATCTAAAAGTCTGAGGACACAACTGCCACTCTACACATCTCAGCTTTGAGAAATGACCTCCCGAGGTTCTGTGCCTGGAACTAATGTGCATCTGTCCTGTCTCCCTGTGGCCTTCACTGCGTGGTCATCCTAAAAGCAGCATGTTGCTGCCAGAGAGGAAGGCAGCATGGAGGAACACCACAAAGGACAGCTGGCCTGGGTCCCAAGGCCTGCCATGGCTACTTGCTGTTAGTTTGTCCTTGAACGTGTCCCTGAACCCTCATTCTGCAAAGCCATGGAAACGAGGGCTGCCTTTCCAGAGCTGGGATGAGGATCAGCTGAGATGACACTTGGCAAGCTTCGTACCTGCAAGGCAGCAGTAACACGTGCCATGGCGGTCCTTGAAAGAGGTAAAGCAGATGCCCTGCATCTCCACACTCCCTAGGACTTCACTCAGAGACCCCGAGGGGTTAATTCAGACCCCAGTGGTGTTTCCAGTTCTGCTTTGCCATCAACTTCCTAAATAATATCAAGGCTGAGACTCGGTTCCTGCCCTGGAAAAATGCAGGACTGGAGCCGATATCTGCAAAGTGCTGACTAGTTTTAATGGGCTGGAATTCTTTCTCCACCTTCCACCCTCTTGACACAACTGCCAGATTTTGAAATCATCTCTCTGTCTTTTATTTTTTTTTAATGATTTGAATCTAAAGTTAAATCCTACCAGCTAACTGCCACCTGTGTGAGCTCTCTGCCTAGGCAGTTTGACTCTGTTAAGCTTCTCTAGGCCATGGCAGGGAGCCCCAGGAACATGCAACAGGCATGTCTAATGCTCCTGGACAGAGGCAGGAGGTCAGCATCCATCAGAGTGTAGTCTTGGGCTGTGTGGAACTGAAGGCATGAGATGCAGCCATGGAAGTGTGGGTGGGGTATTCAGGAAGGCAGGTGGGAGGGAACCACCCAGAAGGTCACGGATCTGGTGCTGTGTGAATGACAGAAAATGGAGAGGGATGACCAGAGCTCCACCAAGCTCCTTGTCTAGGAAGTAATGAGCAGTACTTGGAGGTCCAGACTGTGGACCTTAGACTTGATCAATGACTGACATTTTACCAAAGAATAAAGGTCTTTTCTCTGTGTGATACTGATGCTCCGAAGGCATGCAGGAGTAGCAACTGAGCCAGGAAAATCAAGAGGCATAGAAGACTGAGCCAACTCTCCCAGCAGGCTCAGGCCAGTTTGCCAGAACAGGGAAAGAAAACAAACACTAGGGCCAGGCCAAACACCAAAGATCCTGCCGAAGGCCCCTGGTCTCCGTCCTTGGATACACAATGTTATCCACAAGATTGACCTGCTCAGCCCAGCTCAGAAGCTTCTCCCAGCTCACCACCATCACTCCTGGTCCTCACTGTCTGGAGACTCCTGCCAGCAAGAAGAGCTCTTCTGCCTAGAGTTAGTTTTGCTCCATGA
Source organism: Bramus lutescens (assembly GCA_001685075.1). Lineage (NCBI taxonomy): Eukaryota > Metazoa > Chordata > Mammalia > Rodentia > Cricetidae > Bramus > Bramus lutescens. The sequence goes on along the minus strand of LOEQ01000317.1, from coordinate 208,929 downwards.
GGCACTCTTTCCTTCCCTGGAGAAATCTGCCCAGCCTGCTGCTCTGGCTCCAATATCACACTTCCCTTTCAGCTTTTGAATTTCAAAGCAAATCTGAGACTGACTGCAAACAGATGGATGGGGTCATAAAAATCCCCAAGCAGGGAGCAAAGAGGCTCCGGTTGTAAAGGAGAGGCTCCCTGGAAGAATGCATGTGCCCATGCTGCCTCCCTCCCTCTCTGCCTTCTGTGAGCACTCTGCAGCAAAAACACACATCTTTCTCACCTTCCCCTCTCCAAACCCTACTGGCCTTCAAACCTCAACCTCATTCTTTCTTTCCCAGAAGCTTTTTGTGGCTTCCTCTCTCAGACTTAAACTTCCCCACCTAAACAGCCACCAGATTCTCCCTAAATCGTAGCACCTTCAACTTCATGGACTCATGGTCTCGACCATATACATCTTGCTATATGACTGGCAAGGACTTTATGTGTCTTAACCTCCCCAAATCGATTGTAGGCTTAAGAATGGGAAAGCCTCCTCCTTTTGACTAGTCCAGTATTGGACAAATCAACACCTACTAGGTACTTTATATAGTTTAAATGACAATGGTTGGAAGTGAGTAGAGTCACCACTGCTAACTGATGTGAGGATCTGTCATAAAGTGATTCAGGAAATGTCCTTCTGCTGGAGGGGATTGGGGCACTATCAGGGTGCTTGGCTGCTCCCAAGAAGAAAGTGACTGAATAATCTCAGATGGGGTTTCAAAAGAAACACTGAGATGAATTGTTGGAGGTGTGGAGTTTATTAGAGGAGTTATTAATGCCACCGACGGGCAGACAGATAAGTAAGAGTATGGCAGGGGCTCTGAGGAGAGTTCAGACCCCAGCACCAGAGACAGACAGGATGGCAGGGGCTCTGAGGAGAGTCCAGACCCCAGCACCAGACACAACATGGCGGGGGCTCTGAGGAGAGGAATCAGAGCCCACATGGCAAAAGTGGGAGTTGCTTCTTTTACCTTTCTGAGGATGGGTAGGTTTCACAGTGCCAGCCAGCAGCCATGCTCTCTGATTCCCATGCAGAAGGCAAAATAGGAAACAGGACATGTGACCACCAATACCAGCTTTGATGTCATCTCCCTTCTCCAGGTAAGAGACCTTGCATCTGGAAGTCAGTTAGCTAGGAGAAGGGACACACACACACACACACACACACACATACACACACACAATATCTCAATAGGGTGGCTGTATCTGTGAAGGGGGAAGGCTGCTGCCTCTTCTGTGACCTGAGCAGCAGCTAGAGCCTAATATTGCATTCTTACAGTGACTCCATTCTAAAGGATGCCCTATTGTGCCCGTGGAGTGCAGAACACTTTCTCTTGGCAGAGAGAACAAAGAGACAGGACAAGCTGGGTAAGAAAGGTAAAGTGAATTGAACATCACAGGCTTTAGAGTCAGATGGACCCAGGCTCAAATTCTTATTCTGATCTTCATGAGTTAGATCCTGTGCAAGTAACTCAACCTCTCTGAGTCTTGGTGTTTTCTCTGTAAATAAGAATGATGGCAAAATCGACTCTACAGGCTTTCTAAGGACTGGACCTGTGTCACCTAAAGAGCAAAGCTATCTTCCTGGTGTTTTTGAGAATGAAGACCTCACCCTCACATTATAGAGGAGAACGACGAGCCAAGTTTCCATGAAGTGAGATGATTTGACCATGGCCACTCAACCAATGCCAAATTCCATGCCCTGCAGGCTTACCCACCCTGATGTTTCAGATGAGAGTGAAGCACTTGAGATGAATTAATGTCTAAGGTAAGAAGATGGTTCTTGGAATTTTTCCTAGTATCTCTAAGACTCAGCTGAGGCTTCAAAAAGACAACATGTCTCTAGTAGAAAAAGGAGCCAGTTGGTTCCTGTGAGGCTTGCTGAGGTAGGGAAAACTAGTTCAGAACTTCCCACACACCAGCTACCCAATGACAACCAATGGGAAGTCTTACAATAACTGGTAATGATGGATAAAAGCCATTGGATCTACACGAGAGACCCTATAGGGGTGTCTATAGCTCATTGAAGGCGTGGTTGGAAGAAAATGAGTCATTTCCTCTTTTACCCAAGTGCAGTCAGATCATTTGGAAGCCAAGCCACTGGAGGGGGCCACACATGCAGAAGGAAAGAGGAATCCAAAGCAGATTGTCCTGAGGTTCTGCCCTCAGCCATCCTGGGTAACCATTCTTCCTGGGTCACTTGGAAGGGACATAGGAGACCCATCTCAGAAGTCAGTGATGTGGCACTTCAGAACAATTAAGCATAATTATGACTGTGTTAACTGCGTAGCAAGTTGTGTGTAATTTTCATTCCAAGGTATGACTCAAATGCTCCAGATATGAAAGTCCAAATTACTTTAGCAACAACAACAACAAAATGCCCTGCAGACCTTGTGGTGCAGACCCATCTTGGCTGAGTTTAGATTGTGGAGTCAGGAATGAATGCAATCTGCACTCGATAGCAGTTCATTTCACTAATGAATTCCCCAGAAGAGACCCGGAAGAGAGCATCTCTCCAGCTCAAAGACTTTAATTCATTCACTTAGCACTTAAGCTCGTGTCTTACGTGGGAAATGCCAGTATCGAACATCCATTGAGAGCCGGGTGGATGCTGCATGCCTGTAGTCCTAGCCAGGCTCAGGAAGCTGAGGCAGGGGGATCTTGAGTTCAGGACCATTCTGTGCACACACACACACACACACACACACACACACACACACCCCTCTGTCTTAGGCCTTTGTTCACCAGTGTTTCCATCAGGGTACTGCAGTTAAACCATCTCATGAGTTCCACCAATGATCCTGAGAAGTCAGCGCTCCTGGCCCCAACTTACAGGCATGGATACTAAGGTTTTGAAAGATGAGAGAAGTGGCTGAAGAGCATCCTGGGTCAGAGTTTCCACACCATCCCTTCAGCCACCTTCTAGCTATGAAGTCTGAGGAGAGGTTCTCATCTTTTCAAAACCTCAGTATCCGTGTCTACTCCTTCTCCTGGCTTATCCATGCTACCATATTACATGGCTCTCGTTGCCCTTCCCTGAGGTCCTGGCATCTTTCTGTGCTGGGGCTTTGTCCTTCTCTCCTCTGCCCAGGGTGTTCCTCCTCCCAGTATTTGTCACCTTCCCCCTGCCCTCTTCACACTCTGCACTAAACCACTTTCAGCAACATCTCTGGGCACCCCAAAACATTGCACCTAGACTCTGCCCTTCCCCCTACATTAGTTATTTCCTGTATCAACAGTCACCTTGATAGTGCATTGTAAATCTCTTTATGAGCCTGGCATCCACCACACACTCTGCTAGAACACATAGTCCCTGTACTGACATCCTTCCTGCCCCTCCGCTTCTGACTCTTGAGCTGCCTCTCAAAACCCTGTGGTGTCACTTGAAAGCTCTGATGCAATGAAGTTGGACTTCTCTATTTTAATGAGGTGTGAAAAATCAGAGCCCAAGTCCAGCCAAGACTCCCAATCAGGACCTCACCCGCCAGCCAGATCTCAGATGCACACTCTGTGGGAGTCCCCAGCCAGGCTCTGAGGAACCATGAATTAATAAAACACACTCCTTAGAGTACAACCAGAATCTGCACTAGAGAACTCTCTGGCCTGCTGTAAGGGGCCCACCAGTTAACAGCTTTCCTGACCGTGTTCTGTACCACGTTTGACTATAGGTCATGGCTCTGGGTTATAGGGCCAGAAATCAGTTGAGACAATACTAACGCCATGAAAGTGGATTGAGTTCATCTGTCTGCTCAGCCCGAGAGAGATAACAGAAACACATGGAGAGTGAGTCAGGCCCTCAAGGGCTTCTGTTCTGTTCCATCACAAGAACAACCTGTGATAGCCGTGCTTTCACTCTGAATAACTGTATTAAGTCTATAGTAAGCCACTGTGAAAGGAGAAGTAGCAAGCAGGCAGATAACAAAAAAAAAACACCATGAGACCAGGGGCTCACCCAGAGGAGATGACTGGCCTGGCCTTCCATCATCAACTCAGAGGCAACATTGTCAACTCAAAGGCTTGCAAGCATCCAGAAAACAGCATCTGGGGAAGCTGAGGCAGGCAACTGGATTTCCCAGTTGAGCTGCCCTCCCCAATGAGCTATGAGCTTCCCATGGATGAACTTCTGCTTCTCTCTCCCACTGACACTTTTATGTCATGGGATGAACAATAACCTCTGATGTTTCCTTCTGGTTGTTCCTGAGGACACAATGCTTTTACTCTAGGGCTCATTTACTTTCTTCTTCCCTGCATATCACAGAGTGGGACAGGGCCACCCCATTCTTTGGACAAGGGGTCTTAGAGGACTCATGGAGACTACCATGCTTGGCTCTGAGATGGAGGAATCAGCCTGCTTCCAGAGCCAGCTTCTCACTAAACGCAAACATCACAGGCTAACTTACAAACCCAGTGTCCTTTACAGCATGCAGCTGTGCATAGATGCGCTGAGGGCGGTGGTTTGTGGACAGACACAACTGAAGGGGAGGAACTGACTTGTGAGCTAGTGATGGAGAGATCGGAGGTTTCAGTAAACAGGGAGATGAGATGGGGCTAAGCAGGAGAAAGTGGAGCCTTTGCCTATGGGTGGGGTGCCCTGCCTTGTGCTCCCTCCCATAGCCTCCCTCAAAGCCTTAGGCTGGATGTGGATTGTACTCCATCACTCCAAGAGGGCAGGGTCACAGAGGGAAGTCCAGAGCACAGGAATGAAAGGGCAGCAGTGAGGAGGCTGGCTTGCCACAAGGGGGCAATGAAAGTTAAGGAGAAGAGCAGATGCAGTAGGTGGAGGAGGCAGGAGCTGGCCAGGAAGGCAAGTTGCTCTTCTCAGTCTTCTCAGGTCCGACTGCAGGAAGGCCATGCATGCTGTCTGCCAACTTCCCTGACCAGCCTAACCCAGGATTGGCCATACCCATGTCCTGCACAGACTGCAGACACAGAGCTTGGAAAAGCGCTGTCAGAAACAAGCATTCAGGTTGCCAAGCACCCACGGGGGCCCACCCAATCGGGAGCACTAGAGTGCAGTACAGGAGTGCAATCAGAGAAGGCCTGCAGAGAAGACACTGCAGCAGCTGTGTCATCCCTGAGAGATGAAGCCACTCCTGCTGACGGGGGAACCGAGGATCCAGCTGGTTTCATCAGGGTACAGACCTCACGCACCTTGTGCTTCCTCGGCCCTGTCAGCCCCTTTCCTTTTGTTCCGCTGCTGCTTCGTGTACCAGGCTTTTCCTTTGGGGCCACAAACCAGCTCCAAAATCACGGAGCCTCTCTAACTTCTTTAGTGCTGCCTTTCAATATAAAAGCAGGATCAAGAGCCCCTCAGTACCAAGGGTGTGAAAAAAAACACCTGGGGCCTAAGATCCGAAACTGTGACCAGTGTCTTCTTTGGCATTTACCAAGAAGCATCTCTGTTTCTGAAGCCAGTTTGGACTTCTGTTCCAGTTTACTCAAAAATATGAAGAAACCGAAAACTGTTGTTTTTGCTCTTGAATAGAATTGATCACACAGGCTGCCCTATGGGAAGATGCATTTCCACCAGGAAGCTAACCACAAAGGTAAGGCCTCTGGTGATATGTTCAAGCCATACCAAAGCAAGGTTTGACAACATCCTTCATCAAAGGTCCTCCTTAGCTTAGTTGTCATTCTCTCTCTCTCAGAGAGAGAGAGAGAGAGAGAGAGAGAGAGAGAGACATCACAGTGAGGTTCTGCCATGTGCACATGGCAGGAAAGATTCAGTGTGCCTCTTTAGCCATCTTCATCTCCCTAAGAAGCAATGGAAACATTTCCATCTGCCTCTTAGATTTCAGTGTGAATTTTAGAATTGGAAGTTGATGTATAAACAGTATTTGTTTTTAACACATAAGTAAATCTCAAGGCATACCACCTCTGCCTCTGCTAACCCAAGCTACCTGGAGTAGAGACCGTGTTGGTGTCCACACCTGTACTTGACAGAGGGTCTGTTTTCTATCAGTCAGTCACACGGTGTGACAAACCACCCACATTATGGAAGCCTTCGCTGCCCTTATGTTACCACTGCCTACATTCAGCTTAGCTGCTACATTGTAGATTCTGCTGGACTGAGTATCAGTGTCCACAATGCAGAGTGGCTGACTTCTGGCCATGTATGTTCCTTCTTCGCAATCACCAAAATACAAACTCCTTTAGGATCACCAAATCAACTGAGAAGATCAAGTCATAAGGTTGACCAAAAATCAATGGAAGGAGGTGGCTACATTCCTCCCTGTAAAAGTGTGTGGCAAAGCCTGTGGCTGTGGAATCCTGCTACATGGGGTGAAGAATTGGGGCCAGAAATGAAAATTAACCCAGTGGCCAGGGAGTCCCTGTTCCAGCTGTCTGAGACCATGTCTCTATCACATGGGGAAGGTAGACTTTCCCAGCAATTACATAATGAGCCTGAGGTAGAGCCAGGATCAGAATGCAGACCTCTGGCCATTTAAGCTATACTGACCAGGCGGTCATGGGAAGATCACTTGGACATAAGGTCACATTGACCTTAGGGACTGCTCTGGGCTTTCTACTTGACCTTCACAAGCCCCTTTCCTTCTCTGTCCTCTGGCACACCAGTCAGAGCTAAGCTAGGGCTGTGTGCCCTCTACACTCCCTTATCCACTTAGCAGATACCTATCCTGCCACAGGGCTCTGCAGGACTGTCATTGAGTCTTCTGGTCTACTCAGAAACTCCCATGGCCTCCGCCCTCCTCAGACCTGCCTCTGAGTGCTGGACTCTGGTGAGAGCTCTACAGTAGCTGTGGGTGCTCTCCTGTCAGACACCAGCCTCCACAGGACTTCGGTGTCAAGCAATCCCACTTCATCTTTCTAGTCCCTGCCTTCTTGCCCTCCATTGCATTCCTTACCCCTCCCCACGACCTCTGACCCCCTGCCTCCTCTCTCAGTGCTGTGCAACCTTGCCTCCTACTTCACAGTAAATGCTGAAACCCTCCAATGAACCTTTCCCTCTGCTCACATGCTGGCCTGTCCTATCCTCTTCTGCTTCTGCCTCCTCTCTAACCCTTCTCCTCCAGCTGAGAGAGGACCCTCTCCCCTCACTCCTCTACAGGGTTACATCATCCACTTTCTCTTTCTTCAGCTGACCCCTGCCAAGCAGATTGTGAGCAGCCATGTTTAGACACATTCAAGCCTTTTACACCTTAATAAAAAGAAAATAGTTCCCTGAACCCAACGGCCCCTCCTGCCTGCCATTGATTCTCTTCTCTCTTTCTTTCACTGTGGGGTTTCTTAGCTGTGGTTTGGACAGAAGCAGAACTGACTGACAGTGCTAAAAACACATAACAAAGGGTCCTGCACACAAGTGTTTATAGCTGCCTTAGTCATGGTAGCCAAACCCTGGGCACGACTTTAATCTTGCCCACAGTGAACAGAGAAACGTGTGGTATACATAATTGGCACTCTTCACAGCCATCAGGTTGAATTGCTCCTGCAGAGCCACACGTTTTCTGCAGGGAGCAGACACTTCCATGCAGGGTCTCATAGCTCACAGCTCATCTCTTTCCCTCGTAGCTGAGGGAAAGGAGGCAGAAATACACTGAGCTCATATAAAAGCCTCAAACAGGGAAACTAACAGATAGAGCTATGAAACAAGGAGCTCCCTGAGGGCCGGGGTTCAGAGAGAAACTGGCTGCAGAGGGGTACAAGGCAATGTGTAGGAGTGATGGACATACAAAAGCTGATTGGAATAGGGAGACCACTGGTGTATGCATTTCTCAAAACTCACTGGATGCCACCACATTCAAGTCGACTTAAGCATTAGAGATGCGCACAGGTGATGGGCAGGTGGATAGATTTCCTTGCTTACAAAACTGTCAGGACAGGGACCCTAGACTGGGTCTACTTCTATCACCTCTGTCACTGCTCCTGCCACTACAGCTTGACAAGCCCCAATTTTCCCGTCTGAGCTGAGACTTGAGCCCTGCACTGGAGTTTTCCCAGATCCAGGTCAGCCACGAAGACAAGTTCCTGTGTTGTGTGTGATGGGAGGCAATTCCCTCCTCCCATGTCCTGCCCGCTCCTGAGCCAAGGAAGGAGTAGTGGGATAAGATGACTGTCCCTACAAGGATGTCAAAAGTCAAGTGCCTGGTCGTCTCATCCAAACCTGATCATTGTTTAAAGGCTACTGTCCCCACAGGGACACCAACATCCACCCCTCCAGGTGCCAATGTCAGGTGTCCACCCATAGTGAGAGCCCTCACTCACCAGCTGTGATCTGTCCACTTCATTCCTCTGTGTGGGGCTCATCTCTCCCACTAAGTGCCACAACTGCATTGCCTGATACACAGCCTCCTCTCTGGCCAGCCTCAAAGGCATTCCTGTCTTTAGACCAAAGTGGTCTTCTTCATGAACAACTCTAGACCCAGCTCCCACCTTGCACAGAGCCCTCCAGCCCTTTCCAAACTCTCAGGATAAAGGCCCAAATCTCTGGTCTGAATAAAGTGCTGTGTGGGCTCACCCTGTTTCAGCTATACCCCCTCCCCCAGATGTCCATCTGGTTCCTCTCAGCACAGACCTCCTTTGCGGCTCAGCTTCCTCCCTCATCTCTCTTTTCTTATTTGCTCTTGGCTACTTCAAACTGCACCTCTCCTAGACAGCCATCTTTAGCTATGCTTTCTTCCAGACCAGCTCAACTCCTTCACCCTAGGCTTCCAATGTCCCTCTCAAGCACACCATTGGCCACTCCCACGTCTCATAAGCCACATGGTTCAGGGATGCAGCCTCTCAGCTGCTACTTTATCTGCATCACACCACGGCAGACCTCGGATGGGACCCAGTAACCCATCCGAGTGATGTGAACAAGCAGATGAATGAGACCTTAGCCTAGTTCATCTCTCCTGGATCAAGCACGACCTGTGGCTTCCATCCCTCTCTTTTTCTCCCTCTTCTTCATCTGCTTCATCCCATTCCTTTTTCTTTATTTCTTTCTCTCCCAAATTCCCAGTAGCTTTGCCCAAATACCTCAGCCCAAAAATTTTGCAGCCACAGTGCCACCTAGAGTCCACCCATGATATGGACCAGTGGCCCGAAAGTCCAACCTAGTCCAGCCCAGTTCTGCCCAGTCTGGCACTGTCCAGCCAAGTCCAGTCCAGTTCTGCCCANCAATCCGGTACAGTCCAGCCCTGTCCAGCCCAGTCCAGCCCAGTTCTGCCCAGTCTGGTACAGTCCATCCCAGTTCTGCTCAGTATAGCACAACCCACCCCTGACCAGTCTAGTTCTACCAAGTCCAGCCCTGTCTAGCCCAGTCCAGCCTAGTTCTGCTCAGTCTGGTACAGTCCAGCCCTGTCCGGCCCAGTCCAGCCCAGTTCTGCCCAGTATAGCACAATCCACCCCTGACCAGTCTAGTTCTACCAAGCCCAGCCCTGTCTAGCCTAGTCCAGTCCGGCTCAGTTCTGTCTTGTCTAGCCCAGTTCAGCTCTGTCCAGCCCAGACCAGCAGTCCAGTCCATTCTACCCCGTCCAGTCCAGCCCAGCAGTCTAGCCCAGTTCAACCCAGTCAAGCCCAGTCTAGCCTTGCCCAGCCCAGTCCTGTCCAGTCCAGTCCAGTTCTGCCCTGTCCAGCACAGTTGATCCCTGTCCAGCACAGTTGATCCCTGTCCAGCCCAGTCCAGTCCAGACCAGTCCAGCAGTCCAGTCAAGTCCATCCTGGTCCAGCACAGTCCACCATCCAGTCCAGTCCAGCAGCCCAACCCAGTCCAACCCATTTCCATCCAGTCTAGCCCTGTCCAGGCTAGTTCTTCCCAGTCCAGCCCAGTCCAGCTGTCCAGCCCAGTCCAGCCCAGTCTAGTCCTGTCCTGTTCTGCATATTATTCTGGGTATATCTCTGCATCTTGACACTCCACTTGCCTGGCCTTGGGGCCCTGCTCCTCCTTCAGTTCCCTAAGTGCCCCCATGGAGACTTTAAACAGAAAACTGAAGCAGGGCAGGGACGAGTGTGGGCAGGGCTCCCAGTGGCATCTTCCTCCAGCATCCCATCTGCCTGCCTTTTCCTATTGCTCTGCAGCTCCATTCCCCTCCACTCAACTTTAGCCTACCATTTCAATGACATTATAATGACACAGCAACAATGCTTAAGGGCCCATGCAAGACTTCAAGTGTAACCTCTTGTCACCAAGGAAACTGAGAGGAAACAGGTGCTTCTCTTCACCTAAACTACCAGTTCTCCTCCAAAGTCACCATCGTTATTTAGATCAAGTGTCTTAAAAGTTCATGTAGTAATCCTATCCCTGGAAGTTTGTGCATAAGGGTGCATGACACATTAAGGCGTGTAGTAGTAAGTGGGCAGAAATAACTAATGCACCCCCAAACTGAAGAATGGATACATAACTGTGGCATGTGCAGATCCGTGCTTAAGGGTGCATGGCACATCAAGGTCTATAATATCTTACTATTACTACTTAATAGTAAGTAGGCAGAAGCTGCCAACCTGCCCTGCCCTGAAGACCGGGTAAGTAATTATAGGATGTGCAGCCTCTGAAAAGAAAAACAGAGGAGTGTTTGACCATAACACGAGAGCTGCTTTGTAAGCTAAACAGGGATCAGAAAAAATAAATTAAATGTCCCTTGAGTGCAAATTGTTATCGCCACCATGTAAACTAACAATGGGTGCAGGAAGAGTCTAGTGCAACCAGATATTCTCAGGAGTTTTTCTGACAGTCTTGTTTTCCAACTTGCTTTTCTGTGTTCTAAAATTTCCTTGATGAGCTTATGTTAACTCACAATGAACTGTTTCAACAAATCTGAGAGAAAATGCAAAGTGAACTATTCATAATAAATCTACATCTATGTAATTTTCTGAATAGTCCATCAGAGACTCGAACTGAGACATCTCCAGACATTTCTTCTCCAGAGTTCTTAGGTCCTCTGAGACTCATCAGATTTAAGGTCAAGAAACCCAAGTGCATTGCCAGGGCCTCAGTCAGCATTTTCTGGGTCTTAGTGATGTGAGAAGATACCTCACCTACCTTTGGATCCCATAGATGAGGAAGATACCTTACCTGCCATTGGACCCCATAGATGGGGAAGATACCTCACCAGCCATGAACACCTACCTGTCTTGCTGCCTGCTTTGTTTCGCTCACATTGCTTCACTCCCACTGCAGCGACACCTTGTGTTGTGGTCATGTAATTACAGAGCAGGCACTGGGTGGATCTACTCTATAGAACCAAGTACCAGGTAGGAGGACATTTAAAATCTGCTGAATCTAAATCCTTCAGTGTTTGGTGTTTAACTTACTCTGCTTCAGTTAAGCATTCATCCAATGAGGAGTAGAATGGCATTATTGTGCTAATTTTACAGAGAAGAAAAGAGGAGAGGAGAGGAGAGGAGAGGAGAGGAGAGGAGNGAGGAGAGGTCCTGAGGTCAGAAGCTGCAACATTTGAGAGAGCAGGCCCTGCACCTCATGTGGGCAACACAATAGAGCCAATCTCATTGGCAGAGGTGTGAGCAGGGAAGAGCTCACAATACTTACTTGTCATATAGCAGCATGGGCGAGAGAGATGCCCACCCCATCCCCTGCCACCCATCAACACCTGAGACAGGAGGGAGAGCTGGCCCTGAGGTCATAAGAGTGGGACAGCTATCTCTGCCCCTCATCTGCTGCAGCACTCAGGATAAGTGGCCCCTACACCATGCCTGGACAAGACAGTTTAGCTGATCCTGAAGGTGTCTGCATGGGAGCTCTGACCCTGAGGACATGAAAGCAGGAGAACTGGCCCCAGCTACTGCTCATCCCTGCCAAGGGTTAACTTGCCAGGGCAATGCAGGAGAGCTCTCGCTGGTGGGCTCTCACTCTGGTGAGAACAAGGGAGAGCTGGTGGACTAACCTACCCTGCAACTTCCAGGCCCAGAACCAGGTTAGCCCACTCCAACATCCACCCCATCTGTGATCTGCTGGAGCACATGAAGTAGAGGTCTAGTCCTGCAGACCCAAAACTTCAGGATTTCCACAACACAGGGCAACAGCAGGATAACCAAGAGGAGTTCCAGTAAGGGCCCAGCATCAGTAGTGCAGCAGAAACCAGAGGCCTCAAGACAGACCAAAACTCTGCAATGAACACTGGCAAGTGGAGATATATGGACCAAAGAGTTTACTGTGTAGATAGGCCTAATGTAGGTCTTGGACAGGGAAGGTGTCAATGCATGCTATGCATGCCCTTAGCCCCAGTCTTCCCTCAAGTCTCTAGACTTGGTAAACCACATTCAAATCACTTATGTCTGTAGCTGTCTCCCTACCCAGCTATAGTCTATTAAGAGGAGGTATAATATCTTATTTACCTCAGAATGAATCCCCAGTACCTAACACAAGATCAAAAGGCTTGTTAGCACCATGAGTACCCTGGAACATGCTGATAGTGATAGATGAAATTTTTAAAATGTAATGGATAATGCATGACTGTAATCTAAAAGCACATACTAAAAAGAAAGTGTCAAAAAAAGATACCTGCCTCTCCTGCTCCACACCTCAATTTGCTCTGACACTATTTGAATTGTTCAAGGGCATACAAATAAATAAAGCTTCTAAATACTTTAATATGGAAAGTGTAGGCGCCAGAGAGACACATCAGCAGTCAAGAGCACTTGTTACTCTTATAGATGACCAGGACTCAATTCCTAGCACCCACGTGGTGCTCATAGCCACCCCTAACTCCAGTCCCAGGGGACCCAATGTCCCCTTTTGGAGACTGTTGGCACCAGACATGCATGTGGTGCAAATATGTACATGCAGGCAAAACTCTCATGCACATAAACTAAATCAATGTGAAAGAAAACTTTAAAGAACAGTGTTAAGCATTGGGGTGAGGACCCAGTGACTGTTTCACAAGAGGAAGAATAGGAAACTATGGGGGAATCTCACTTTGACATTTGGATGACATTTTTCAATAAGATATTAACAAGCAGAACACAGAAAAACACTAAAAGAATATTGTTTTTTTCTAAGTAATTCAGCATCTTCTACACAAATTGGTTAGCAGTAAGCATTGTATTAGTGGGAGTTACTATGGATGGGAAGTTGCGGACTCTTGAGTCAGCATTTTAGAAACTTAGGTAGCTGAATTATTAGAGTTCAGGAGTTCAAGACCAGCCTGAGCAATATAATGAGATTCATCAAAGAAAAAAGGGGGATGAGGAGTAGGCAGGACCATATCCTCCAGGAAGACAAATACACAACGAAAGTAACCAACTTATTTGAAACTGCCTTGGCCTTTTGACAGGGCAGAACTTAGGTAGGCATGGAGTAGTAGACAGAACTGAATGCTGGGAAGAAGAGCAAAATGGTAGAAGCCATGGATCTCCTGCCTGAGACGGATGCTGGTTAGAATCTTGCCAGTAAGCCACAGTCACATGGCGATACACAGATTTAATAAAAATGGGTCAAATTAAGATGTAAGAATTAGCCAATAAGAAGTTAAAGCTAATGGACCAGGCAGTGTTAAATGAATACAGATTCTGTGTGATTATTTCGGGTGTAAGCTAGTCAGGTGGCCAGGACAAACAAAGGGCCCCGCTCTCCTTGCAACAGGCAGAGGGAGATAGAGATTGTTATTTATATTTAAAGACTTAGTAAGAAAATTGAGGTGACACTCTCCACCAACTCTGATAAAATATTTTATAGAATTCAATCACTCTTGATGAGAAATATATATAATGCATATATACATTATATGCATATATGCATTATATTTATTATATATAAATTATTTTATTATAAAATATTATATGTTATGTATATATTTATTATTGATATATATATATACACACAGGTTGGCAATGAACCCAGCACACAGGCTCATAATTCCAGACATTCAAGAAGCTGAGGCAAGAGGATTATGGGTTCAAGGCATGCCTGGGCTACACAGTGCATTCAAGGTCAACCTGAGCAACTTAGACCCTGTCTCTAAAAATAATAGAGAGATGGGACCACTGTATAGTCAGCAGTGCCTGCCTAGCATGGAGAAAATCCTAGGTTCTGTACCATATTTATTTTTTGTACAAAGGAAGATATTTCCTAATGACATTTTCATAGCATAGCATTGCCAGCACCATCTTTGATGTCCTAGAAGCACGTGCTGTGAGCTCCAAGAGAAAGGCAAGAATACTTGCCGTTGCCATCACTTTTTTAGTTTTGGAGACACTTGTTGCAGAGATAGAAGTGGGAAACCATTTCTTCTCTACTTCTAATGGTTCCTTCCTCTCAAAAGGACCCCCAAATACAGTAATAATCCTGGCTTGTTCATTTATCCACTCCAGGGAAAAGGAACCTTCTTCCTGGGGAAGACAGAGAGAGAGACCTAGAGAATTAATATGTATTCAATTAGATGCTGTAGGGGAAAACTGACAATACCAATAATAAAGATAAAATGTCTAGGAATAATCTTAACTAGAAATGTTCAAGATCCCTGTGAAGAAAACTTTAAGGCACTCCTGAGAGACATAAACACATGCTTGAACAAAGGGGAGGGCAGAGCACATTTCTGACTGAGAAGACACAACATCATAAACATGTCAGTTCTCTCTAGGTCAATACCGCGTGTCATGCCATCCCAGTGGGAAGATCAACAGTATTTTTTAAATGAATAAGTCAATTATATTGTAAAAATATGTATGTGATAATATTCCAGGAAAGTCTAAAAGGGAAAAACAGTGAGGAACACTGACCCTGCATTTGAAGCATTCCCACACAGCCGTATGTATTAAGGCAATTCACCCCTGGCACACAGATTCGACAGAACACATTGGGAAGCACAGCACCGAAAGACATATGGAACCGTGTATTGTAAAGCTGGCCTCAGAAATCGGTGGAGAAAAAATGAATTATTCACTAGCTGATATGGAACCAACTAGGTAGCCTTCTAAACCAAAGCTGGGTTTAACTTCACATCTCACCCCAAATGGCTCAAAGATTTGGACCCGAAAGATGAAAGTTCACAAGAAGTGAGGGAGGGCAGTTTTATAATCCCCGTGAGGAGGAATTTTCTACATACGATAAAAGATGACATTTCATGTGAAAAGACAAGATAAACTTGACTGTTGACAAAGAAAACTATAAAATTTCTTCAGTGATAAGAACACTCAATAAAAATATCAACAGTTTTTTCAGCTTCACAAACTCTAAAGTTCATATGGAAACATTAACATGTAACACTCACTCCTAAGGAATCGCAGGCCAAATACGGGCCTAGGAAAATACTTTCTTCTCGTATCACAGGCCAAATTCAATTTCCTTTAAAACATAAACTTTAAAGATCAATTGAAAGCATAAACGATGGCACCTAGACAAGGTGTGATGCTCATAGTTAGAGAAAAACTGTTCTGAATTGTAAGAAAGATGCCCATGGTCACAGGAATCAGAAATATGCCAATGAAGCCTCAGTAAAATCTTTCTGGTACCAACCAGACTAGAAGTCATCATAAAGCTTGATACTATTCTCTGTCGGCAAGATGTGTGGAAGCCACCAGCCACTCATTGTCAAGGTGTCTAACCAAGGTGGCTTGCTCCCCTGAGGGCAGTTTCACAACTCTGGCAAAATACATAGTATATTCTGGATGCCTTGCCACCATATCCAGGGACTCGTCCAGCTAATACAGTTACACCTAGGCAAAGAGATGTCTGTACCAACCATGCTTTCTGAAGCATCTTATACATAAGTGGAGCCAAGCAGCCATTAGTCCTATGGGAAGGTTAAGTATTGTGAGGTCTATCTGTCAATGCTATTCTTTGTAACAATTCTTTGTGAAATTCTATAGGATGAGCTGTATGATACATTATAGAGTATGAAAAGGGAGCTGCAAAACGTTCAGTGTGGTGGACTGCCCTTAGGAACCTGCAAGAAGCAGGGGAAGACAATATATCCACATCCACTTGCAAGGGCAGAAACTAGCTCTGGATCTTTTTGGGAACAGTGGTGGAAGGCAGCTTGAGCTAGGCAGAAGGTGTCTTGCATTCTGTGTTACTAGTAAAACAAAATCTGTGTGTCATTTCTGCCCTAGAGTTAGACTATTCATTTGTCTTGGGGAAAGTGAAAAGCTGGCCATTAAGTAATACCATATAAAGTTCCTTTGGAGGGAATGTCTACATAGCTTGGGAAAATTTGGACATAAAAATTGTTGCACATGGCTGTCCTTCTATGGATTTGAATCATCCTCTTTGAAATAGCAAAAGGATAGGAGGGCCCTTGTTGCTGTTGTTTTCTCTGTATGAATTGGACTTCACTGTGCATGTGAGTGTGAGTGTGCGTGCGTGCGTGCGTGCGTGCGTGTGTGCCTGCTCACACAAAGGCTTGCCTGCAGCCCAGTCTTCTCGAGGCATTTTCTCGACTGAGCTTCCCTCTTCTCGAGTGACTTTGCCAAGTGGACATAAAACACGTATCCTAGCAGTTCCCCAGAGGTCCGAAGCACCATTATCTCTGTCCCAAGTGACATGATGCAAAAGCTGAAGCCAACGGAAGAGTTGTGGTCCCAGCACTAAGACTTTATTGTTGACATGAAACCCACAGTCCTAAGCTCTGAACTGCTCTCTGCTGCAAAGAACTGGGACCTCTTGGAGGAAGGCAGTTCCACAGCATGCAGAGAAACTAGAATGTAAGAACAGCTATCTGTTAGATATTAGAATCTGCTCTTTCCAGAAATCAGGGCTGCCTTAGAGATCAGTAAAGTATTTTTTTTTAACAAGGAGCCAGCTTGCAGTACCTGCCAGTGGCAACGTGGAAGTCATCTGAACAGCACGCAGAAAAGAGAGGGGCCAAAGAAATGTGATTTACTACATCAGGTAAATTACATTTAGCTGTGGATTATGGATGGCACCAAAGTTAATTTAAAAGAAAAAACAGACAGAAAGGTGGTTATGGTGAAAAGTAAACAATAAGAAAGTCACTTTTATTATTTCTGTAAGTTGGAGGATTTTACATATGGGTATTTTACTTTTCCAGTAAATGTCTTTCTTTATGAAGCATTGTTATCTGCATGTTTCGAGCTATGAAAACAGGAAGGAAAAGTCACAGGGAACCATGAAGTCATGAAAGAGGGAAAGACCATTAGGTGGAAGATGAGCCCCCACTGAGCCAGCCAGCCAAGCAGGCAGCCTCTGCAGAGCCAGCGCGGCGCACCAGAGCGGCCAGGTGTTCCACCGTGATGAAT
This sequence comes from Bramus lutescens, assembly GCA_001685075.1. NCBI lineage: Eukaryota > Metazoa > Chordata > Mammalia > Rodentia > Cricetidae > Bramus > Bramus lutescens. The sequence goes on along the minus strand of LOEQ01000317.1, from coordinate 191,752 downwards.
TAGCTGCGTTCTTAGGGAGGAGAAGAGACATGCAGACTCAATCCCTCATCTCCTAGGAAACCTCCAGATGACCCCACTAATTATAAGATAATAAAAGGATCTAGAAGCCCTAAATAATTCTCACAGACTAGATCCATCTGTCACAGTGACAGGACAATGGGCTGCGTAACTCCGGCCAAATGAGACTTACAATGTTAAAATTTTGGAAAGAGACACCATGTTGCAATAAAACTGGAGGTTGTGTAAAAGGCTCAGGTTTACAAATTTTACTGAAAGAACAAGTGAATATTAAGTGGAAGAAGAGGTTGCCCAACCTGTGTGCCAGGGGCTCGTTTTTTTTGGTCTCTTGGAAGACAAACAATATTCCATGCTCAATCAAAGATCCAATTGACTGCTATCGTGTCCTGGCCTGGCTCAGCAGTATTTTCCGATCTGGAAGATAATTCATGCTGAGTAAATATAAAAATAAAATATCTAAAATATTAAGAAGTATAACATTGAATGCAGAAATAGTAAAGAAATAAGCTAACTCATAAAACTGATGCTTTTAGGCTAAATGGAAGTGGAAACATAGTCATAAATTTGGGGAATTGTTGGTTTGATTTGCTTTGCTAATGAGACAGGGGTCTCATGTCACCCAGTCTTGCCTCCAACTCACTATATTGCCAAGGATGGTCTTGAACTTCTGAACCCCTGCCTCCACCTTCTGTGTGCTGAAATAACATGTGCTCTAGCATGTCCAGTTTATGTAGTGCTAGGGATGGAGCCCAGGTTTCCAGGAATGCAAGGCAAGCACTCCAACAACTGGTTACAACCTCAGCCCTCTTAAGTTTTGAAAAAATTATGTGCTCATGTGCATGTAGGCATGTGTGCCATGTGAGTGCATGCCTGTAGAGGACAGAGCTCAACGATGCCATCCACCTTGTTTTGGCTTTTTAGACAAGGTCTCTCACTGGCCTGAAGCTCACAGAGTAGGTTCATCTGACCAGCCAGCAAGCCCCAAAGATCCACCTTTCTCTGCCTCACCCTCCCTGCGATTACAAGCCTAAGCTACCACACTAGACTTTTGTGAACGATAGTTCTGAGGATCGAACTCTGGTCCTGTGCTTTCACAGCAAGGCTATCCCCCAGCCCAAAACAACTCACGATAATATACATCTTACATAGTGACAGTGGTGGGTCTCTCTCTGCAAGCCCAGGCACCCCTTGTTCATTGTTTCAGCTATCTATGGCTATGTACAAGCAATGTCAAATTCACCAGCTTATGAGAGCAGCATAAGTCTGTCTCTCCACCTCAGAAGTCAGGAGTCAGGCAGGCTGGTTAGGGAGTTCTGCTCTGTCAGCTATTCACTTGGACACTGGGCAATTTTCAGATGGTGGTGGGGCATGAGGCTTGGGACCAAGAAAGATCCCCTCAGATTTTCCTAAGACTTCACAGGATCGCTGGAAGGTGGACTCTGGGACCCTGTATATCAAGGTCCCTCTTGGGTCATAGGGACCGTGAGACTTCTTACCAGAACCAGGTGAAAAGCTCAGAACTGGCATATAATGTCACTTCTGCCCTAGTTTAATGGTCAAAGTAGCCACCGGCCAAACCACATTTAAAGGAGCAAGATGGACTTCACACAGATCTTTAAAGTGAGAGCAGATCATGTTGAATCTTTCTGTCTCACTGAAGACTGGGAAACAGGTCAAAGCCTTTGGCTCAGGACTAGTCAGGAGCTGACAATGATGACGGCAGTTAACCCCCAGGATTTTATTGAGTGTTTACTAGGTGCCTGGCAAAGCTATGAATACTTGGTGTTTGTGTTATTGAATCTTTGCAGCACCCCTGCGAAGAATCTCTTACCTTCCCTGTGTGTACATTAACAGGCTGACTCATCTGACCATGATCAGATAGCTCACCCCAGAACCACACCTTCCAGAGAGGGGAGGCTGAAGCTACCCACTGATGCAGGTGATGTACAGCTTTTTACCCTGAACAGAGGGCCTGGACAATGTCCTGAGAGCACTGGGGTCTTGGTGGAGCAGGGCCCACGCTGCGGGTAGGGAATACAGGAGGAGCAGGAAAGTGGGAGGCAGATGAGGAGACTCACACTGTGGGAGATAGAAGTAAGGCGTGAGAGAAGGGGAAGTGGGGGGAAACAGAAGCATGTGAAGGCAGAAACTGGAGGTGAGAAGGCAGGACTTGGGGGGTTAGGGACAGAGTGGACCCAAGAAGAGCTTCAGAAGCAAATTCCCCATAGTTGTACCCCCAAGCCTAATCTAGACACTGTGGAGACATGAGTAACAGCGCTCACTCCCTTCTATAATCTGCTCTTTGAAGGAAGGACAAGGACCCTCCCTGGACTCTTGGATCTTAGAGAAATTGGAGGGTAACAGGCACCAGCCCTGCAGACCTCCTGTGGCCTACATTTGTCAGCAACTCTAGTCATTTAAGACCCACCCCAAAGCAACATGACACAAGACAGTTGTTAAAAGCTTCTGCATCAAGTAAAATTCAGTCTGAATCACAGATCTGGGATTGCTGACATCTAAACTCCCCAGGGCTTCTGTTTGTCCACCAAAGGGCATGACAGGAATGCTGTGTGGTAAGACACATCACATACCTAGCACAGGGCTTCGGGCATAGTCATTACCGAGCAATTAATAGCAACAATAACAACAACAGTAAATCCCACCCTCTTTGCTTTCATTCTTTCTCAACTCACATTGGCTTCTCCACTCTCCCTTACCCCACTATACAGCAGATCATGGCTGGCAATGATGTTTCCTGATGTTTCTGTCTCTTAGATCAACTCTTGGCACTCCTTCCCAAAAGAGAGTTAAACAGCTTAGAAACTGGAGCTGGGGTTTCTGCTCCCCCTCCCTCTCCCAAGGCCCAGGTTGTTCTGGTCAGGTACCCATAGGAGCACAATAAAGACTGATTGGGCTAAATGGGCAATTTATGGCTTCTCTTTGAACAGGCCTTAGATGATTACCTTTTATGAGGCTTACACTTTAGACTTAAGATGTAAAACAGAAGCTTCGGCTAGGAAGCAAATAATGGGATATTTTATGTGCCGTTCTGGAACAAAAGTCCACAGCTTTATGGCAATGGCTGTAAAAGGAGCATGATTGGCGACATTTTGATTGAGAAACCCATATGGAAAGAGCTCCAGGTCAGGAGACCAGAGGCCCGAGTTTCCCACCCTGTAACACCACCTAGCCAGGCCTGATATTCTTTGTCTTCATATGCAAAGCTGGCGACCACCCTCTACCCCACCCCCACAGCAAGACCTTCTCTATCCTAACTGCCTGTGGTTCCTAGGTTCCCACATCTAAAATGCTTTCTTCTCTGTGCTTGGTGAGTCCAAATGTTGGTTCTCCAAACATGTTTAATCTAGGACACTGAACTTGCAGGCACTGTCTGAATGGCTTCCTGATTCTAGAGTAGAGAGAGCATTGCAGGTATAGACCTAGAGTTGGGAGGCCTGGATTCAAGTTCCCACTCCCTGCACATCCCAGTGTGACTTAGGACAAGACAAGATATATAATGGAGATGAAGCCCAACACTGTGGGGTGAGGCACTGGAGAGACCAAAACAGCTTGCGAAGGAGGTGCTCTTGTGTCTGACACAGAGGAAGCGCTCCGAGCTTGGCGGGTAGTGTTAATGTCCCAACACTCGATGAATAGAACATCTGAAAAATTTAAATTGACCCATTGCACAGGAACCTGAGATTTTGGCACTGTCACCTTAGGTCTGTGAGCCCAGCAATCAAGGAGCAGGGCTGTCAGCACAGCCATGACCACCAGAGGGCAAACTCGGGTTGCGGGTCTGCCAAGCCTGAAGGCCAGGAGTTGCTCTGGAGCCAGCCCTTCTCCCCTTGGCTCCTTTAGTTTTTTTCCTCTTATGGGAACAGAGAGCCCTGGCATAGGAAGAGACAGTTGAAATTACCAAGCTTTTCTAAAAACTCGAAACTGGCAGTGCAAAATGAAAAGCAACCCTATGAGCTGGATAGGTTTGTTATGAAATGAGCTTCTGGTATGCAGTTTTAACACCTGGCTCCTGGCTGAGTCCTGGAGAAGCCTACCCTTGGTATCAGCATGTTGAAGCCTTCTCCAGGAGGTGGCCCATTGCCCAGCTGCCTAGTGTCTGACTTCCACCTCCACATGATGCTGAGTTTACAAGGGTCACCCCCAGGCTGTTGGGTGCAGAGGCCAGGATTCAGACGTGAACCTTCCAAAGACAGTGGTTTGTCCTGGATAAGCAGAGCCTAGAAGAGGGTAGCTCTGAAGTGACTTGAAGAAAACCAGGTAAGAAAGAGCAGGTTTCAGATACCTGGCTATTACATCTCTAAGACTACCCACCAACAATCCTTAGGGAAAGGGTTTTAAAACAACACCATAGGGGCCCTGCAGAGAAAGATCTGCTCCATTACAGAGCTGGAACCTAAGATAAAGCCAGGTGTGCCCAAATCAGACCTAGATATGGCGCCAGGCAGGAAGGAAGTGGGAGACCACTGCTCCTCAGCAACCTTGGCCAAGGCCTTTTGATGTCTGACTTCAGGTACCTCTTCAGGCCCAGGGTCAATTGAGACAAGAGGAGGGGGCCCTAGTGGTCCCTCCTCGGCCCTGGGTGCTGAGCTCCTGGATGCCTGGGCGGCGCTGTGGCCAATATTGACTTTGGTAAACACCATTTTGCACCGAGAGCCCAGCCAGGGTGGGGGCGCCCTGACCCGGGGGCGGAGGCAGCGGCTCCGCATTTAGACGAGGCCATTAGCAGCGATCGATGGCTGCTCCGCGCGCTCCGGCCGCTGGGCGCTCCCAAATGAAGGTTAAGTTTGCTCTGCGCCCCTGCGAGGCAGGCCATGCGCCCGCATAATGGCCTTAGGCCCGGCGGCCCGCATGCCCAGGTTAAGCTCAAGCGGCTTGGTTAGGAAGATGCTGAAAGAAAGAAGCTTTGCCCCCAGACACGGGCAGGGAGGGCTGGGCGGTTGTGCTTAGACCACAGTGTGAGCGCCCTGGTCTCCCTATGAGTCACTTCCTGGGCTCCCGTGGCTTTTGTCTGGTTGTTTGGTGTATGTTGAGCTGCTTCTGCATTGGCACGGGTTGGAACGCATGGTCTGCCCGTGGTGTAAGTATGTCTGACCCTGCAGCCTGGTCCTGATCTTCAGGAGTGACTGCCTGGCACTCTGGAATTAGCCAGTCTGGGAAGGCAGACACCTGGGTGCTATTCTTCTGACTGTCACTCCTCTCTCCCAAGCATAGGTCTCCCTGCTTGGAACCTGGTGAGCGTGATCTAGATAGAAAGGGATGTGTTCACACGTGTCCTTGTGGGTGCAGGGGTTGGAGGAGTACACTGGTGGCTGTGTGTAACTAACGGTATGGTTGTGTCAAGGTGACCCTGGTTCTGCAGCAGCAGGTTGAGGAGCTCCAGGCCGGAAAGAACCTCCTGGGCCCTGTTGAATGTTTTCTCTGTAGTCCAAGCCGCTTTGTACCACAAAGTAACAGCACTGGGCCAAATCCCTGTCAGCTCTACCTGAGCTTGAGGACAGCTGCCACTCTGCATATTTAATGAATGCACCCAAAGCGCTCAGCGCAGCAAAGCTATCACATGAATTCTTGTACTTACTCCACTTTGTGCAAAATGAGGAAATGGAGACTCAGAGAAGGGAAATAACTTGCCAAAGCAATGAAAGCCAACCAGTGGAGGAAGCGAGGGTTCAAAACATGTTTGGCCTCCTGTACCTGGCTAAGCTGTGGCTGCAGTCTTGGGGACAGATGATTTGAAATGTCAGGTCCCTGGCAAGCAGAGGGATGAGAAGAACGTTGAATACAGCTGCCTAGATGCTTCTGTCTCTTTGGTAGCCCTGCCCACCCCTATTAGGGCTGAGGAGAAGGCAAGGCTCAAAGATAGAAAGGGAGTTGCCTCTACTCACACAGCAAGTTAGTGACAGAGAGGGAGCAAGGTGCCGCTGGCCCTCTTGGCTTCTGTGCTGCGTGCTCCAGGAGGAGGCCATGTTCTAGAAGGCAATCATTTGGGTGTGTGGGGGAAGAGGGGAGAGACCAGTCTCCTCACTAGGAGCAGAGTGCCTTGTTGCCTACTTAGACAAAATCCTGGTTCTCTCGTGACTCAGACCCCATCAGTAAGAGAAGTCTGGCAGACCTCTGAACTCTGAGCAAAGAGATGATGGGCAGAGCAGAACAGGTTGTATACTAACTCCTGGGGGCATTAGAGACTACCTGTAGACATGTTGTCACAGCAGGCGACCTAAGAATATTGATGTCTTCTGTGATGGTGACTCGTAAGGAACACAAGATACACAGAAGCTCCCCTTCTCTGAGCTTGGGTCCAGGTGGACCAGCACGGTCTGCTCTGTCTCTTAGCTTCAATCCCTCGGTGGGTTTTATCATGTCAGCCTCAATAGAGCCTGATCTTCAGTCAGGCTCAGTGAGATGAGAGCTGGGCACTGCTCAGGGGACTTCCTGCATGAAGACCAGTGGATCCAGGCCAAGTGAGACCCAGAACCCCACCCCCATCCAAAAGTGCAAGGAGGAGTCAGGGGGAGGGAACAGAAAGATAGGACCAAACCTTGGAGGGGCAACAGCTTGAACACATTTTTCCCAGTTGAGGAGGCTAGAGATTGACTTCTCTGCTGAACTTTGACCTCCAAGTCACATATCTTCTTTGAACTGTCAGGCAGCCCCCAGCCCTGTCACTCTCCATCTAAGCGAGGCCAAAAGTGAAACTCCAGCCCTGCCCCGGAGCAGTCCCCATGAGCTCTATGCCTACCCCGTGCACACATGCACACAGATGCACACCATATCTTCTAGCCAAGACCCACTACACATTCCTGGACTAAGCTCCTTGGCTATCTCTAACAGTCTGAAGTCCCTGGTGGCTTCTCTCCAGCCTGGAAAGGGAGAAACAAGTCACCATCCAGGACTGGGCAGGAATCCTGTTCCCCACCACACACATGGCAACCTGAGGATGTGAGGAGCTTTCCTCACTGAACTTAGTAGGCCACAGTTTGCCTGAAGAGAGGGACCCTTGGCAGGAGACTCTCTGTGAGAAATTAAGTGTTCTAGAATGCAAACCATGACTTGGCATGTTTGCTTCCTTCCCTCACTCCAGACAATGGCCAGAGGAAAGGAGGACACACAGTAGTGTCTCCCGTACCACCAGCACCTCTTCTCACAGAAACTCGGGCCCCGAAGGAAGCAGGCCAGGTATTCTACCCCAGTTTTACTTGTGAGGAAGTCAGGGCTTATAAAATTGAGGGAACCTGTCCAGGAGCAAGTGACTTGCCTCCAAAGTGGCAGAGCCAGGATTCTAATGCAGGTTACGTGATCAAGGCTCAGAGGCATGGCTGCAGTGAGAACAGAGCAAAAGCTAAGAATCGGGTGGGCTCTCCAGTGGCTCAACTCCCTACCCTCTGACCCACCAGAAAGCACAGATCCCCCTGGCTCCTCTGGGTCCGTCTCCTTGCAAGGAGTTGGAAGGTCCCGAGCTTCTATACCAGGTGAACCCAGAATTCCCTCTTGGTGTAAGCAGTCTCTGCATCTGGCCACAGCCCATCACTCAGAAGTGCTCGATAATTATCTGTTGAGTAACTGAGATCCCAACTCTTTCTAGAACATGCAGAAAGCATTAATGTAAAAGACATGGGGACGTAAATATGGAAGATGGAGGTCGATTGATGTGAAAGACTCACTAAGTTACCGCTCTGAAGTTTTTTCTTTGTTATTTTTTTAATCTATTATCCTCCCTTCCTTTACTATACATGGGCACTGGTGGTTTGAATGAGAAATATCCCATTATAGGCTTATGTATTTGAGTACTTGGTCCCCAGTTGGTGGTGCTTTTTGGAAAGGTTGTGGAACCTTTAAGAGGCAAAGCCTTGCTGGAGGAAGACATCACCGAGGGAGGGCTTTGATTGTTTATATTAGCGGTTTTCAACCTGTGGGGAGCGATCTCTTTGGAGGGGACCACATAACAAATATCCTGCATATCAGATATTTACACTGTGATTCATAACAGTAGCAAGGTTACAGTTACGAAGTAGCAATAAAGTAATATTATGGTTAGTGGTCACCACGATATGAGGAAGTGTTTTAAAGGCTCACATCATTAGGAAAGTTGAGAATCTCTGTTTATACCTTTGCCCTACTTCTTGTTCTATCTGTGCTCCTTCCTGTTTGCAGATGAGATGTGATCAGCCCGCTTCCTGCTTCTGCTGCCAAGAAGTAGGAACTGCTGTTATCCCAGTTATTAGGTCTGAAAACAGAGACCAAGAACTTAAATAGCTTCTTCGAAGTTGCTTAGTGATGGGGCTGGGCTGGCAATATGGTTAAGTGTGTAAAGAAGCTTGCTGCCAAACTTGAAGACTTGAGTTCAATTCCCATGCCTCACATGGTAGAAAGCAAGAGCTGACTCCCACAAGTTGTCCTCTGACCTCCCCACGTGTTCTGTGGTGACACCCACATGCACATACTACATATGAAAATTTAAAAGGAAAGAGGTAGGGCCCTGATTTACACGTAGGAGTCAAACTTCAGAAGAAAAGGATAGAACCTTGTTCGGCCCCAAATAGCTCCCAGATGACAAGCTAAGATGTGTATGCAGTCAAAGTCAGATAGAAAGCAGACCTGGGAAACACACAAGGGCAAGTTGAAGCACTATTCCTTTGCCATGTCCCTATTGCTATTGGCGTTGCTTCTCTGTCCCTTGAGAGGTAATGAGCTGTTTTTCAAGGACTATACGAGGTCAGGAATGGTGGTGGATGGTGCACATCTTTGATCCCAGCACTCAACAAACAGATACAGGCAAACGTCTGCGAGTTCTAGGCTAGTGTGGTAGTTTGAATGAAAATGGCCCCCAATGCTCATAAGGAGTGGCACTATTGGGAGGTGCCTTGTTTGAGGAAGTGTGTCACTGGGGTGGGTTTTGAGGTTTCAAATGCACAAGCCAGGCCTAGTGTCACTCTCTCTCCCTGCTGTTGACAGATCAAGATGCAGAACTCTTGGTTTCTTCTCCAGCACCAGGTCTGCTTGCACACTGCCATGCTTCCCATCATGATGGTAATGGACTGAACCTCTAAACTGTAAGTCAGCCCCAAATAAATGTTTTCCATGATAAGAGTTGCTATGATCATTGTGCCACTTCACAGCAATAGAAATCCTAACTAAGACAGCTAGCCTGGTCTACTCGCTGAGTTCTAGGTTAGCCAAAGCTACACAGTGAGACCTTGTCTAAGGAAAAAACAAAAAGCTTATACAGAACTACAGCATTGATAAAGGTGGCAAAGGTTGCTGTTATATGAAATTGAGACATCAGCATACCCACCCGTTTCCACTTGCTATGAGATGCCAGAGAGAAGAAGACCAGAGAAGCCTCCCATTTCTGGTCCTTTGGTGCCCAAAGAGCAACCTAGTAGGCTGAGCCCTATAGTCCTGTATTGATCTCTCTATTCAACCTCAGCTCATTTTCACCACTTGCTCCCAACTAAGCAACTAAATCAAAAGCTGGTCTCAGTGCCAATTTGATAAGCCACCCTGACTAGACAGCTGTGCAACATCCTTCACAGCAGATCCCTTATGCGCATCTGGAGCTCTTCCTCTTCATCCAGTCAGTGAGTGCCACTGTAGTTATCCTGCAGTCTGAGAGGAAAGGAGAATTACCAGAGCCTTGGAGGGCAGGGCAGAGTGAAAGGCTGGTCAGTGGGCACAAGGACCACTGGACAGGAGAAAGAGCTAGCTATTGGTGGGTTGCTATGATGGGTTGCTATGGTGGACAACAGTTTCCTGGGCATCAAAATAACTAGTCAAAAGGATCTTGGATGTTCCTAGCAAAAAGAAATGATGTATGCCAGTTATCTTGAGTTGATCCTTACATATTCAATATATATGTATTGAAATGTCTTATTAATATGCAATTACTGTGTGTCAATTTAAATGTATTAATGACAATTTTCTTGCTATTACCATTGATGTAATTAAAAGTCTTCACACATTTCAATATCTTTGAGCTAATTTCCTGATCTCAACTAATTGCTATCACAAACAAATAAATATTTAATTCATACTACAGGCCATACACATGATGTGTAGTGTATTTAATATTCCAACCAGACAGATCAGTAAAAGTATTGTCTCAATATCTTACTGATGATCTATGTTTAGTGAGATGATGTTGGAATCAAATGGGCAGTAGGTGACTGGACCAGGATAGGAGCTCAGGTGTTTGTACCCAGTAGTCTCTTTCTTCTTCAATTCATCTTCCAGGCTGATTTGGAAGGGAGGGATCAAGATAATTCTGAGAAAGTAGACATAGGATAGACATTTTAGCCTTCTACTGGTGCATAATGAATCACCACAGACTTATAGAAAATGTTGCCTCATGGTTCCATGACCCCAAATCTAGGCAAAATCTACCCACAAGGCCAAAATCAAGATGACAGCTGCCTGGGGTCTTTTAGGAGACTTGGGGAAAGTTTGTCTCCAAGATCAACAAGGTTATTGGCAAAACCTATCTCCTCCTTCCACTTCTAATGGAGGTCCCGGGTTCTTGCTGATTGTCAGCTCCTCCAGCCCACACAAATCCCTCCTCTCGTGGTCCCCTCCATTTCAAGCCAGCAAGGGTTCATCAAGCCTTCCTCTCCCTCCGGTGTCCCTGAGTTTTCCTCCAGCAGTCTCCGGCTTCTTCCTCTGCTGGCAGCTGGAAGGATACTGTTGCTTTCAGGGGCTCCCGGGATTGTGTTGGAACTACCTGGATGATCCGACTACTGCCCCAGCCTTACTTCAAGTGCAACAAATGGCAGAACCATAAGGGAAGAAGCCTCCACACTCAGATCTCTGAACATAGGCTTAGTGCAGTGGGTGCACAGCACCTGCCACTCCCTTCCCCATCTGCCCTCACACAATGCCCTTTGGAACACAAGACAGAGAAGTCAGTTCCATTTGGAAGCAGAGTTGGCTCTTCTAAGAGAAGATGACACCCAGTCCAGGAGAAGGCCTGGGATGCTCGTCACTCACATCAGCTCTCAGAGCTTGTTTCATTATATGTACAAGTTGTAACTGTTGGGGCAAGATATCCTTCTGGTGTGTTATAGAAATCCTTCCCCTCTGCTGTGCAGGAAGCTGTGTGGTGGTGAAGGTGCTGGGAACCCCTTCAGGCAGGTGGCTCTGGGCTGGAAGGAATAACCCCCTAGCCATCTGGAACCTCCACAAAGCACCCTGGGGACACTGGGTGCCCAAAGGAAAAGGGCATAAACAAAGAGGGTGTATGGTGAGGGAGAAAAGGGAGAAATAAATGCTTGCTGGAGAATTTAGCCATATCCCTACAGAGAAGTTGAAGTTCACTTTGTGCCTTCTCGGGGGCTCCCAAACTGTACTCGGTAGAAATGTGCATGATGAAATGGGCTGTTCTGCTCAGCTTCCAGTGACCCAGAGCTGATGGAGAGGCCCCAGTGGGCTGGGCTGAAATGGAGTCTGGGGAATTGGATGCACACATTCGGTTTAAAGTCAAATGCCTTGTTTGGACTCCAAGAGCTGGCCTGATGTGGTCTGTGAAGCTTGTTTGTGAGGGAGGTGAGTTAAGAGTACACTGACTGGACCTGGGCATGGCTGGGCACGGCTGAACTGGGCTGATCTGAGGCAGGCTGGATGGAACACACACGGATGAGTTGGAATGGTTCAAGGGTGGGTTGATTTGGGACAGTGTTAGGCTGAAGGGAGGACAGGCCAGGATGGAGATTCTTTAGCGTCTAATTTCAAAGACAGAAGTCACTCTGGATAGTTCAAGTGGAAATAATGTAGTAACAGTATTAAATGGCTTGCAGAAATATTTGGAAAGCTGAAGAAACAGACTCTAGGCTGCATCTTCGGGAGCAGCTCCTGAAGCTGGGCTGCAGAAATGGACCACCAAGGCAGACGCTCCTGGTGCAAGCATCAGGAAGCCATCTGCCAAGCCTGGAAGCCGATGGCCCAACTCTTCAGGCTCCTCAGCATGTCCACGCCAGCCAGATGCACATTTCACTGTGAAAGCTCCAACAGCTTTCACCTCCAGGACGGGAATTGTGACAAGGAAATTCTTTGGATAGATAGCACAAAACTGTGGAGATGGAGATACTCCTAATTGCAAAAGCTGGGTGGCAGGGACACAGAAGTGTGCACACGCCTCTCCAAAGGAAATATGCACTTACATCTACAAACACCTTTTGAATGGACACCTCCCTCCTGTGGCTCCGCTCATTTAGTTCACAGCTGAATTCAAGCCTGACATGAATATGTGATGTTTGGTGAAACTTACCTCACATTCATAACCCTAACGACAGGGCAGTGTGGGAAACACAGCTTTTGGGCTTTTCAGTATGTGTGGAATCCAAGCTCATCAGAAGGAGGAAAGTGTGAGGTTGGACTGTGCAGGGGCTGGGCCAGGAAGGTTCCGGATATGCATGGTTGGCTGGCTGAGCTAGGTTAGGTGCGGCAGCAGTGGGTTAGAGATGTTCCATGTGAGAGTCAACCGTGAGGCTGACACTTGGACACTGGTGCCCAGCCCTTTGAGTCAAATAGAGCGTCTTATTCAGCTAGCTAGGGAGGTAGCACTCAGAGGATAACCATACTGAAGATAGTGACCTTCCTCAACCTGGCTTTCTACTCCCTAGTTCCAAGCCCATGAGATCTTCATTCAAGCCAGACCTGTCCCTGTACTTGGACAGTTCCAATGTGTAGCTCAATCACCTCTGCCTTCCTTAAAATGACATTTATGTTATCAAGAGTCTTAGGAAATAAATTCCAAGCAGGAAAACTTCCAGGATGTATTGTCTCAGGGCAAAACAAACCCAGTCAGGATATCAGAGCCAGATGCCCCCCTCTCTCCACCTCTGTGGGAGGGATTGTGGATTTGATGGAATTCAGGGCCAGTTCCGGAGTCCCACAGGTGCCGTGCTCACTGAGCCAAGGAAAACGGGTGCTGGCAAGCGTGCATGTTTATCCACACCCAAAATACTGCATGTACTGCCTGTAAGCTCAGGGCTTTCCAATCAGCAGGGGATCTCCAGCTGATGCATACATTTCAGAAGAGAGCTGTATTCTGAATGCCTACTCTAACTACAAAAGCTCATTTGAATTGTATAGTAGCTGGGTCTGGATAATGTGAGTATATGATTGTTTCTATTTACAACATTTTTAATAATAAAGTGTTTGGGGGGGTTGTTTTTAGAAAAGTAAGACAGCAGTGCCTTATAACATGTCCAGAGAGACAGGGTGCCTTGCTCAACAACACCCTGCAAATCTAGGATTAACGTTTTGTTGCTGTTGTTTATGTAAACATATATGTATATATCCTTGACTGAATCTAGTCCACAAGGTACGTATTTTTTCTCATCTTATTTGTGGTGGTAGCCTAAGCATATAGAATATGACACAGTGGGCATTTAATATACATTTATTCAAGTAAATTTACCAAATTAATGAATGACATTCGTGCCTCAGAGAATTATTTATATCCTCAATGGTCACGCACGAAGATGTACATAAGCACTCATGCTCACAAGCGTGCACATACACACACACACACATACACACATACACAAAGTCCCAGTATCTTGAAGTCCCATCTCTGCTCCCTGGAGTAGACTGGACCAGATTGTAGGTTCATGCTTTTTCTAACTTACTGGCTCAGGGTCTAGAGAAAAGGCCTCTGGACTCAAATCTGTGAGCGTGCCTGCCACAGGCCAGGTGTGGTGAATAGACAATTGCCATCCCCCATCTGCCTTCATGTAGATGTTCTTTGGAGATAGAATGGAAAGGTCAGTTCCAGCTAGAAACAAAGCCTGGTTTCCAAGAAAGGATGACAAGTCAAGAGGACTGCCCTTTCCTGAGATCAATCCTCAGAATGTCGCCCTGAGATGGAAGAGTCATCATCCATCTTGGTCTTAAGGAAACTAAGGCTCCTAAGGAAGTCACTGAATTGCCCAAGGTCGCATGGCTAGTCAACACAAAGCCTGAATCAGAAATGATCCAGTTTAGATGATTCCAGAGTCCATGGGCATCAGTGACTCACAGCCCCTGGAGGCCACGGAATGTCATCTCTCCTCCATACCCGGTCTCTGTGAAGGACAGGGACACATCCTTTCTTCCCTCCATCCTGCCTCTGTTCTCAAGCAGGGTCAGCACATGGTGGGGGTAGGAGGACATTGCCAGCTGTCTCCGACCAATATTGACTGACAGAGTGACTATTGTAAATGCTATGGTGTTGTATAATCAGTAGGAAAATGTGACTGTGTCCCCAGAGATGCCAATGGCATTTTGGAGCAAATCCTATCCTTGGTTTTCTGGGCCTGCTCAGTTGAAATGTCTAAGTGACTGGGATGGGCTAGGGAGCTGTGGTACACAGGACCTAGGCAGGCCACTTGCTGTTCTAG
>LOEQ01000317.1:155701-165725 GCA_001685075.1 Bramus lutescens | reverse complement strand
GAGCCACCATGTGGTTGCTGGGAATTGAACTCAGGACTTTTGGAAGAGCAGGCGATGCTCTTAACCACTGAGTCATCTCTCCAGCCCCCCGGATGCCCTTCTTTAGGGAAAATGCAACTACACTTACAGAACATATGTCGGAGGCTTCGCATTACAGTGCTATCAAGTTGGAACTCAGAAAGTGTCAAAGTTTGAAGCATTTTAGATGTTCACATTAGAGTTATTCATTTGTTGAAGTCTATATAAATAGTCTAAAAGCCAAAAACCTCCAAAGTCTAAAGATTAAACAATATTAGGCATACATTTTACAGGAGGAAACATAAAAACCAAGAGGAAGGAAAGGGGACAGTAAAGTGGGCAATGGGAGGGAAATAATATGGTTACATTTACCATAGAACAAAGATCACCATAGACCCAATGGAAGACCAGGATCAGGCAAGATGATGAAGGAGACAGGAGTGTTGAGCAAGAAGATGGAGGTCAGAGAGAGAGATGGGGTTTCAGAACAGAGGCTGAAGTCTAAGGAGAGGTTACTGGGGTGTCAACACAGGAAAAGAAAGGGATCATTTCTCTTATATGGGAAAGAAAGACCAGGTTTGAGACATGTGCCTCATTTGTTTTCCTAACACAGTTTTAGTGGCACCTGCTGGATGTCAGACTCTGTTCCAGATGTTGGGACACAGTTGTAAACACAGCAACAAAAGCCCCATCTTCCTGGTATTTTTGTGTAAGCAGGAAAAACATATAATAAGCAAGAAAAATGTATAATATATTAGATAAAGGCTATATAAAAATTCAAAAGCCAAGCCTGTTAGTGCAAGCTTGAAATGCCAAATATTTGTGAAACCGAGGCAGGAGCATCCAAAGTTCAATGCCTGCCTCGGCTACAGGGTGAGGTCAAAGCCAGTCTGGGCAACTTAATGAGGATGCATCTAGAAATAAAAAGTAAGAAGAAAGTTGAGGTGTAGCTCAACAGCAGAGGGCTTGCCTGCTGTGTGCGAGGCCCGAGGTTCAATTGCTAGCACTGCTCCACCAAAATAAAAAGAATTCCAAGATGTTGGAGCGGATACAAAAGGAAAATTAGCACTAAAATTATGGGTATGATGGTGACTTAAGGCCTCGCCAATTGAGTACCTTTTTATGTAAGAAAGTGAGCCCACAGGTATCTGGTAGATCAACCCAGGCAAAGAACTGGCCCCCAAAGACCCTTCCTGAGCCGCCAGCTTGCTGTGGAGAGTGCGCTGCTGGGTGGAGCATCCGAAGTTATTAGTGTCTCCTCATGCACAGAGAAAACCCCGCGACTGCACACTATCACAGGCACTCATTCCTAAAGCTAAATTCTAGGCTACAGCAGTGGTGCTAACCCCTAAATTCCACAGTCCCTAGCCCTCTGATGCAGGAGAAGGGCTGACTTTGCACAACCCTGCCTTCCAGGCTTCTATCAATAAATAACACATCACATGGGATATGGATTTTTTCCTTCATAATTAACCTTTATTCATTCCTTCCTTTATTTCACCCAACACCCTCTTATGTATTAATTCATTTATTCGTTGTCTTCCTTGTTTGGTTGCTTATTCCTTTCTGCCCTCATTACTCATTCATGAACTGATTCCCTAATTTTCCTACCTTGTGACTTTTATTTCATAAGTAAATAGGAGTGCTCAGTTTTCCATACAAGGCTTGCATCTTAGCTCAGAGATGCAAGCATGGGGCACACACATATATTACAGCGGTCACATCAGCATCCGTTCATCCTAAGGCTAGCCTGTAGATCATGCTCCTAATGTAGATTCTCTCAACCGTTTATTTATGCAAACTCAGTCATTTTTATGGCATTTGCCAAATTTCTACCAATCCAAAAACATGGGTCTGACATGTTTCAGGAGACAAGGGATGGGGAACGAGATAATTGAGATAAGTTATGCCAGTCCTTGTCTTCCGTCCATCCATCCATCCATCCATCCATCCATCCATCCATCCATCCATCATCCATCCATCCATCCATCATCCATCATCCATCCATCCATATCCATCCATCCATCCATCATCCATCATCCATCCATCCATCATCCATCATCCATCCATCATCCATCCATCCATCTACCCATCCACCCATCCATCCATCCATCCATCCATCCATCCATCCATCCATCCATTCTCTCATCCAGTCACTCTCATAGACCTCTACTGGCATTGCTCAATACCAATTCCTGAACTGGGTTGCTTTACCCAAAATGACTTGGGGATAGCATTCAAATGCAACTGGACCTCAAAGGTTGAACACAATTTCAGGCTTTGTGAAGAAGAAATGCAGTCCAGACAGCTGATGGCATAGATGGATTGGGGTATGGGGTCCACAAACACCACATCGGCGGCTGAGTAAGAAAATCACCCAGGGCAGTAGCTAATGGCACTGCTTTGAGAGTGCTCAAGGCAAATTTCAGTGGGCTTGACTGCCAAGCTAAAGAATTTTCTCTGCCCCAAGGAAGACTTGACGTGGCCTCTCATTTCCCATTGTAAGGAGGCTCTGGAGCAAGCAGGCACCAAAGTGTCAGGTTGATTGTTCCTGATGCAGTATGATTTCCTGTCCCTGTCTCCTCCACCCAGAAGAAAAATGCTCCAAAAGGTGGGTAAGATTCCCCACTGGCCCTACACCCCTCACGGTTGTGACAAAGCTCCATGACAGCTTTCATGCCAAATGATTCAAAACTATATAGATGAAATTTTCCTCCCCTAAGTAAAGACACTGGTAGAATTGGAAGGGAAGTGTTTAAAGATAGGAACCTAGCTGTGCTAGCACCCAGCAGAGCATCCAGAGATCAGGGACCCTGGGGGGCTGGAGAGAGGCAGAAGCCAAGTATGGGCCCCTGGGTGCCTGGACGCACATTCCATGTCATGAAGCCAGCTAATCTCGAATGCCACTGTTCTAGTCACAAGCTGAAGCAAGACAAGGACAAAGGGGCTTGAGCCTGACTCTGAGTGCCCAAGCTGAGATCCCAAGCCTTCTCTTAGCCCTTAGAAGGTGGTAGAATTTGCACCTAAGTCTCAGGTCTCCAGAGGACAGCAGAGCCTTCTGGCTAGGCAGAAAGCACAACAAACATCAAACAAGAACAAAAATAATAGGCGCCACTCAACACTTACTTGCTCGTATGTAAACACATCTGACTAATAACATACTTTCACAATCAGGCTCTCATTTTATCTTCAAAAACCTGAGGGGACAGACTAATATGTGTGAGGGATAGAGTATAAACCCAGCTTTACATTCAAGCCCAAATAAGTCCTTAGGGGTCCATTGCATCAGACTCCCAAATGAAAGGGTGCAGCTTTGTTTTTCCGGGAAGATGGTGTTTTGAATACAAATAGCAGTGAGTGGTCTCATAGGTGGAATGTGCTATCGGAAACTCTAGTCTCTTCCATATCCACTTGGACCTGTAGAGAAGGTAAGGCTGGACTAAGCCAAGGCTGAACCTCCTAACTGTAGCCCAGGCTGTTTCCACTTTATCAACCCTAACGCTGACCTTGAGCAAGGCACTCCCCATGATTGCAGCCTCCCCATGGGTGGTGGGAACATATAGGGCAGGTGGCTTTGAAGGCCACTTTTGCTGGAACAGATTTGAGGACAGAGTATGAAGGTAAGAGATCAGGAAGTCCCAGGGCTCCATGGGTGGAGTAGTCTAGCTATGGACAGGGGCAGAGGGCACTGAAGCAGCCCTTTACCGACTTCGTGGGCAAGGCCCACTGCCCTCCACTTCCTCCTCCAGCTGGAGGGTCTCCTCCACTTCCAGGCCTTGTTGACTTTTGAATTTACAAGGTGTGTGGGTCGCTAAGACCTGGGATGACTGCACCCTGGGGCCAGACCCACCTTGGGAAAGCATCCTTTTATCCAGCCCCACAGAAGGAGGTGGAGACACAATCTGGGGTCTCCTAATGCTGCCTCGAAGTGACAGAGAATACCAAAAAGAAGGCAGACGAGAGAAATGAAAGACCTGCTCCATTCTGGAAAGGACAGTGAGAAGCCATGAACAGCACCACAATTTCATCCTGAAGCCCTGAGTTCCTGACTATGGACTGGTTCTGCTGAGGGGGTGAAAGCTCAGGTGGGTGAGGAGCTTTATGGTGTTTACTTGGTTTATTGGCTCTGGGGAAGAGGATGTGAGGCCCCATGTGGTTTTCTGAAGATAGGACCCTGCAAGAAAAGGCAAGATTTATGACTTCCGGAAAAAATCCTCAAGGTTACCAGGCTGGGCATGGTCAACTCTCCTTAGCTGTGTGGGCTTAAGGGAGGGGACCAAGAGGAAAAATATCAAGCTCTCTTTCAATGTTTCTCCAGGGGCAGCTCCTGGATGGTACTCGGATTCCTCTACCACATTAACAAAGCCGGACTGAGGTCAGAAGAGCCCCTGCTCTGAAGGATCCACACCAAACCCAGTTCTGGCTCCCACACTGGGACCCTTTCTCTCTGGGCAGCTCTCACTAGAGTGCCTTGTGAGGCCCGGTGGGGAAATACCTGAGTCACCCTGGGTAGGGTGGCGGCCTGTAGTCACCCGTGTGCCACCCCAGGCAGGCCTGGAACAATAACTACCCATCCTGCCCAGTGAGGTGACCAGGCAACCTCTAGCACATGACCACAACAAGGGTGCTTGACCTCTCAGAAAATGCCTACCCCACCACGCCTGTGAACACCGGCCCTGGCCAAGTGCTTCTAGAAACAAATGTTTCGCTGACAACCCTACTTCACAGGCACAAGAGGCTGGTTCCTGACACGGCCTCCCAGTCTTCAGTGGCCCCTGTTAGCAGGATAGATTGTGTTTCTGGGCTTAATTAAGGCACAGACCATAAATATTCATGTAGCCAAATGAGCCTGGCTCACAAGTGCAGCTGCTTCCCGCTTGGGGAAAATTAACATTGTTTTCCAGCAGAGAGTAATGAGGCTGCGTACTACAGAGGAAGCTTTTCAACAGCCTCTTTAGGACAGAAAGGGAAGGCCACACTCAGAGGCCCTGCACCCCGGGGGATTGTCCTGGCCTCCACAGAGCCCTCTGCTTCCCCTGTCTGGCTCAGCAGGCTCCTGTGAAGGGGGGCATTCACTAGGGTGCTTGCCAGAGCAGGACTCTCCTAGCTGTCAAGAGAACTCGGTTTGGCAAAACGTTGCTGAAGGTCTAAATCCACCTGCCACCTCTCATGTTGGGAAGCGTTCCTGGGACCTGGTCATGCTTGTTTGTTTCAGTTTTGGCTAAAGAGTTGAACCACTGTGTGGTGGGCTTCTTTAACCTGCAAAGCCTGAAATGTTGACCACTAGGCCTTGCGTAGAGAATCTGCTGTCTACTAGAACCATCTAAAACCACCTCAAGCCGGACACTTGCTATTCTTACTAAAAGTCTCATGTTTGGGCTGGCAAGATGACCCCATAGGTAAAGGTCCTTTACCACACAGGCCCGCTGACTTGAGTTCAATCCTCAGAGCCCGGGGTGGAAGAAGAGAACCAGCTTTCAAAAGCTGTCCTCTGACTTCCACATGCAAGCCACGGCATGTGCATGTGCATGCCCATGCATGCAAGCACACACACATCATCATCCTAGTCATAAATAACACTAGGGATATATGGATAGAAGTCCCATCATTTCGATCTCTCTGGGGTCCTAGACGTTGAGAGTTGTTTGACCTTGTGGATGTATGATCTTGTGTGCACATCCTGAAACCCAAGTGCTGCCTCTAAGCTGCCCTCCCTAAGCTGTGACCATCAACAAGGTACTCCCCTTCCTCCTTGCTAACTAGAAAGTGTGTGTTAAGTAAATGGAATCATTTTCCATTATTTCAGAGTCTGCAAGGTGCAGGATCCTAACCGCTATAAAAACCAACTCATCAGATCTTAGAATCTTAGTTTCAACATGAGGACCCTTCTCCTCATTTCTGATACTGGGCTAAATGCTTTCCATACATTGTCTCACTGAAACCCCAAAGTAAGTTGGAGTGGGGGTTACTGGCAATATTTATGAAGTATATATTACAACATGAAATTTATAAGTGATATGATTATAAACTATGATATTTAAAAAGTGGGACTTTGAAATATTAGGAGCCTCACCTGCAGTTTGGTCACTGGGAATGGACTGCAGTCAGAACCCAAGCCTGTCACTCAAAACCATCTCAACACAAAAAGCCATCTCCTCCCCCACCCCTGAGTATTCACACCGGGATCTGTTCTTGTAGTCACCAGTTCGCTCCTAATTTGAGCTGGCTCTTCCCATCTCTGTAAAGCCCAGCAGAACACAGACCTTCTCGGGGTCATCGTCCAACTCTCTGGGAGTCAGCAGCAGGCTGAGCCCCGAGCATTTGCAGCAGACTAGATCTGGGCAGAAATCTCCTGTTTCTGTCAAGACACTCCTCCATGAACCCCTCCCCATGCCCAAAGCTCCCAGGGTTTCTGCCTGAACAACCTGTCCTTGAGCCAGGCCAGCAATAACCCCAGGACTCTCTAAGGCTTCCATTCTTTCTGCTGGAGGTCAGCATGCCTTGGGATCTGCTCTCTCTTCTTGCAGTTCTGTGGCATAATGAAGCTCCGCAAAGCCTTGCACTGTAATTGTCCTCATGGCCAATGCCTCTTGTAAGATGATGGACTGGGGACCCATAGAGAGGAGGAATAGACTGTCAATGAGAGGAAGAGATGCCTACAGAGAAGCCCTGTGTGCCAGGAACCTGAGAGCCCTTCAGCCCCTTTCTCCTCACATGGGTCCAGAGCAGGCATCTGGAGCTGCTGCAGACACTCTGACTAGCTGGCGGCCCCCAAGACAAGGAGAAAGCTGTAGAAACAAATCCCATGTGCCAGTTTCACATGCACCCTGAACAGGTATTTTGATCCCTGGGCAGGCTGGACGTCCTGGGGATCAGGCTGGACCAAGGACTGTGTGGGGAAGGCCCCTAGCCTAGCTCCAGCAGCCCTAAGAGGCCAGCTCATATCCTTTCAGAGAGTGGAAAAGGAAACACTGGGCCCTTTTACAGGGTTTCTTGTGTGTGTCGAGCAGCCTCTGAGGATGGCCAAGCTGCCACGGATGGAAGAAACCGTTTATTTTTCCTGTGAACTGCTCTGGAGCCTTTCAAAGGTGTGAAGTTCCAGGGCCTGCAAATGCTGACTCCACTGGCTGCAGAGAGCCAGCCCTCCCTGGGCCTCAGCCCCTCCACCCCCTCCCAAAGCCCCAGCCTCTTCATGTACTACGGGAACTCCCCCAGGCCCATCTGGCCTCTCCTGTGCTGAAAGACCGCAGAGTGACAGGCCAGAAACCTGATTCAGTGTTTATTCACTAAACACTGAGAGGGCCCTCCTGAGTCTCCTCCCCACCCAAAGCCTCTGCTACTTCAAGGAGGAGTGGGGGATGGCACTGACCATCTCCCATGCTCAGCATACCTGGTATACTTGCCCCAGGAGATTAGCCACAAGGAGAAGCATCCAGGCTGGCCCGGAAGCAACTGGTAAAACACAAAGAAAGAACAGCCACTAAAGTGGCCTCAGCGGACAGAAGAACCCCAAGTCCTGTGGATTCTGGTAAGGACTCTGCGTACCTCCTCCCATGACAAGGCTGAGAGATTCTACAAGACTCCTGCCCAAGAGTTGTACCATGTTGTAATCCTGCAGGCCTATAGCAGCAGAAGGGATCTCAGGCTGAAGCGAAGGGCTGTCTGTATTTCTAACTCCGCCCTGGCCTGAGTTCTGCAGCTCAAATATGATGGGCAGCTGCGCCCACAGAATGACTGGTTGTTCCCTCAGGCAGCCACCCAGGAAGCGGCACTGGGGCTGTGTTTTCCGTTTCACTTGAGACGGGTTTTCGGCATAGCCCAGGCTGGCCTCCAAGTTGTGGTAATTCTTCTCTCTCAGCTTGCTAAATGCTGGGATTGCAGCATGAACTTCTATGTCCAGCTTCACAGTTACTAAGGAAACATCTGAACTGGTCCTGTTTTCTGCTCTTTTCTGCTCCCTTCTCTTCGTTCCATGCTTGTAACACACCAGACTGCTGGGTGGTGCTGATGTGGTGTCTGTCTGAACCAATACTTTGCTATGGCACAGAAAATGTGGCCATTTCTCTGTGAAGGTCAGCTGTGTGGCTGAAGTGGAGGGGTTTGATCTGTGCTGGTGGTGCTCCATCTGAACTGACGGAGAGCGACCCTGTCATAGTAATCAGCCAGCCTCACCTCCCAAATTCATCTGGAATTCCAGAAAGATCACCATGAAAGGACACTTCTTACTGTCACGGACTCAAAGCCAAGCTTCGGGTCAAGGAGCCAGCCCACTACCCAGCACCTATCAGCCGCCCTTCAGGGCAACCCTCACTACTTGTATACATCTGGTGGCTGGGCTGAGCCCTGTGTTCTTGCCCCATGGCCTGTCAGGGCTGCCATGGCCCTGCCCACTCTCACGCATCTTTGGCTAACTGCTGTTGTGACAGGCCCACTGACTTCCAATGGGACCATGACAGAGAGCCCTTGCCACCACCCCATTCACCGTGTGCACCCCCTCCTTGGCCTTCTAGGCCTATAGTGACAGGGGCTTGCTCACAAATGGGGCATTGTCCTTGTCCCTTAGTAAAGGCCATCCCCTTTCCTCAGCCCTACTGTTTCTAACCCCAAAATCGGCCTGGGTGGCCCCGGTAAGCTGTTTACGGAGCACAGTGTCACCCAGTGCTGTGCTTCAGAATCAGGGCAGAAGACAACCTTGATATTTTCCCCTTTTACAGATAGAGAAACTGAGTCAGACAGTGTGGCCTCTTGATCCCCCAGCTGCTACGTCATTTGCTCATTTCCATGCTCCTTTCCTTGTTTCTTTATGCACTGAGCAGGCGCATGCTCCTTGTTTCACTCCATTCTACCTATACCACTGGAAAATGTGTATGGCAGCCCCAGCCAACAGTCTAGGAAGTTTGGGGTCGTGGTTTTTCTGTTTAGCGTCGGAAATCAAAAGTGAGAGCCATGAAAACAGCAATTTTGGGTTGAGCGGCCTCTGAAATAAATAGGAGCACCGGCCTGGCTGATCGGAAATGCAACTCCTAAGAAGGAAACAAAGGCAGATGGTTCGCTTCCTGTTTCTAATATTTTCACTCCCACACTGAGATTATTTAATGCAACTTCCTACTCGTGGGTGGGCTTATTAGGGATCAGAGAGGAATGGGGACTTGCCCGGAGGCACACAGCACATAGGCAAGGCCGGGCTGTGCACTAGGAACCTTCTGTCTTGCGCTTCTCTGGGGTTTTCAGTTTTGGGAAACTCTCGGCTCCATCGAAATAGTATCCTTAGACGCCGAGGAGTACTGCGATTTCATCGGCTGTGAGGATTTCCAATCTCTAAACTAAGTGGCTTGTTAAGAAAAACATTTGAAATTGGCAAATACTAAAAATAAATAAAGGGGGATTACTTCCCCCTATTTGATATGTAGGACACTGACTGATGTCTCGGGATTTCTGGCCCATGTTCCTGTCTCCATATGGAGTCTTGAGATGCTGGTAATGAATCTGAGGGCCCAGGACTTCAATAAAGCCAGAGGAAAGCCCAAATGTCCCTGTCCTTAGGCAGAGGATCCACATCCAAGCTGTTTGTCTTTGGCTAGTTCTTTGATAGTACCCTGGGATGGACTTCCTAGGAAGCCAGTGTTTTCTAAACTTTCAGGGTACCTCTGAAGCTGCCTGTGGTTTGCTTGTAGTTTGTCCCTCAGAAACGTAATAGAATCCCGAAAGTTACTTCTCTTCTTGATATCTGAACACCTCCTCCACTGTGCCATCCCCTGCAGGGATTTATGGCTTGGTGAGGAGCCTCGGTGTCTCCCTGATGGGAATTCCACCATCAACTCATTACCAAAGCTTCCTCATCAACCTGGCTTCAATCGCCTCCAAGCCTGATAACCATCAGAGGCCGTTCATCCCTGGCAAATTATCTAATCCACATGTTGTTCAATTTGTGTAAACCCTAGCCCACGAGGATCATAAAATAAATAAGCATGAAATGGTTTATAGTTTCCAATCTCCTTTCACCTAG
>LOEQ01000317.1:134098-144901 GCA_001685075.1 Bramus lutescens | reverse complement strand
GCTAGCCGTGTGGGAGCTGGGCGGGACGAAAAGCAGGGCCTGCTCCCCTCATTACTACAAGTCCCTAGGTGTGTTAGTTATGTTTGTGTATGGACAAAGAATGTCCTCCATTGGCTCTGGTGTTTGACGACTTGGTTCCCCAGTTGGTAGCACTGTCTGGGGACATTATGAACCTTTAGGAACTGTGGCCTTGTGGGAGAAGTATGACACTGGAGACAGACTTTGAAGGTTCAGTTTGCTTTCACAGCTTCCCAAGTAATGAAATGTGATTAGTCTGTTTTGTGCTCCAGCTATGCCAAGTCTCCTTCAGCAATATGGACTCCTCTTCTGGAACCCTATGCCAAAACAAACTCTTTCTTTCATGAGTTGCTTTGGGTCATTGTTTGTTTGCACAGCAACAGAAGTCTCAACTACACTGTGACAAAACACCCCATAAAAAGCAGCTTCAGGAAGGGAGGGTCTGCTTTGGCTAATGTCTTGAGCATACTGTTTATCGTGGCCTGGAAGCAACTCTAGCTGTGGCAGAGGAGTGCGAGGTGGCTAGTGACATTGTTTCTGCAGTCGGGAAGAGGTGACATTGTTTCCATTGCTGTAGAAAGTCTTACAGCTGGTGGTTACCCACCCACTGGGGTGTGGTCTCTTATACTATATATGCCGATGTAGAGCATGTGTCCTCTCTCTTTTCCGGCCATTCTGTTCGTGGATTTTGGTTTCTGATCTCCATTAAAGCAGAGGATTCGGATTTGTGAGTCTACCCCTAAATAAATAACCATCTACTTCTCAATTCTGAGCTAGTGTGGGATTTCTTATAAGTCTCCTTCTTCATTTCCATAGTCAGGTAGCGGAGACATTGTTTCCCAATCAGGAAGCAGAGATATGAATGATGAAGCTCAATTCACTCTCTCCTTTTTTTTTTCTTTTTTTTTTTGCCCTTTCTCTCAGCCAGGCTCTCAGTCCATCAGAGGATGCTTCCCAGTTAGGCAGGGTCTTCCTTCCTCAGGTGACCCTCTTGGAAAACACAGATACTCCTAGAGGTATGTCTCCTAGGTGACTCCAAATCCTTCCAAGATGAAGATTAACCATCATTTTTTTTTTTTTNTTTTTTTTGCCCTTTCTCTCAGCCAGGCTCTCAGTCCATCAGAGGATGCTTCCCAGTTAGGCAGGGTCTTCCTTCCTCAGGTGACCCTCTTGGAAAACACAGATACTCCTAGAGGTATGTCTCCTAGGTGACTCCAAATCCTTCCAAGATGAAGATTAACCATCATTTTTTTTTTTTTACTGAATCTCTACCAAGAGCCAGGCAGGCCTCTGTCCTGAGAATGCTACACCAAACGAATGTGCCCTGTGTGACTGTTCCTTGCCCAACTTGTTCCCAGTAGAAGTCAAAGACAAGAAGCAAAGCAAGGCATGCATGTATACATGGCATCTGAATACAGGTAAGAACCATGACTGATAAGAACAAGGGGAGCCTGGGCAGTCTAAGTGGGGTAAAGAGCCTCACCAAAGACATCTGGAAAAAGGAGAGGAGCAGGCTGATAAAATGTCTGCAGAGTCTGGATCCCTACATCCAAGTAAGGAGTCTCCTATAACCATGTGTGCCTGTGACCCCAGCATTATGGGAAGCAGAAACAGAAGTATCACTGAGGTTTTCTGGCTGCCAGCCCAGTGCCAGATTCAGTGAGAGATGCTGTCTTCGGGGAATAGATGAAGCGTATAGAAAAGGGGACCTAGCATCTTCCTTTGTACACATGGTCAAGCACATGCTCCTGCACACTCATGTGCACCTGCATCTCACACAATCCAAAAAAGCACAACTAGAGGGGAAATGTATGTCATAGATGTTACACAAGAGTCCTGAAGAAGAAATGAATTTCTGGAATTTTCAGAATCAAGTGTGTGGACCAGGAGCATCTCAGTGGCCAAGTACTGCCTGGCATCTTAAATCCACATAAGCACGAGCACAGTAAATCAAGCTTGGCTGCAGAGGCACACAGGAGCACACCATCACACAGTATTTACATAGCACAAATATAAACTAATGGCTAATTAGAAGACTCTAAGTCCCTAGTACTGCAAAAGGAAAAAAAATCCCCACAAAACATAATAAAAACCTGACATTTAATTCACAAGGTGTTTGATCCTATTATTTGTGAATGGGTAAAGTTATGATAATGTTTTTGTTCTTTTACTTTTCTCTTACTTGTCAATATAAGTAAAATTATCATCAAATGTTTATATCACAATCACATTCATTTGCCAGTTACCCAGAAGCTATGAATATAAAATTAGTGAAGTTAATCTGTAAAAGTTAACTAACTACATGAAATTCATAGTAAAGATAAAGACAGTTTATAAACTTATATGTAAATACATAAATATAAAATACTTTGATTCATAGGTAATATAAATATATATTTTCATTTTTATTTATTTTATATCAGTAAAATTTATAGCAAATGTGTATACATGCACACTTTAAGAGATAATTTTAAACTTTGTTGTCATCAATTTCATCATTATTATTTTTATACATAATTAAATATAGCTTCTACATTGATACAGTAATTAATTCAGACCAAATTCTGCTGTCTCATACAACCAGAAACTAATCAATAAGAGTAACAACAAAATGTATCTGCCTGAAGTCATTAGAGAACTATTGGCAATAAGGCCTTGTTTTCAAATCATGCATACACTTGAAAAAAATCATGATTAGTACATTTAATAAATTAACAACTGGAAAACTTATATGGAGGGGTAAAACCAACTAATAGAATTTATAGACCAGAAATTAAAATCTCTGAATTGTAGGATTTGGCATATCAATGAACCAGATTAATGGCAAATTAGAAATAGTTAAAGATGGAATTAGTGAATTAAAAGAAAAGTTAAAAACAACTAACCAGAGTAGTGTACTGAAGAAAAGGCAATATAATATACAGGAAATATATATATGAATATATGATTAATTTAGTATGCTTATAAGTCTAATTCAAAATGAAAAAAAGAAAGAAAATAGAATAAGAACAGTATCTAAAAAGATAATAGACAGGAACATTTTAGAATTATCCATCAAATCTCAGAATCAATCAAATTTGCTCAGTTTGACAAAGCCCAGACAAGATTAATTTATAATAAGTTGCAGTTTAATTTGAGTGAACCACTAAAGAACTGAAAAACAATAACAAAAAGACCTTTAAGCAAATCGATTTTTAAAATGGCTGTGCTGACCCCAAAAAGAAGCAATAACTAGGCTGACAGAATCTCCAAGTCAGATCAGATGGAAACCATTTGAACCAATGGAAAGCAAGTCAAACTTGATGGAAGCCAAAAGACCATAGAATGACATCAAACAACTATAAGAAAGCTATCTGTTGTATAAATCTATTTCCAGGGAAAATATTCTTCAAAAAATAAAAGTAAAAACATTTTAGACAAACTTAAAGAGAATTTATTAGCAACACACCTGAACAATATGAATATTAAGGGATCTCTTAAAGAAAACAATTTTCCCAGATAAAGGTTTAGGGAGGCCGGAGGAAAGGAGGAGCACAGAAGAATGGAAGGACACATACAAAAACATTGCCTACAAAATAGCAAAGCATTGTGTACATTAGAAATATACAGAATTAAGAGATTTGAAAATAATATCATTGGAATTAAGATAAATGCTACCTAAATATTCTGAAATGTTCCTATTTTCAAGAAAATATAAAGTTATAATATGCAATGTCTGATAAGTCAACATATATTTTAATTCTCTAGATTGAATAACTAAAAAACAGTAAAAGAAAATACAACAATAAAGCCAACAGAGGAGATAAGCAAATGAATGCAAAGAAAAAGAAAAGAAGGAAAGAAAAATAGGCCTGACGCAGAAAAAGTAGAGGAAAGGTGCAGCTTCAGATCCAAATATTTCAGTGATTACATTAAAATATGAATGAACTATCACCTTGCGGTTAAAAGGAAAGACCACCTCTGAGATGATTCCATGGTAAAAGTGCATGGCTGCCACCCCTGGTGACCTGAGTTCAGTCCCTGAGTCAGAAGGAGGAAACCAACTCCCCCAAGTGATCCTTTCTTGTGTCATGCATGTGCATACAGACAATAACTGTACTAAACAAGACAAATATGAGCGAGTGTCAAAAATCAAATCAGTTATATTTGTTTATAATATAAACATAAATAAACAAAAATATTTAAAGTAGAACAATATAAAATGCAAATTTTTTAAGGGCTATAGCTGTATGCCACGTCAACACTAAGGTAAGGGATATAGGTGTATTAGTATCAAACCATGTCAACACTTAGGAAAAGGTTTGCAAGACTAATAATAATATAAGATTAATTACCTAAAATTCACCTTAATTCTAAGTAGACTATACCTGTACCAAACACTTTAAAGATGACAGATACTGATGCATTGAAAAGTTTCAAATATCTAGGAAAAATCTGAGTAAAGGTATTGTGGTGATTTGAATGTAATTGATTCCCATAATCTCATAGAGAGTGACACTATTAGGAGTTATGGCTTTGTTGGACTGAGTATGGCCTTGCTGATGGAAGTATTTCACTGTGTGTGGGGGGGTGGGCTTTGAGATTTCCTATGCTCAGGATATTGCCTAGGATCTCAGTTGACTTCCAATTGCCTGAAAGATGTCGAACTCTCAGCTACTCCTCCAGCACCATGTCTGCCTGTGTGCTGCCATTCTCCCTGGCATGATGATAATGTATGAAACCTCTGAAATTATAAGCGATTCCCTCAATTAAATGTTTTCCTTATAAGCATTGTTGTAGTCATGGTGTCTCTTCACAGCAACAGAAGCCCTAAGACAGAAGTTGGTGCCAGGGACTGGGATATTGCTGTGATAGGCTGGACCATACTTTTGTTTAGAGGAAGTTGGACTTCGTTACTTTGAGTTATGAAAGCAGTGGAATGCTTTAAGTGTTGCTTAATGGGGTATACTAATAGAAGCATGGAAAACAGTGGAGCTGATGTGATTTGATGAACTGTGGAGGGCTTGCTTAAGAGATTACAGAGGAGAATTTAAGTATGTTGCCTAGAAATTGTACTTGTGATAGTTTCATGAAGAAAGTGGCTGCTTTTTGCCCTTGTTCAAAGAGTCTGCCTGAGGCTAAAGTGAAGAGTTTTGAATAAATTTCATTGGAGAAAAAAAATCTCAAAACAGCCTAGTATAGACTGTTGTCTGGTTTTTAGTGGTTACTCTAAAGAAGATTTGTAATGAAAAGAAGCAAGCTGAGCAGGGTAAATTACAAAATGTAAAATTTAAAGAGGAAAGGACCACCTAAAAGTGGGATGAAACTAAGTTTTGTGTTCAAGGAGATAAACGCCTTAAGAAATGGAATAAAGGGAGTGGTGAACTCAGGGCAAGATCCCAGCCAGCCAAGTTTCCAAGTTGTGAATGAAAGAAAAAGCATAGAGTGGGTATGGTAGAACACATCTTTAGTCTCAGCACTGGGAAGTCCCAGACTGGCAGATCTCTGGTTTGGGCTCAGTTTGGTCTACAACGCAAGTTTCAGGACAATCAAGCTTAGGCAGTGAGGACAGAAAGCTGGTGAAGATGTAACTGAATGAGGGGGCCATGTTCCAGCCTCAGTAAGCAGCAGAACTTGGAAGCTTCAGCCATGAGGTTCTGCCTTTAGAGTTAAACATAGAAGAAATGGGTTATGGAATTTGCCTCGGTGCCTAAAGAGAGCCACTGAGGTCAGGCATGTGTCAGTGGTGTCCCTGAATGGAGGCCTAGAGAAACATTGCACAAAGCTTTGAAGTTGAAGCCTTGATTGCCTTGGAGAAACCATGATGCTAGAGATGCCAGAGCTATGGGACATCTGCCGAGGAAAGCTGCTAACAGAGAGTAGAATCAGCCCAAGAGAAAGAGTGTGTTGTGGTCAACAAAACTGAATGGAGTTGGAGATTTGAGGAGTGTTTCAGCATGTGACATGAAGATTCAGAGTTTGGAGTTTGTCCAGCTGGTTTTCGGTCCTGCTTTGGTCCAGTATTTCCTCACTATGCTCCCTTTCATACATCTTGGAATGGTAATGTATACCCCATGCCATTATATGTTGAAAGTATCTCTTCTGATTTTTGATTTTGATTTTAACAGGTGATTACAGTTAAGAGATTGTGTGAAGCTGATAAGAGACCTTGAACTTCGGACTTTAAAACATTGTTGAGACTGTGATAGACTATGGGGACTTTTGAAGTTGGACTAAATAAATTTTGCATTGTGATACTGTGACAAGTTTATGGGGCTCAGGGAGTGGAATGTGGTAGTTTCAATGTAAATGGCCCCCATAATCTCACAGGGAGTGGCATTATTATGAGATGTAGCTTTGATGGAGTTGGTATGGCTTTGGTAGAGGAAATGCATCACTGTGGGGACAGGCTTTGAGGTTTCCAATGCTTAGAATACTGCCCAGTGTCTCAGTTGACTTCCTGTTGCTTGTAAGATGTAGGACTCTCAGCTATTTCTCCAGTACCATGTCTGCCTGCATGCCATCATGCTCCCCACCATGATGATAACAGACTGAACCTCTGAAACTGAGAGCAAGGCCACTCAAGTGTTTTCTTTCTAAGAGTTGCCATGCTCATGGTATTTCTTCACAGCAATAGAAACCCAAACAGATATATAGAATCTCCACATCAAAGCCTATAAAACATTTTTAAGGGAGATTAAAAAAATTCAAAATAAATGGAGGGAAAATCCAAATTCATGGATTGAGAACTTGCATGTGGCAGAGACATCAGTTCTCTTTAATTTGATCCATGGAGTCAGTATAGCTCTAATAAAAATTCTCAGTAGCTGATTTGTGGAAATTGATATTTATTAAAATTTGCACAGAGATGCAAAGAGCCAAGAACATGTAAGTCATTCCTGAGCAAAGGGAATATGATCAGATGAATATTCTACCAGCCCACAAACTTTTACTATGAGTCTAGATAGGCTGCAGCAATTGCTATTTTGTTCTCACCCACAAAACAGGTAAGTATAGTGATGAAACAGAACTCAGAAATTGAATGTTTCTATAGGTGCTTAATTAAAAACAAGGATGATGTGGAGAACAGTGGAATAATAGTGAACTTCTTACAAATGATTCCCAATCACTTGTTTTCAGTAAGGAGAGTTAAAACCAATCCTTTCCTCACACTGTACACACCAGCTCAAACTGAATTGTAGGTCTGAAGTGAAACAGGAAAGCTACAGGATAGTAGGAAAGTATCACCACCACCTTTTGCAGGATCAAAAAGGCAAGTCATAGAGTGGGAAATACTGCAACACACATAACTTAAGAAGAACTTGCATCCATAAACTTCAGAGGAGTGCTGCTAAATAAAACTAGATGGGCCATTTAAAAGCCAAAAAAGAGATTTCGAAAATTAATTAATAAAAAAGGGAAATCCAAACAGCTAATAAAAATTTGAAAATGTGTCCAGCTTCATTAGTCCTCAGGAAAATATGAATTCAAGCCACAGTGAGAGACTATGACACCCCAATTAAATAGCAAAGTGTTGACTAAGGTTTTTGTCCCACCTGGTCCTGCAGCTGTTTAGTTCCAAAGAAACACACAAAGGCCTACAATAATTATAAACTTGTTGGCCTATTAGCTCATGCTTCTTATTAATTAACTCTTATATCTTACATTAACCAATAATTCTTGTCTGTGTTAGCCACAAGTCTCGGCACCTTTTATCAGTGAGGCATTCTTATCTTGCTTCCTCTGCATCTTGGTGACTACTGCAGACTGAGCCTCTCCTCTTCCCAGAATTCTCCTATTCTGGTCACCCTGCCTATACTTCCTGCCTGGCTATTGATCAATCAGCATTTTATTAAACCAATACAAGTGACAATTCTTTACAGGGTACAAGACCATTGTCCCACAGTAGCAAAGCAAAACAGGACCCAAAGCAATGAGTGTTAAAGAGGATTTGAAGCAATTAAAACACATATTGCCTGTGGGAGTACTATTGGACATAACTAATTTGGGGGACATGGTTTGGCATTATCTACTGAACTTGAGAATATATACACCCTACTGATTTAGAACATTCATGCCTAGCATGTGCCCAGCACAAATGTGTGCACATATAAAGCAATGGCATGTCCAGCATAGTTGTTGCTTATAACGACAATAATTATAATAGCTTCAAACCAGTAGAAATGTAAACACCCAGTGACAATAGAATAGATAACTATATATGAATGGTGTGCATGGATGAGTATGCATAGAGAATTATTTGATACAGGGAGAAAGATACAATGTAGATAAACCTCATTAGTAAAAGAAACATGTCTGAAGTAGATGTCCCAGGCTTCCATTCACGTAAAGTTTTTAAATGGACAAAATTAACTTACAATATTAAAGATCAGAAGAATGGGCAAGCCTTGAGCATGAGGAAGTCTTGAGGATGACCACAGAGGCGACTTGAAGGGTTCTGGGGAGCTGGTGCGTGGCCTGTGACCGTGAGATGTGTATTTGCATCAGTGCATTGGTCCACAGTGTGCCATGTCCACATGAAAATCTAAACAAAAAGGAATTTGATTTCCCTCTTCTGACCATCTCCATGTTCTAAAATGTCTTCTTTGGCTCTTAAAACCCAAGGCTGTTTCACTTTACCAATATCCTCCACTTCCATCCTTTGCTGCAAGGGATAGGATATCTCAGAAGATAAATCCTGCATGTTCTTTCATCTGTGAATGCCCGAGAAAGTCAGTCTGAGTGCAAAACAGGGACAGTGAGAGGCTGGGAAGGGTTGGGGGAGGTTAGAAGGAGGCTGGAGAATGGTGCCAAGATAGGTCAGACAGAAGGAAAAGTTCTATTGCTCTGCAACAGTGTTGGATACCTACAGTCCTTAACAACCTATTTTGTGGTTTAGGGATCACTAGAGGAGAGGAGCTCAATGGACCCAAACACAAAGTCATGAGTAGGAGATGGGAATGGTAATTACTGCAGTTTGATCCCCCTATGATATACATGGGCTGAAATATCATTGCACCTCAGAAATAATACAATTGCCATGTGCTAGCAAATATTTTAAGTGGTTATTGGTTATTGGAGACGGGAATGCCAACAACTCAAATTTGGTCATAATACATTATACATACATATAGAATTATTACCATGTAGCTCACAAATATGTGTAATTAAAATGATAATTTTAAAGCCCTCCTTCCCAACACTGCCAGATCATTCTCCAATCAAAACTCTCTATCCTGTCTGGGCACCAGCACCAGCCTGAGCAGAAGAGGCACAAAGATGGGTAGGAAGAGAAAGTAAAGCTAACAAGATGCCCTCAGGTGAGTGCTGAGACATGAATGTGTCAACCAGGTCCTGGCTACCACTGATGGGAATGGAACTGGACATAACGGGATTGTGGAGAACCGTGAGATTGAAGCCAGCCTGGCCTGCCTAGGAGAGCATGGTTGGCAGCAGCAGACTCCAGCACATGCCCCAGCTCCACCTCATTAGGTGTGGACCTGGACAGGGTCTTTAAGTTCTTTATCCTCAGAGTCTTCAACTGTAGCTAGGTCCTCCACCAAGAAGTCCCCTGAGGACTTGCAAGTTAAGTGCATGGCATGTCGCATGTGCTCAGCAAGACGTAGTCTCCTCTCTTCCCCTTCAGGGAAATGGGGTTGAGGGACAAATCTGTGCTGGAGGAAGAGAGGTATCAGCAAGTGATGCTCACTTGAAGGGACCTCCTTTTCTTTCCCTTTTCTCATATCTCCTCCACCAGCACCAGACTGGGCACTGGGTCCTGAAGAACAGCTCTGGGTTCTGCCAACCTTTAGCCTCAAAATTTCAGTGTTTTTCTACATACAATGGGACTTTAAAATTCTCCCTATAATGAGTAAGATTAGAATTCAGTGAAATTATGCAGGGACAAGCTCTTGTGTAAAATGCAAAATGCTGTGTAAATGTCAGAGGTTATTATGAGAGGAACAAACATGGATTAGCACTTTCTGTTATCAGAGCACCTTGGAAGCATGACCTCATTCAGCCCTCACAGGACTGGGAAGCAGCTCCAACAAACGGCTCTGGTTTCCATGGAACAGGTCTGAAGCGTTGGAAAGGCCAAGTCAATGCATCTAGTTAGACCAAAAGCCAGTCATTGTGATCCAGTGAAGCCTGTGATGGGAACACTCGTGTGCTCCAGCACTTTCATACCAACCCGACAGGTTTCTCTGCCCCTTCCTCCAGGATACTGACTAGTCCCTTAAAGAAGCGGAAGGTCTGAAGATGGGGACTTTAGGCTGTAACTGCAGGTGATGGAAACTGCTGATGGTGTTTCTGAGTGCCCCCCCACGTGCCCCTGTCTCTCACAGGATGCTCTTGGGTCAAACGTGTCACCTCCTGATGGGAGGTGAGAAGCCACAGTCACTCAGATGAGCCTGGTGCCTCCAGCCCCCATCCAGCTCCTTCAAAAATGGAGCCCAGGCGGAGAGAGAGAACCAGTCAGTTCTGTTGGGTTTAGTGGGTTGAGGTTCCCTGATTGAGTTCCACAGTGCTGGGCTTTGTTGGAGTTTTTCTCACCCCAGTGGGCACTGAATCTCACACTTGGTTATAACAAACACCAGCTCCCTCTAAAGCAGCTAAACCCAGAGAGGTTTGGTGGACAGATTTTCTTAGGAAGTTCAGGATGCCTCTCCAGATCAACTTCTCCAAGGACCAGAAGCAGGGGCTTTCTTTTTTTATTATTATTACTAAAAATTTCCATCTCCTCCCCTCCTCCCCCTCCACCTTCCCCCTCCATTTCCAGTCCAAAGAGCAGTCAGGGTTCCCTGC